>JAZKJV010010581.1:600000-1048707 GCA_037367405.1 Ottelia alismoides | reverse complement strand
TGCAATGTTTTATCATTTACACAAGCAATGATTCATCCTGTATACAAATCATGTTAATAGACAACAAGATATTTCATCCTATACAAATCATGTTTCTCTATTATATTAAACAAATCAAGCAACCCTAACATGGGGAAAAATCTATTATATTAAACAAATCAAGCAACCCTAACATATCATCAAAAAAACTCATTCACATGGGGAAAAACATCCCTAACAAGAATATCAAGTAAAATAAACAAGAATAAACACAAAGGAGTGTTAATAGATACGAGAAATGGAGATTGACGAGGTCGGCAACCACGGAGAGGCCGGAGACGATGCCGGGGCGACAGGGGGTGACGATGGGCGGCGGCTTGAGAGGAGAGCAAAGTGAGAATGAACGCAGGTCGAAGGGGTTTTTTTCGATCTGACCAATGGGGACGGTCGTTTCAACCGTCCCCATTGGAGACGATCGGCGACGGTTCACTAAAGACCGTCCCCTTTGGACGGTATAGGAGACGATCTTCAGCGACCGTCCCCTTTGGTCATGGTAGAGGGGACGGTTATTAATGACCGTCCCCTCTGGTCGACCACTTTGGTCCAAGGGCCGGAGGTGATGCCAACAGAAGCGTATTGGGGACGATCAGAACCGTCCCCAAAGGCCCTCCAGAGGGGTGCGTATGGTCCAGTGGCCTGGTAATGGCAGAGGGGACAGTCATTAGTGACCATCCCCTCTGGTCCACCACTTTGGTCCAAGGGCCGGAGGCGATGCCAACAGAGGCGCAATGGGGACGGTCAGAACCGTCCCCAAAGACCCTCCAGAGGGGTCCGTATGGTCCAGTGGTATGGTCATGGCAGAGGGGACGGTCATTAATAACCGTCCCCTCCGGTCGACCACTTTGGTCCAAGGGCCAGAGGCGACACCAACAGAAGCGTATTGGGGACGGTCAGAACCGTCCCCAAAGGCCCTCCAGAGGGGTGTGTATGGTCCAGTGGCCTGGTCATGGTAGAGGGGACGGTCATTAATGACCGTCCCCTCTGGTCGACCACTTTGGTCCAAGGGCCGGAGGCGATGCCAACAGAAGCGTATTGGGGACGGTCAGAACCGTCCCCAAAGGCCCTCCAGAGGGGTGCGTATGGTCCAGTCACCTGGTCATGGCAGAGGGGACGGTTATTAATGACCGTCCCCTCTGGTCGACCACTTTGGTCCATGGGTCAGAGGCGACGCCAACAGAGGCGCAATGGGGACGGTCAGAACCGTCCCCAAAGGCCCTCCAGAAGGGTGGAAATGGTCCAGTGGCCTGGTCATGGCAGAGGGGACGGTCATTAATGACCGTCCCTATTATGTTATTACAAAAGGGGATGATAATCCACATACCGTCTCCCAGTATGTGGTTATTGGGGACGGTTTTCTGATGACCGTCCCTAAAAATTAACATTAGGAATGGTCAATCTCAAACCGTTGCTAGTTGTCGTCCCTAAAAAGTGCAATTCCTGTAGTGAATAAAAAATACATGTGATGAAATGGAGATTCATCAACATCTCAGATAGGGCCAAAAAGTTATAGCCCCCTTTTTATTTTCTTTCAGCAGCCCCCCTCTCTTTTCGAATTAGGACTCTCCTCCCCCTTATTTAATAACCAACAACCCACTTGGGCTTTTATTTAGAGTTCCCAACCACTTGGGAACCCCAAATCGTATTTCCCCAAGCCCCGATGGGGATTCCTCAAAGTTACCATCATCGCTCAAGGGTGTCCTTACAGAACCTCGATGTCGATGATGCTATAGAATAAGAGGAAGGGGGGGGGGGGCATCTGGGGAGATCCTTGCGCCAACCCCTTATGTGATGTTGGAGTATGCATCATCGCGCAAGGGGTTCTTCTTGTTTCGCCACCACCCCCGATTGGGGTTATTGTCGTTGGGGGTAGTCTCCTACACAATGCGGGCGCTAGATCAACACTTGAGGGCTCACTGCCTGGAGATGCAAGAGCATCACCGTCGTTGTTCATCGACTTGGCCCCCTAATGGGGCCTGGCTTCTTGTGAGATGGCAGAATTGCGTACAAGAAGGTGTTGGGAACTATTAAATTTCACTTGATAATGGGATTTTGGATTTCTAAAACATCCGTGAATTAGGGTTCCAGTAGAGATGTGGAACCCTAGAACAAAGATGTTGATACCGACATGATCTCTAGAATGATGGATAGAACTAGGGTTTCAGGAAACCTATATTTCCCTTCAACTTGAAGATGTTGATCTTTAAAACTTGGACTTGATCGCATAACTGAATAATACAAAATAATACTCTTCAGAATAATCTTCAAGAACAATAAAGAATTGAATCTTAATCAAATAATGAGTTAGGTTTCAACAAAAACCCTCGAAATGAATCTCTAATTTCCAACATAAATAAGGAACATAAAAGTCCTCGAGAATCAAACCCGCTCCGATACCATGTTAGAAATCGATAATGCGGAAGCGTAAGATAAGAGAAATAGGATAACCATGAAGAACACTGGAATTTTACGTGGAACTCTACTCTGTGAGGAGAGGGACGAAATCATGAGAGAACACCTCAAAGGGCTTGCATTTTCTATTGACTTTTCTCATTTGATACAATGGGCGTGGGGCTTCTTATATTGCCCACACCGACTCTCCAAGTTCCACAATTAGCCAATGTGGGACTAAATCATTGGATGCGGTATTTGGACCTTGGAGGGACCAATTACCTATCACTACAATGACACATACCCCAACAAAGTTTACATGCTATAGATAAAAAAAATCCACAGTACATGTGTATAGAGAACTAGGGTTTCGTTTCACCCAAATTCATATAAACATTGATTTATTTTTATATTCTATATATTGAATTAAAGTTGAAAGAATTAGTCAACTGGACTTGTAAATAATAAGGTAAACATCATTGAAGTTTGTGCATATTTCGTATAATTGTATTTTTTCCATTTCTGTGTGCTTCTTGTGCATCCTTATTTTTCCTTACATTTTATAGAGTCGACCAAGATCTACAGCCTCTGTTTTTGGGCGAGGGTTGGATGGACCTTACAGGTCTCTCTTCTTGATTTCTTGGACAGTCTGCATTAATGTGAAGTCATGCTTCCTATCTTCTTCCTTACTACTTTTTGTTTTTTTTGAATATTTGTAACAATCTTTAAGTGATAAAAAGTGCACTTATAATACAGGCATGATCTATAAAAACGATTTATGAATTTATGCATGCATACGCATATTTGTTAAGGAATTCTACTCACTGGGTTCATCACTAACCTATAAGAAAAAAAGAAATGCCACACGGTTCGATCAAGGATCCGTTATAAAAGAGAGTTTTTTTAATGGTTAATTTAACAGATATGTCAAAAAAAAATCCACACTTCCTAATGGATCTGCTCAACATGTTAGAGAACATGTGATTTATTGAAGGGTTGCGGAGATCCTTTAAGAAAGGACGATCCATATGTCACTGAAGACCAGTGGTATATATGCTTGATTAGATGATAACTCGTGGTGTGATATCTAAGCTAATTTCAAATTTAATTTGGACAGGTTCAAATACTGCATTTGTTTTAGGGTTTTTTTTTAAAAATATGTATCCGGTTTATGAGTTGTGAGAAGTGGATAAAATAAAAAGTCTGTTCCCATTACCAAATGGATGTCGAGGCTGGGGATGTGCATCTCGAGACTGGAGAGAGACGTCGGATGCGGATCGTACGACTGTAGCTCCTACGGCAGAATCTGTTGTAGCAGAAGCTACAGCAGACGATCTAAATTGTTGTGAATGGGTGTTAATTAGAAGAAAGAAGAAGCAGAGCAGCAGCGTCCCAAAAGCAGCACCAGAAAAGCTTACGAAGAGATCCAAACAATCACGTGGAGGGCACTAAGTTGTGGAAGAGTGCAAGTGGGGACGTACAGCGCACCATTACCACTGCCAGATATTACCATTACATTACACATGCATGAAGATGCAGGCTTCTCTGCACTTGTGTGCAAAAACCCACAGGGGCGCAGGCAGGAGGGACAGAGGCCTACAGTGCATCCAAAATCCACCAAGAACTTAAGTGGCATGCACGTGCATGCACTATCCACCTTCGCACCCTGGACCCCCTTCTTATTTACGATCCTTATTCCATTCGCTCGGGGACTAATTATCCAAGTGGGGTTGTATTACAGACCGAATCCCATCTCCTTCTTCCCCTTTGTTTTCGTACGTGTAGATATCATGTGAGATATCCCTTCTCCATCACAATTTGGATCGTCTGCTGTAGCTCCTGCTGCAGCAGATTCTGCTGTAGGAGCTACAGCCGTCCGATCCGCATTCGACGTCTCTCTCCAGCCTCGAGATGCGCGTCCCTAGCCTCGACATCCGCACCCACTATCCCCAGCTCCCTCTGAGCGTCATCGGATCCACATCCGACGGTTCTCATTCGTTGCAGCAGGGGATGTAAAAGCCCTTTACAGCAGACAATCGGAGCCCCATTCACAATAGAATTGTTGTGCAGCAACTGAACGGTTTCTGATAACATGTATATTCCGTTAGGGAAATCTTAAGGGTGCATTTGGTTGTCAGGTCATCTTGGAGTAAACTGGTGGGGGATAACCTATCTTTGTGTTTTGGTGTTTGGATAAATGCTTTTGGGTTGAGAGGGTTTGTTGTGATTTGATTGTATTGAAATTTGGAAAAGTGAGCAGTTATTGTGATGCGATTGTATTGAAGTTTGGAAAAGTGAATAAAGTTGAGTAGTTTATTATTTTTAAATGATATGATTGTATAATATATTATTTTTTGATAAAATAGATGAAAGAAAAATGATTTATTTGATGTATAAAAAAGAGAGGGAGAGTGGGCCCCACAAGAGAGAAAGGGCATCAACCAAACATGTCCTAAGCAAAACCTTAAACCCTAATTAAACAGCAAGTCGTTGCCATGTAGCTGGCCACAGTTTAATTTGGACGCTAACAACTCTTGATGTCTTCCTCATTTGGATGATTAGCTAATGATGAACAAATCTCTTATGAATTGTTCAGCAAGATACTATTTTCATGCTTATGCATGACTGTCTTATCTCTGGAAGCATGAGCGCTTTTAAGCTACAAGAAAAAGAAGAACGTAAACTTTGAATGAGTTCAAACCTTAAAGTAGGATGTTAGCAGTTCATCATAAATGAACACTTGCACATCACAGTTAAAGAAAAATGATTATTTTTAACGTACTAATGAAACAAGATAAGGATGCATAACCTTTAAGCATTAACTCTGAAGATTGCACAAAGAACAATAGTTTGTCGTTGCTACCCAATGCCCTATCACTAGGATATGAAGTTCATGACATAACTCACTTCGTACCTGTTGAGGTGAAAGTAGTTAACTCAAGTAGAAGTTAAATCCACAAGGCATCTTTACTGAAAGCGATGTGTGGCTATAGCAAGAGTCTCTTGCTTTGCAATGAGTTTCTTTTCATCATATAATGAATTTTTGGAGGGATTGCTGAATATTGGTTAAATTGGAAATTTTATAAATGAAGGGGGTTAAAGGGGTAGAAGTTTAGTACTATATATTGCTCGCTTCTAAACTTATGATGGACTTTATATGATACCTCTCCGTACACTCTTGTAGCAAAAAAAAAGAGGGGAGCGTTGAAGGGTCACGCGCACGCGCACTCCTAGGGGTCTCGCCCCGACTCGGATTCAAGTTTGGGAGAGTCATTTCGAATCTTATTTCTCTCGATGTTTTTGCTCTAGAATCTATTTAAAAGGTCAGATAGATTAATCCACTTGATTAATTTGTAATCCGACTAATGAGAATCCAATTGCTTAAAACGCTTCAGATTCCGACCGTTTCAGACAATTGGGAATCCGAAAGGTGGATATCCAACATATATACACCATTTTGGTGGATGGTTATGAATCCGAGAAGTCATCCACGATCTCTATTTCTATGTCATCGTACTCGATTCTACACTACTCTGTTCTCTCAGCTGCTACGGATCTTTGAGGTGCTTTTGCAACGGTTCCGTTGGAATGCACCGATAACGATGGTCTTGAGATCGTTTTTTCTGGGAGCAGATTGTCTAACTTTCGTGTCGGTATTATTGGGGTTATTTAATCTTTAAAGACAATACTTCATAGCCGCTTCAGTTATTTTTTTGTTATCAGTTTATCTTTGTGCTATTTCCGGATCCTGCCTTTTTTCCTGTCGCGTAATGCAATTACGCTTCTTGCTTTTACCATTTGAATATCTGTCATCGATTTCGGATCTATATATATTTAGACGATTATATCTGCCGTCCTAGCTATAAAATCTAACGCTGTTAATATGATTGGATACTGTTTGATCTCTTGGGTGATCACGCGGGGAACAAGGATTGTGCATGTCATTTTCTTGCGTGATGAGCATGGATCCAAAATGTGCAGGTTTTCGAGCTGATACAGGTCACGCCATGAAGGAAATACAGGTGGTCCTCCTGTGCATATATAGGTAGCTAACGATATAACTAATTGTCTACAAGTTAGCATCATACCATGGTCGGTCTTTAATTAGAGGCCTCCACTAGAATCCTGCCCCTGCCGACATACATATAGATCATGTGCTGGTGAACTTCAGCACATACATATGTGAGAACAACATGTAGGTTTTCCTCGTTATCTTAAGTCTCTGTGTCCTGGTAGCTTGGGAGAATACTGTCCGAGTTCGTATGCTAATTAATTAAGACGGTAAGTAATGTGGTTAGTGAGAGTCGAGTATGGATCTTTCCTGCCAAAGTCAGTGTGTTGTCACGATGACCGATCTTGGATATGTGGACGTGCATCCATGACGGATCCGTGGATGGACCATGGGTCCCGGAATTCTCTTGTCGAACTCAATTGTATATGCATAACCTAATTATATACTCCAATTATTGTCGAAAAGCTTGATCAGTGTAGAAAATAAAATTATATTCGCTGTTATTTATGTATGCATAGCTCACCTTTATATCATGGGAATTCTATTACTATTTTGTCATGGGAATTGAAATGTATCTACTCGCCTATTTAGGATTTGATCCTTCCTTAACTTAAGGAAGGCCAACGATCTCATTCATCCATATTTAATCCGGCGATTGTTATTAGAGGTATGCTAATATCAGTATTTAATTAATCAAAAACCCATTTTGGTCATTGTTCATTACTTGAATATAGTATATAACTGGTTGAAATATCTAGGTCATTAATCTCTCTCCTAATTTGCTCAAATAAATTTCAGATTCTGCATTTTGTTGAGCACGATGACACGCATGAGCGGATGTGACGATGACAACGCGTGAGCGGAGGGGACGATGACGATGCGTGAGCATAGTTGACGATGGCAGCATATGGTGGTGCTTTCCTCCGTCATATCATTGTCATGGTCCTTACGTGCGACATCGACGATGCTGCAGATGATGGCAATGAGGGGAATCGTCGATACTGAGATGATAATCAGACACTTCTTGGAGCGGTTTCCAGTCATGCACGACATCATGGTATGGCGGAAGTGGATCGACAACGACGTGTAGATTGACGGTGACGTGTGTAAATCTTCACGCATGAGGCAATGATAATGCGTAGATCGACGACGGTGTGTATAGATCTTCACTCAGGAGGCAACGACAATGCGTAGATCAATGGTGGCGTGTGTAATATGGTGGTGGGAGCGCAAGGAGGCCATACAACCATTATATCTTACATATTTCATGTGCATTATATGATGTTTGATGTGTATTATACAATTTTGATATGTATTATACATATTTGATGTATATTTTTACATATCGATTGAGCGCAGATGACAATTGTAATTTTTAACATCTCGTATATTTGACGTGTATTATACATTTTTGGCGTGTATTATACATTTTTGGATGTGTATTATACATTTTGGATGCGTATCTTAAAAAATTGACATTTCTTTGTAGAATGCCATGCAACATTTACAAAAGATTATACAGATTTCACATAAATAATCAAAACAAAAAATACTTGCAAAAAATAAAAACATAACTAATACAATACTAATATAACTATATTCTACAAAGTACCATACAAACTTTACAAACGACTGATGAATTTTAAAGGAACTATGGACTCTACAAAAATATTCAATCGCTACAAAATGAACTACTGATTCTACAAAAATGTGAGAATACAAACATCCACCTAACGTAACGTCGCCTGGCACAAAATAGGACATATCTAAATAAACCCCTGCGAAAAAAAATACTAAAAATAGATCTCACTAAATTTAAGACTTCAAAATATTAAATGATATGTATAATTAATGCAAAATATGAAGACCAAAATACCTTTTTGAGCTAACAATTTGATGATGTCGTTAGATTTGAATATAGTGGCTATGATCGTTGGCCTTCTTTAGAGATGGAAGGACAATGTCTTATTAAAAGAACCCCCCATATATATATATATATATATATATATATATATATATATATATAGGGAAAAGGGAGCCTACACCCATGTGTAGGTAACTTACCTACACCCAACTCTTTTTCCCTCAAATTTTTTTATTTTTTTGAATTAATTCCTTGGGGAATTTAGATCACAATATATCACCATATCATCATTCAAATTTCAACTTATTTCGAGACTTCTAACATATCCATCATGACAGTCAAATTTTAACGGTCTGAGATTTGCTAAAATCGGCCCCTTCCGATGGAGCTGTTAGGAATGTCTGTTTTACATGAAATTTGAAACACATATTTCATTTAATATTCTAAGTAAATCCCCTAAATATCCATTTCAAAAAAAAATCAAAAAAATTAAAAACAAGAGGTGGGTGTAGGTAAGTTACCTACACATGGGTGTAGGCTCCCCAATCCCATATATATATATATATATATATATATATATATATGTATGTATGTGTGTGTGTGTGTGGAAAAAATGGGGCTGCCCCCACCATACTTTCTGCATTTTTTTTTATTTTTTTTGAAAAATATCACAATGTATATCCATCCCTATATCCCTCCTATATGTAATTCGAATTTCGTCGGAAACAGAGACTCCTATGCCCTCCATCTAGAACATGTAATTTTAACGGTCTTAGAACTGTTGTAATCTTACATGTTCTAGATGGAAGGCATATGAGTCTTTGTTTCTGATGAATTCGAATGACAATAGGAGGGATATATGGATGAATATACATGATGATATTTTTCAAAAATAAAATAAAAATTTGACAAAAAATGGGGTGGGGGCAGCCCCATATAACCCTATGTATAGGAAAAATGTGGCTGCCCCCATGGGAGAGCCAACATGGCTGCCCACGTCCCATTTTCCGGCATTTTATTTTTAAAAAATAAAGCTATGTATTTTCATCACTATATTCCCCTAATATATAATTCTAGTTTCATCAGAAATAGAGACTCCTATGCCTTCCATCTAGAATATGTAATTTTAACTATCTAAGAATTGTTGTAATCGACATGTTCTAGATGAGTGGCATATGAGTATATGTTTCTAACGAAATTGAAATATATATTAGAGGCATATAGTGATGAAAATACATGATTTCATTAAAAAAAATAAAAATGTCAGAAAATGAGGCAGGAGCAGCCGTGTTGACTGCCCTGAGGGGACAACCCCATTGAATCCATATATATATATATATACATACATACATATACTTATATATTATGTGTCAATGCAAATCTAATCAATGAACTCCGACGCGTATACAATAGGTGTAAATTCATGATAATGTAACTACTCGGAAATTAATCATTTATGGTTTAAAGAATAATGCAATTTCACTACAAGAAAATTGACATACAGGAAGATTTAAGTTTAATATTTGTCACAATATTCCGATGTTAAATATATAACAATGAATATTATTTGTTGCAAATTAATTTGTTTTCTTCTAATTGATAATGAATGCAAAGTACTAACAAGGAAGTCGGTTGATGCAACGGGTAGAAGATGCAGGATTTGGGATGTTGAGCCACTTAAGAGAAGACGAGGAAGGTCCAAGAAGTGTTGGAACGTGATTTGTTTGTTAAAATTTGTATAAGTTATTTGCTAAACTTAACAATGATTAAGGACAAGTCTACGGATAGTTGTTGTTATATAACCCGTTTTTAGGAATATAACAACGACTACAATATTAAATGTGAATATAAAAATCAAGTAACAAATATTATTCATTATATTATATTTATTTACAGAAGGTATGACAACAAATTGAGTTATTCATTGCCTTAGGCCAATTTTTCATTCATAACATTTCACAATAACATTGACCTCTTGATAATCACTAAATGATTTTATCCGGGAAAATGTAGTCTATCATATGTAGTATCAACCAATCAGCAAATATTCAGAAAATGATAGATCAAATTTTTTTACCTAGTTGGTTGGTATGACTAATGTCGAATCTAGGGATCTGGGCATTGAATGAGTGTAACAACCTAGATGTGTGTCAAAATCAAAATACCAAGTCAAATGTGTGTTCACTAATGGGTGTTTGCTTTTATTTTTATATTGTTTTTATGTTTTTAATTATATTTCATTCTTTGTTTTAATTTGTAATTTTAATTTTGAATAAATATTTTTTTGAAAATTTTGTAATACAATAAAATAAAATAGAAAGAAAGGAAAATGTTTTACTTAATAATTACAAAAGCATCTAAATATATATAATATGTAATTTTTAAATATTTAAATATTATATTTTTAATATGTTTTTTATTTAGCGGAAAAATAATTAATTCTTAATAATTTAAAATAAAATAAAAATAATATATTTAAAAATATATTAGAAGGGAAAAATAAATGAAAAAAATATACTAAAAATAACATATAATAAATATATACTATTTTAGATTTTCAACACTTTTAGTGATATATCAAAGTAGAAAGTATATTTAAATAAATAAAACCAATAATTAAATTTTAAAAAATAATAATAGAAATTGAATTGGGTTTTAAAAATAGGAATTAATATAAAATTGGCCCCATAAGATACATATTTATTTTTTCCCATAAAATATAGACAATAGGATTTCCAAAATAGTATATAGTTTGTGTTTTTCTAAAATGTGAATTTAAATGATTTTTGCAAGTTTTTTTATTTTTTTTATTTTTATGAACAGAGGCAATAAAAATAGAAACGAAAGAATAGTGGAGATGAGCCTACTGAGACTAATCTACCCCAATTTCTTTATATTTTCTGAAATATGGACAATTAATTAAATATAAAAAATCAAAGATTCAACAAAATGGAGTTTTCTCAATTTTTAAAAAATATAAAATCATTTCCAAGAATCACTCAAAAATCAAGAATAGTGTAGCAAGTGAATGACTATGAGGGGTCATTTTTAGATTTTTGAGATTTTGCAATTTGAACCAACTAAAAATCCAGAAAGTGATTGATTTAAAATATGAACAAACTACAATGTATTCGAAAAGCTCAATGCGAAAAGTTTGCCATTCAAAATGTAAACTGCCTATGCAAAAATCAAGGTAAATTATATTGGGAATGAGTTTTTGTTGGTTAAATAGGCCCGATATGCAACTAGAGTACAAAAAATCATAGAATGCATTTTCTACACAAATAACATGAACTTAGATCTAAAGAAAGAGCATTAGTGTAGCTTCGTCACAAAAAATCCAAGCTCGAAAATACTGCATAGTTATACAGGTATTTAGGCTAAAAGCTAGAGGTAATTTTGCAAAGTATTGGAATAAAGAAAGTTTTAAAAGTTCACTATAAAGTCATTATCTACAGATATGTAAACCCAATCGGGTTTCTCTGCAAATGTCTTAGGAATTCACGTGCCCTACGCATCCAAAGCGTTCTTTTCAATTGGTAGACATCTATTAAAAAATGATGCAAAAGTTCTCTTTTTCTATTTTTGGTTTTCCATTATTTTTGTTTTAAATGTTATTTGTTAGTTTGCCACATTTCAAGTAGTGGGACACGTTTCAAGATGGATAAGAAAAGTGAGAAATGTATCTTCGTTGAGTATAATGATCAAATAAAGGGTTATCGTTTGTATAATTCAGTTACGAAAAAATTAATTATACGTAGAGATGTTATTTTTGATGAAGGAAGTTCTTAGGTGTGAGAGACTGATGAATCCCTGATTCTCACTCTTTATTCTTTTATTTTAGCTATTTATCTTGGCAAAACATCATGTAAATAGGTGTAAATACAATAACATAGCATCGTGCATGCATCTGTTAATACTGCATAATTAGCATGTATTTGTGCAAAAATAATAGAATAAAGGAAAAGAAAATGGAAGGTGGTATTTATAATAAATACAGAGTGATCTGAACCCCAAGAGAAGGTCAAGCCTTGACCTGATCACCAAAATAAAATAAGTAGAGAGAGATAGGGCCTACTCTTTGATGTACAAACTACATATATAAGTAAATAGCTATTTTTGATAAAATAAGAATAAACTATTATTTTTACCTCCTTGTATATAGTTCTAAAAATAAAATAAAAATATGAAAAACAAAATAAAAATAAAACCCTTATTACTTGTACAAAAGTGGATGTATATATGTCAAAATCCCAATTTATTCTATATCTGGAAATAGATCATAAAAATAAAATAAAAATAAAATAAAAATTATTTTGAACTCCTAAAATTATGTTGAAAATAAATAAAATAGAAAATTAGGATATTTGTGTAAAAATAACAAAATAAAAATGATTGTACATAATACATAGATATATTATACCTGTATATAATACTATATATTGTATATAGGCTAATTTATTTTTCATAAAAATAATTAAAAATCATAGAAAAATTCCTTGAAAAAAATAAACACTTTCATTTTATCCATTTTTTCATTTAAATTCATTATTATTTTTAATTTAATTATCTTTCTTTTTCTCCTCTATTTTATCCTGTAGCGTATTTTGTCTCTATTCTAGGCGGCCCCTAATTGGGCCACCTCGGATTGTTGATCCGGTCAACTGGTCCCCCCGGGTGGCCTTTCTCGTCGAAATGGGTTTCGCCCAAATTTTTTCAATTTCTATAGACCCGATCCGATCTCTTTTTCGCCCACATTTCTGCTCAAAGATGAGGGTGTGGATCCCTAACCCTCGCCCGATGACCCCTTGCTCGATCCACGCCTCGGTTCGCAGGCGTCATCCCCATCATCTTGGATCCCCATGCCTATATAACCTGCATGACCCCCTCATTTTCCTCTACCTTTTGGCTGCGCCACTTCCTCTATTGCACCCGTCTACCTTTTCCAGAGTGACAACAAGAGAGAGAGAGAGAGAGAGAGAGGATGAGGGGAGCGTTTCGTGTGTATGCAAACCCTAGGTCCGACGAGCTCTGCCTCCGCTCCGCCGCAAGGAGCTCCAGCCTCTGAAATCACCGTCCATTGAGGCCATCACCTCCATGGGCTTTGTCCACAACTCCCAGGCGATCTTCCTCCATCTTCAGGTATCTTCTTTACCGCTTCCCATCCATTAAATCCATCTTTGTATCGACGAACAGAGTAGTTGCGACGAGCCTCCGTTCTCCATCGTTCCACCGCACTCCGACTCTAGTACGCCTCGCGTCAATCCCCTCTCGCTTCTACACCGTGCACTGCAACCCAGCTTTCTCTTTCAATCACCAGATTGCAGTAGAGCTTCAGGTCTTCTCCTTCACCCACGTGACCTGACCCATTTATCCCCCCCACCTCATTTCTGATCACAACACATTCTAACCTGTGCCTAAACATCCCTATGAGAAAAACCCTTATTCCTGTAGAGTTGGAGCACGTAGATACCCCATCTGAAGGTCACGAAACCAACAGGAAGGGATCCAGGTCCCCCGTCACCTCCTGGCCACCTTGCTGGGCCCTGGGCCTTTTTGAGCTTTTCAGACGCTGCAGCCGGCCTATTCCAAACTCCACTAGCTCGAGAGATTGTCGGAGACGAGCGCTATCATCGATTGAAACTCACCGGAGGAGAGCTCTTCCCAGTTCCTCCAGATGTGTCCCCAGTCGTCCGATCAAGAGCCGTCCCACGTCTAATCTTAGCCATTCAGCTTCGAGGGGCTTATGATCGTCAGATCCATCGGAGGGTCCATCCAAACCCGTCCATCATCGAAGCGGTACCATCAGATCTCAACCATCCATCGTAAGTGGATGTTCTAGACCGTTGGATAGCTGATAAGAAACAGTAATTTGCACTTAGGCCCGCCCACTTTTTGCATTTACTTTCTAGTCCTGTAAATATTTGTTACAGTAGTTTTATTTTGGACCATTTGTAGTTTGAACCTCCAGTTTTTAGTATTTGCATTTCAGTCCGTCTTCATATGTAGCACATGGCCTGACACATGACTTTGTGGTGATTTGCATGCTGTTGCCTGAACTTTTGAGTTGTTATTAGTTGAATGTTTATTAATAGTATTTGCATTAATACCCCTCTAAGCATGTGTCATGTGTGGTACGTGTGTTGATCTGGACTTTTTGCATTCTTGGCCCCTAGCTTTTTTCTATATCACTTTGGCCTATAACTTTGTTATAATTGCATTTTTGGTCCCTGTTTGCTGTGTGCTTTAGTTTTAATCAAATAAATACCTAATTACTTTAAAAAATTCATAAATATTACAGTTAGCTCCTGTTAACACATAATATTTATGGTAATTTTTGTGAATTAATTTAGTTTTATTTGATATTTTGTAAAAATAAAAACCCCCTAAAAACTGTTTTGTCTATTTTATAAAATATCAAAAAAATATAAAATTTGGCAAAAAATTAGTGCATGCTTGTTTCTTTGTGTTTTAATTCCAGTACCATTTTTTTATATTATCCCTAATAAAAACCCTAAAAGTCTAAATTCTAAACTTATAAAAACATTAAAAAATATAAAATAAAAAAATATAATCTCAGTTTTTGTCGTTAGATATTTTGATTTACTTTCTCATAAAAATCACAACCAAGACATTAGGTTACTTTTAATATTTTGAATTTGCCTTTTAGTCTAGGTTGTACATTGTTTTCTTGTTTTCCTTTCTTTCATTTTTATAAAAATCATATAAAAACTAGAAAAATCCCATAAAATTACCAACAACATTTGAATATTTGAAAAACATAAAAATATTTTTGTTTCCTGTTTTGAGCATTTTTGACTCCTAATAAAAATTGTTAAGGCTTGCTTGTCTTGTTTTCTTCTTTTGAAAATATAAAAATTGCAAAATTAAAAACCACAAAAATATGATTTTTATTATCTGATTAGTAATACTTCCATACATTTCCGTGCTCCTTGTGTTCGACCGTGGTCGCTATACCAGGTTAAATAAATAGCGGAGACCGCTAACATTGCTTTGAGTGCTTTATCTGTTATTTGTGTAGTTTCTTATTTTCTTGTTGACCACGCTTCGCTATTTGGAGTTGCAACCATCTCTCGAGATTTATCTGATAGCTTAACCCTAGTCGAGGGACGCGTCATCAGTGCTGAACACCGCAATCCCTCTACAATCATGGATAAAAAAAGTAAGGCTGATGATCGTCTCATCATGCCAAGTTCTCCTTGCAAGAGCACTCCCATGAAACTGACAACCGAAGGTGGATCTTCTTCCAAATGCGTGGGTAGGACACATGGTTCTGTTGATGAGGCACACGATGATGATAGTCCTCCGTAAAAGGTATGATCTTTACATGATGTTTACGAGTCTACCTTTGCACTTCTAGTTGTTGAACTAGTTTCATATGAAAAAGCATGTGGAAACGTAGAATGGGAGAAATCAACGGAAGAAGAAATACATGCTATTAAAAAATGATACATGGGAGTTGGTAGATTTACCTGAAGGAAAAATCCCATTGGTGTGAAATATGTTTACAGAGTCAAGTATGATGCAGATGGGCATTAACACAGAATTGGGAGGTCTTGTCGATTCACAAGGCGAATCAACAGTCGTCGAATTGACCTCGCTCAAAATCCGGGCTAATCAACAATAACCCACAACAGAGATCAAACAATGAAAAGCGGTGTGGAGTTAAAATTTATTATAACTCTACAACAAAAGTGTGTATAGGTGCAAGTATGTGTAGAGTGTCGAACACATGGAACAAGCAGGATAGATCAGCAATCAATGCACAAGAATGAATGTGATCAAATGTCTACAAATGCGCTCTTTTTGTGGGTTTATAATTTTTAATTTTTATTTAATTTTTGATTCTATAATTATATTTTGATTTTTAATTTACTGATTATTTTTTTTCTTTTTAGATTTTATATTTTTTATATTTTCTTTTAAATAATAAAGTAGATACATAATAAAGAAAAGAGAGATATAATATATATAGAAAATTAGGTAAAAATAAGCAAAAATCAGAAAATAAGATAATTTTGGGCTTTTTATATTTTTCTGGTGTTTTTGTGAATTTTTCTAGATTTTCCTTTTTTTGGTATTTTTAAAGCAAAAAATACTGAAAACAGTGAGCAAAATAAAAGGTTGAAACTAAAATGAGGATGAAAAATGTCAAACAGACTCAAAAATTCCTCAAATTAATTTTAAAATAAAGACAATAAAACAGAGAAAAATCAGTGACAAAAATTATATTTTAGGACTTTTCTAGATTTTTTAAAATTTTTATGAAGTTTTAAGGAGTTTTCCCATTTTTAGGGGTTTTCCTTTAATTTTTTTAGTAATTTTTGGATTGAAGTTAAAACACATAGAAACAAACAAAATGTAATTTTTTTGGAATTTTTCAAGGGGTTTGTTTAATTTTATGTATGTTCTAATGCATACAATTGAGAAAATGCATGTTTTTGAATTTTATAAATATGGAAATGCAATAAAATGCAAAATAAAAATATGGCATGAAAGAGCAACAAAACAAGAGCTTATGCTAATTTTTTTGTAATTTCTAGGATTTTATAGATGCATGAAATAAATACAAACAACAAAGAGAAAAAAACACTAGCAGGGGCATATACGTAAATATCCAGAAGTCTAGGGGTCCACTTACAATTTTTCCACAAATATAAATGCAATATAAAATTTTTGGGACCAAATACAAATTTCAAGTGCAAAATTCCAAAGTCACGTGTGCAAGGCACGTGACTAGCAAGGACCTGTTTGTAAATAACTAAAACCTGGGGGCTTAATTGAAAAATTTACCAAAAATATTATACGTTAAACAACAATTCCTGACTAAATAGAAATACAACAAATCGTAAGGGTTCCAGTGCAAAATTCTCACACCCCACGTGCGTGAGTCACGTGGTGTGACATGGACAGGGACCAGAGTGCGAATATGAAAAGTTTAAGGGTGCTTTTGCAAAAATTACAAAACTATTTAAGCTACAGACAAAAGTTT
Organism: Ottelia alismoides; assembly: GCA_037367405.1. Classification (NCBI taxonomy): domain Eukaryota; kingdom Viridiplantae; phylum Streptophyta; class Magnoliopsida; order Alismatales; family Hydrocharitaceae; genus Ottelia; species Ottelia alismoides. The sequence continues at coordinate 1,031,391 of JAZKJV010010581.1, read as the reverse complement.
ATGTGCTAAATGATAAATACAAAAATAGGTGGGGGTCGGAGTGCAAAATACCCACACCTAGGCGATCCGATGGCGGGCGTCCTTTCACTTGACACGTGGCAGCATGGGGATGGCCGATGACGATTCGCGCGAGGACGGCTGAGATTAGATCCTCCGGCACTGATCGAACGATGGATGGACGGGAAGATCGAACGGTTGGGAAAGGAACTGGGTTGCGGCAGGAATCCGACAGCGGAGAGGCAATCAGGAAGAACAGGGAAGAAGGACGGTGAAGGCGACCTTCCCTGCCTCCGATCTCCCTCCTCCGATGCTCGTAGGGCTCCAAAATTGCCGAGGAAGCTCCTACAGGTGTCTACTAGCGACTGGAGGCGTCAAAGGGTGGCGACGGCCACCGGAGCACGTCGACGGAGGTGGAGGAGCGGAGCACCTCCAAATGCCTCCGCGAGCTCCCAAAATTGCCCCAGGCGCGCGATGGGCTCCAAGACCTGCACAAAAACGGCGACACCGTCGAGGGAAAAATGCCTCGACGGTTTCCGATGCAAATGGGTGTGGGTAACGGTGAATAGGAGTCGACCGGAACCAACTCCGGTGAGGGGAGTGATTGGGTGTTCACTTCCCTATACTAAGCACGAGTTATGTCTTCTTCATCGCTCCACTCTGAGGACATCGTTCGGGGCTAAGTATAGGGGGGTGTCGTATATATTTCATATATACTTTAGCCATAACTCGCACTTTTTGTGAGTGTGCTAATAAATAAAATGGCTAAATCCTTTATCTAAAAAACCATAAAAATTTAAAATTTTTTTGTACATAAAATTCTTTCTTACACATACATAGCTATTTATAAAAGTATTTTTGTACAAATGTTTGTAAAAATATTTTGTGTAAAGAGTTTGTAAATATTTTGACATCAAAATTATGTATATAGTACAAAATTTTTGTAAAATGTTAGAAAAACAAAAAGTTCGCAAAAACCCTTATGTAAATGTGTGTAAATATTTTGCAAAACTTCTGCATCCATGCATTCGTTCATTCAAACATCTTAAAAAATTTTGCACGTTTTACAAATTGCATAAAATCATTTGTATATATACTTGTACAGTTTCTTTGAATCATAGCTGACATTTAAACTAGCCTGGAATTAAATTGAGAAATGGAGCTTGGTTAAGACTTTAATCCACCTAAATCTAAGAGGAACCTTATAGCGCTTAGGGTTAAGACTTTTCAGGTCCATGGTGACTTAATTCTTTGAGTCCACTAGACTATGATCATATGTCATCTTGATGAGCCTAAGTAGAACACTTAACAACGCACACATGACTCTCACAGACAATGGCTTTACTTGCACCAGCACCTTACACATAGCTCTCTACGGATGAGGTGGTAAGGAGGAAGTCTTCTTTGGCTTGGGGTAGCATACGAGGGTAGTACTTCTAGGCAGAACCTCTCGTCTTCTTTTAGTGAAGGAAGTGTGTCTCAACTTGGTCTGGTGGTGTTGAGGTCTAAAGACAGGGCTTGTCAGTTGCAATAATGCTTCAAAAGAGGGATTAGTCTACTGGATCAAGAGGAAAAACTCCTTATGTATATATGCTGCATCATGTAGATATGTTGTACATATGCACATCGAGAAAAAATGTGCAAAAGAAAAGAAAATATCCAAAAAAGTGGTGGGTCTGATAGAAAATAAAATACCCAACGGAGTGTATATAGTCAAATAAAGAAAAGCTTATGTTACCCGTGCCCATATCATGAAGCTTGCAGCAGGGAGACTTAGCTACTCTGGTTGGGCTCCCTAGGATACATGGCTACACTGGTCATGGTCCATTCTCTTCTTCCTCCTCTTCTTGAGCCGGTCACACTTGAACTTAGAAGGGAATACCCCGCTCCTCAAGGAAAGAGTTGCCATACTAGGGCATTAGAGTTACCTTGTTGAGGGGGTGTCACTTTGCCATTTCTGAGGTGGGGAGCTATATATCACTTACATAGTACAAGGAACGATTCATGATCATTAGAGTTTGCGTATGTAGACTTGTTCTGATCTGGATTGTTGAAGAGTCTTGACATAGATTGGTGGAACTTAGAGGCTGTTAAGTTTTTAAACCTAAGTTCAAATAAGGTTCCGACAATCTAATAATCCAAAGGTCTGACTGAGCTCCATACTTCAATTTAATGAAGACAAGTTTAATACTCAACCTTGATTCACCTTCTTTTTCTTTTCCTTTCTCTATTCATTTTTTTTCAAATAAGTGGTTGCTAAGGGACTAGAAAAAGTAAAGTATAGGGGGGTGTGAATCCTCATTCATCACTCTTTATTCTTTTATTTTAGCTAAATATCTTGGCAAAGCATCCTGTAAATAGCTGTAAATACAATAAATTAGCAATACACATGCATTTGTTAATATTTCATAATTAGCATGTATTTATAAAAAATAAAAGAATAAAGAAAAAAATAAAAATAAGGAAATATTTAGAATAAATATTGAGTGACCTAAATCCAAGAGAGGGTCCAGCATGGGCCTGATCGCCACATAAAATAAGTAGAGTGAGATAGGTCCCACTCTACCTTATACATATACACCCCTTTATGTATATATAATTTATTTTTACAAAAATAAAAATAAAATGGTGTTTTTGTTTCCTTGTATATGTTTCTAAAAACAAAACAAAAATTAGAAAAATAAAAATAAAAATAAAATAAAACTCTCTCTCTCACCTTGTATATAATACATGTAAATATGTATCTTTCCCTATTTAATCTATACCTGTAAATAAATAATAAAAAATAAAACAAAAATAATTTTATACTCCAAAAATTATGTTGTAAATAAATAAAATACAAAATTGGAGTATTTTTGTAAAAATAATAAATTAAAAATAAATTTACAAAATACATAGGTATTTTATACCTGTATACAATAACAATATACATTATATACCATAATTTTTTTTTCATAAAAATAAATAAAAATCATATAAAAACAGTTTGTAAAATAACAAATATTTTTTCATGTTTTACGCTTTTTGATTTAAAATCATTTGCTATTTTTAATTGATTTTATAAGTATTTTTGGTTATCTATTTTCTGATTGGTCCAGAAGGAATGTTGACCTCGGTCAACTACCCCTCCCGAACTCCCCCTCTCGCGGCTTTTACAGACCCAATCTGACCACCTCCTACTCCATTCCAAGGCTTCGATTATCAAGGGGGGATCCAAGACCTTCGCCCGTCGATTCCTTTAGGGATCCGCCCCTCGGTTCGCGTGCTAGATCCGATCCTTCCAGCCACCTGGGACATGCTATTAAAGGTCTTCATTTGCTCCCCCAGCTCTCCAGCTCGTGCCGCACCCCTTTCTGATACCCTAGATACCTCCGCCTTGGTGACAACAACCGGAGACCACCTTTGGTCATCGGAGAGGTGTTGTGTAGCCGTAGCTCGCCTATCATGGCCAGAGCACCGCCACGAAGAGCCTCCTCCGTTAGCCGCAGCGTAGTTGAGGCAAAGACCCCACCGTCCGCCTCCCCTGGAGCTCAGGATCGTCTTAGGACCCTCAGGTAATCATTCCATCGTCCTGGCTTGTCTGTTTGCTCAATCTTTCATTTGTGCCTCACCGTCACTCCGCCAGCTCCGACCAGCCGGTCAGAGCTTCGTCCCCTCCATCTACCCGTTTCGATCGACGTATCCGCTCACCCTCCATCTTCCCTCGCCGTTTGATCACCCTGATCTTGGCTCGAATTGCCAAGATTAGGCCATCGATCTCATCTACTGCCTTCACCAGAGACCCCCCTCCCATTCATCGCTGCTTCTCTCTGTTTTAGGCCCAATAACCCCGATCGGAGCCTTGCTCCGAGTCCGAGCTTTCTCTTCCAGGCCTTAGCGCGCGTGGACACCCCAGTTCCTCTTCGACTACCCTCAATGGAGCTTGCCCAGGTCTCAGTCGACGCCACGATCAATCCAACCGTCAATGACTCCATCCGATCCGATCACCCAACGCGGAAGGGCCTCACAATTCTTTTGGCTCCGACCGATCATTCATCGGAGCTTCGGATACTCGCCAGTGCTCTGGCAAATCTCGCTCAAGCGTTGTTCTTCCAGATCCTCCCTCTACAGTTGGATTGACTCCTTCTTCCATACGCCATCCCAGCCATCCATCGCCTGGAGCTGTCAGGTGTTACATGTCAGATCTAACGGCCCCCGTACCAACCACGTTCCCAACATCTGACAGCCGTCAGATCTGGTCTCTGGCATGCCAGAGCCTCACGTACACACCAAACCAGTGGCCGCCACCTATCTCGCCATGCGCGGCTCACGTGTCTGCATGGGTAAATTGCTCATTTTACCCTACCTTTATTTTTGTTTGTCTTTTAGTCTTTAAAATAAAGTATACAGTAGACCATTTTGCACTTTGATACCCATAGTTTTCCATATTTGCATTTTAGGCCTGCCTGTATGGACCTACGTGTTTCGTCGCGTGTTTTTCTAGATAATTTGCAGTATGTACCCCGAACTTCGTTGCTGTTATTGATTGCATATTTAGTTTCCATATTTGCAAATATACCCCTGTGCGTGCTGTTTTCCAACATGTGTGGAATTTAGTGGAAAATTTACAGATCGGACCCTAGAGTTTTTGTGCGTATTATAATTTAGTCCCAGAACATGTTTTCTTTGCAGTTTGGTCCCTATATGCTGTGTGTTTTATCTTTGATTAAATAATTAGCACTTTAGCTATAAAATTCATGAAATTTTGACACGTGGCTCCTACCACTGTGTAGGAATTTTAGTGAATTTTTGGTTTGGTTTTGTTTTCATTTATTATTTTTAGAAATTCAAAAACCTTAAAAAGTGTCACTATTTGTTTTAGAAAATCCATTAAAACTATGAAAAAAACCCTTGAAAAATTCTAAAAAATTTAGTGTTTGCTTGTTTTATGTTGTTTTAACTTCTGTGCAATTTTCAGCTCATTCCCCTTTGTAAAACCGATAAAAATCGAAAAATAGTAAAAATCTTAGAAATATCAGCAAAAATTCATAAAAAAATAAAAAATGTGTTTTCAGTTGTTGTAATTAGGTTTTGTTTTATAGTTTCTCATAAAAATACGGTTGGGATTTTATAGCATTTTAAGCAATTTTAATCTACCTTTAGATCCCAGCTGTACATTGCTTGTTGTTTTTGATTTTATTTCATTTTTAGAAAATTAATTAAAAATAAAAAGCCCATAAAATCCAGAAAAACATTTGAATATTTCAAAAAAACACAAAAATATTTTTGTTTGATTTTTTTGAGTATTTTTGGTGCTTGAAATAATTGTTTGAAGTTGCTTTTTGGCTCTCTTTTATTCTTTTTCTCAATTTTAAAAATCATAAAAAATTGAAAAATTATAAAAACCATCATTTATTTTCTTTTGATGGAATCTCGACTACTTCATTGCTTTTGCATTACGTGCTCCTTGTGTTCGACCCTGGTGGCTATACCAGGTAAAATAAATTAGCGAGACCGCTTACTTGGTTTGAGTATTTGATTTCTTTATTGGTGGTCTTATTCTCTTATTGAGATTCGGTCTGAGTGGTTGAGGTCGCAACGACCCTTGATACCATTTTAACCTTAGTCGCTCGGGCGCTCATCAGTCGCATGAATCCAATCCTTTGTATATGTTGGCTCTCCGAATGGGTTATATGCAGGATGGTTAATGTGGGTTTGATCACTCAGGTCAATCAAGTCAGGAAGATCATGTAGTGCATGCTTCTCCATTTGATATGTTTGGTCGATCATATTGTACCCTAGGGTCAAGTCGGGATGTGTATAGGTCAATTGTTATCTGGTCCCAACTCGAGGTGAGAATGAGGTCTGTGGGGGAAACTGATTCTGCCAATCATTCATCTCAGCAGTGGCTTGCACTTCGATTTATTCCTTGATTCCAACAAGCGGACGAGAATATGATGAGTCAATCCATGGTTGATGTGGGTCAAGGGTGTAAGAATGCAGGGAAGATGAGAAGTACGAAGAAGTGGAGAAGTCAGTCGGAGTTCTGACTTTGCGATCGCGGTATGGCTATGAGGTGGGATGAGAGAGTGGAGATAGTCAAAATATAGTCGAAGAAGAGTGACCTGGATATGATGACCTATATTCCGACATCTTTGAGGAGAGATGGGAGAATGAAGCAGATCGAGGAAGAAAGTGTGCGAGTGCACCGAATAACACACAAATAGACAAAACACAAGAGCAAACCCTGAGTTCACCTACTCAACATTGTGATGGTCACAAGAGTCTGACAAGCTATCTTTTCAATTTTAATTAGGTGATAATTAAATCAAGATATACGTCCAATTACGCAAGGCTTATAAGTTGGTTTTGGGCACTATACTAGGGATGCGTCCTCACATATCAAAGATCACAATAGCACAAAGCATAATGAGGGTTTTGCTCTCCCAAAACAAATGTTAAGTTTAGTCAGCTTTTTTGGTAAACTCTGATTAGCAGTCTCAATTTTGAATTTGGTTATCACTTGATTAATTCATCAAACACAACATGCCTAACGATCAATCCTAATTTCCCTTTAACCTAAGTTTCAAAACCAAGGGGAAGGGAGTTGAGAAAAACTGATGCAAATAGTGAAATCAATGATGCATGCCCAGTTTAGAAGACATACAGAGTTCCTCGTGCTCTGGTGGACATGCGAGCCCACGGTGAGCCATTATATATAAATGCTATTGCAAATATCATTCCCTGATCTGAACTGAAGAATAACTAATTTGCATAATAGGTCCCTTAGTACAATTAAGGTTATGTACCATGGCCATCTTAATGATCATAAAATTGTTGATTCAATTATTGAATTATAGAGGCTGTTGCTTGGATGAATAGCTAAAGAGTTAGATTGAGAACTCGTCAAGTACCGTCAAATGATTGTTAAGAGATGATCTCCAACCTGAGTAGGAGATGGCAATCCTTTCTCATTTGGTTGATATCTGACCGACCTATTTATGCAGGTCCTCTGTATGGGAATAGACATTTGAAGGTGTCAGATTAGATAGGTCAAAGAGTTGACTTAACGAGATCGAGATAACCAAAGTCCTATGTTGTATACTGTCACGATATAGGCATGCATCCTCTGACCGGAGACTGATGTGTTACTATATGTTTGAGTATGTACATTTAGCAGACCAATAGATTGATGACCTAACCAAGGTCTATACACCGACGCGCTGGTGTGTATGCAAGGGCATATGAGTAATATGATCTCTCAAAGGGATCATACAGGTTCATTTCTGAACAGGAAGACATGAGCTCACTCATGATATATTGGGAAGAATCAAATTCCACAAGTGGTCGTCTCGCTTTAGAAGCTTGACTGAATTTATAAGGTTTGATATATGCTTTTGGAAAGTATATGATCAACACCTAGGTATGATATATGTTTTTGGAAAGTATATGATCGAAACCAACTCCCAATGATCGAATGAGAAACTTAATGATAAAAATCCAGAAGGAGACAGTCTAAAAGAGATCTAAAAATATTCTGGATTTTCTAGTTTGCAGGATGTACAGGAATTAGGAATGCCTGAGGGTGATGTGATCATAAACGATTGTATAACCATGACGCTTCCATTCCGAGGGAGAGATAAAATATGTCTGGATTTTAGTAACTCCTCTCATAGAAAAGTAATCTGATCTTAGTCCAACTGATGGACAATGATCTGAATGTGATTCAGATGTAATGAGAAGATTAGATTTACAGTCTTGATTTAATCAAGCATCTATGGGAGGTCCGCAAGATCTGGATTTGAGACGTGATCTCAATATCCAAGTCACTATGCGTGGAACAATACAATCGCCTGGTCCTTATCTCCATGTATCCGTGGAGAAAGCGCATTATCTTTGAAAGAGTTCATACATAATTTCATTGTTGATATATGTATCCGAGCATTGAGAAAATTGATAATTCAATGTGATTTATTTATCATGAATAATATGAATTTGATTCATATTATAAGGAGAGTTATTTGCGATAATTAAATATGATTTAATTATCAAAGATGTAAATAATGTGAATGTGATCTATATTATTTGGGCACATGAGAATAGAGATCCAAGATGATTAAATGTGATTTAATTATCATGGATATGAATAATGTGGATAGCACTATCCATATTATTTAGGTATATTATAATGTGATTTATAATATATAAAAGAGAGCATATTTTGATTTATATTTGTTAATTAATTATTGATGTGAATTGGATTCACATTGGATGATTAAGTGAAAATATAATTTACATTTTATTTTGGGATGTTAATGTGATTCACATTTTCTAATGGTATGATTGTAATGTTCACAAGATAATTATGAATTATTTTTGTGAAATTATTTACAACAAATGTTGTTGTAAATCTTGAAGATATCATGAGATAATGAGATCTCGTGAGATTTTGAGGAGATAGACCCATTCTATCTCAAATGAGTAGTCATCCCTCCTTTAGGGGATATGGTCAATCTCCTCATTATCTCCAAGACTAGTCAAAGTGATTTAATTTTGAATTAATTTATACTGATTTATCAATATATATTAATTTAAATTAAATCAATTGTTGTTGTATTTTTTTTACAACAACATCATGACCATTGAAAAAAACACAAATTAATCTCAACCATTGATTGTGTGTTGTCCATGGATTGAGATCCATGGATTCTCAAAACCCTATAAGAAGAGGCACCCCTTGATCTTCGAGTTACACACGTACATGACTACAACATATGCTCTCTCCCTCTTTCTCTCTACACGTCATTTCTCTCTCTCTCTCTCATTGTGGCCGACCACCATAAAGCCATTGAGAGAGTCGCCATCGCCGCAGCATCGTCGTTATGCTGCCGAAGTATTTGCTCGTGGATCTCCGTCTCCTTCGGTGTGCCATACTCGTGAAGAAGACATCAGATCTCGTGTGACGAGATCAGGAGATTCGCTGCTTGGATCATCAACATGGATTGCGAGGAGTACGTATCTCATCAACGCGCTCGCAAGAGTCTCCTCCATTGGATCGGATTTGAGACAAGAGGTCTCTTCATTTAGAGACTCGATCGCAACCATGCTTCAAGAGGTAAGCCTTATACCTAATTGTGGTTGGATGAAAAGATCCGAGAAAGGTTCCTGGATCATGTGGTTTCATCACATTAAATTTTTAAAATTCCGCTGCCTCGAGCCACTAGTACAACTAGTTGCTCCTGATCGCATACGATGCGATCATCACGCTTCTGTGATGCGCTTGAGGATCTCCCATATTTTTCAAGCGGTATCAAAGCCATGTTGGAGATTTTGGATTCGATCCATAAACCTAAGAAGATTTGGGCTCGTTAGGGATTGTGAAAATTTCATCGCATTTCATTTTCGCAGCCCTGTTTTGTGATTATTTTAGGCCCTATTTAAAATGATTAAACATGAAAATATCACTTGGATAATGTTCCCCATTAATTTAGGAAACTGTAGGATTTGAGCTTGCGTGATGTCTTACATACTTCAAGTAACTGTTGGTTGTTTTACATCGAATTAGCAAACTTTATAAACTGATTAAAATGAATGAGATATGCTAATTTTAGTAAGTGAGGGTCACTGCTAGAAATTGCATACTTAATCAAGAACCTTGTGATTGTCATTTAATTTTATAGAAATTAATGGTTAATTTTTTGAGATAATTATTGATAAATATTTTTGAAATATTTAAAGATGATAATTATTTCATTAAATGACATCTCCTTAACCAATAATTGATTAGATACGATCTAGATCACAAATTGGTTACATCATACACTTTCCAACAAACAAGTCGCTTGAATAGTGTTGAGAATTTGTTTAGCAAATCTCCTTATAATGTTAATCAAAATGGTTTTGATTATTATTATATGGTATAACTTCAATTTAAAAACTGATTATCATCTCAAGTACAAAGTGGTTGACTTGGCATTATTTTTTCTCGAGGCGGATATGGTGTCTACTCGGAGAGCGTTGGGGTAGCAGGTTACATCGTATGCGGTCTGTCCCACTACCATTGGTACCGGCCATGACAGTGAGTAGGGAACGGATAATGCTTGAGAGATCATGTTGTATTTTTCTAATTATTAAAGTTCGAATAATATGTATTTAAGATAATACCATATTTCAAGTAACAATTAAAAATGTTTGGTGGATATTAATTAGATCATTAATTTATTATGATTAGATTAATTGGAATCCAATTAAAACTAAAACACTCTATTATAAATAAAGGTGTTATTTCCCTTAGAAGAATTAATTATGTGAATATGATTAATTATAATTAATTAAAAATTTGAACATGATATGGAGGATCACATACGTGACATCCATGGTCTCCTGTCAAGGCAAAGGGTTCCGTTGCCAGAGATTGTATGAATGAGACACATGTCCAAAGTGACAGCTCCTGCATACAAGCCATTTGGATCGGGCTCTTTGCTTCTTGAAAGAGTAAGGAGGTATGCACAGTGACCCCAATATCAGGTCCTCATATTATTGGGGCAATATTGGATTGCGCATAGTGAGTTGTATTCCTGTTGTTGGTTGGTTCAATTAATGACGGGTCAACATCACCATAGGGGTGGTGAGCCCGGGTGTTAAAGAACTAATTGGGAGATGCAAGTTGGACTTGTAAGGCGTAATGTGTTCTCGCTTCTTTTATCCGAGTTACAGGTTCTCATATTATTGGGATGTGACAAAGATAAGAATGGGGATCCCAGATCTTGCTTGATATATAATGGTAAGTATATCTCTTACATTGAAAGTGATTAAGGGAATGAACTTTCAATGTTGACAAGGCAAGACAACTTTGATATAAAAAAATTCCTAAATCAAAGTAAAATGTGTATGTATATATATTTATATATATTTATGCAATTTGCTTATTCCTGACAATCCTTCATTAAACCCACTCAGTTATACTCAATAATAACCAGTAAAATATCATGGATTGGATCCATTATCAAGATATTGTACTTACAATTAGACACATAATGTATATGGTTGCAATGTGCAAATTTCCTCATAATAATGAGGAATGACAATTAAATAGATAATAGGTCTGCGACCTCATGGTTTGAATGTCTCTATAGTCTTGATGATGATTGCATTATATATGGTTATAACCTGCTTAAAATATGTGGAGTACAACCTTAATGTTTGATTTATATACTTCAATAGTGCACAAATTCACATTATACTTATTCCAAAGCACACAACAAACAATGCTACTTAATGCATAATCTTTATGTATTACCTAGTTGTATTTCTTATACAATAGAGATTACATTCATTCATTACCTTTAATAACTCATATATATATTTACTATGTAAAATGGGGGAAATTGAAATCTCTTTATAAACATGTGTAAGAGAGGGGGAGCATTAAACTAACACAACATAATGGGTTTGTTCAATTTAGTTGTACAAATAGCCTTTTACATTTTTATTAAAATGGGGGGATGTATTAGGAATTTTTCCCCATCATGCACATGAATGCCTTCTCCATAAATGTCCATCTTTTGAGCTTCACGTACATTGCATTCCCCATGCAAACAAATCCACCCACGTGAATCTCCTCTCTCCCCATGCATGTAAAACCAAGTGCACCATATTTATGATATAATTTTTGCAGGTCACGGATGGCTTCATATTTCCATCTACATGCAACTACCAGCGGGTCCCTCTCTGCCATTCTTTATCAAACGACCCATCGTCTCCTCCACCTTCTGCATCGGGAGGGTGCACATATGCATGAGGAAACACATCGGTTCCCATGACGACGTTTGGCTGTTCGCATAGCTGTCATCATCGGCTATAAAATGGAAGGATGAAAGCATGATCGGGGGGACCGGACACACTCTCTCTCGCTGGTTCCATGCACAACCTCTCAACCAGGACTTTTCTTCCTCTCTAGCACGGGCTGTGTAACAACCTCGCCACTCGTGGGCTCCCTCTTCCTAACCGCGGCCAACAGGAGTCTCTCCTTCCCCCAGCCGCGCCCCTTTGTGCTGCAGTTCTCCTCTGTCCATCCGCGTTCTACTAAGCGTACGTCCAGCTACCGACGATCAACTGCGCCCCAAACTCGAGCGCACTACTAAGCGCACGTCCAGCCATCGGCATCTCCTCTTTACGTGTGCGAGAGCACGCTCCAGTTTGCTGCTCCGTCCAGGCCGCTCGTCTCGTACTGTTCTCCAGTGCTTCTTCCTCTTTCCTCATCACGCGTGGATCTCTATCTCAGCCGGCAGTTCGTGTGCGACATCTCTGCGCATTCCAGCCTGCGTACCCCAACCGTGCGTATTGTTCTCCTCCGCCCAGCTGCAAGCTTCTGCTCCCGCGTCCTTCGGCTACGCTACAGGGCCATCGTGCGTGAGGCTTCAGCTTACACGTAGTCCAATTGAGCCACTACTGCAATCCCACCCTCCATCTTGTGCTAATCTACACATACGTCCAGCCATCAAATCTGAGAGAAGAATTCCTTCACCCTCATTTCCTTTCAAACTTATCTTTGTTTGTTAAGATCAAGTTGCATTATTCACTAATATTTGGATTCAAGAGTAATAGTGATTTATAGATTTCCTCATTCAATCATCTCTGGCATTAAGTATTTCATCTTCATTACTTTGGTTTGTGAAACTTGCGTTAGTTTGGCGGGTTAATTCTAGGTTGCATTATATAGCCTTCTCTCTTTTAAATCTAATTCTTGAAACTCTAGAAAATTATCAAGTAGTCCATGTTTCTTTCCAAAAATTCTTAAAAACACTCTAAGTCAATTAAGTCAACCATCCGTATTTTTAAGCCTCAAGTCCATCAACAAGTCTATTACTCTTTGACCTGGTTAAGTTGAAATTAGAAGTTGAAAATATGTCTAAGTGAAACTTGCAAATTTGTTTAGTCCTCGTGGATTCGATCCTCTACTTGCCATATGCATTTTGTATGTCTCCATTGTGCTCGTAGTTGAATATTATTTGTTTGATCTTGATTATTCGTGGTAGCACAACGACTTGATAAAATCACCTTCATAAACCGCGAAAAATCTTGTCAACATTTTGGCGCCGTTGCCGGGGACTAGGCAACATTTGCAAGTTTTTCTTCTTCTTTCTAACTTAATTTCAAGTTTCTAATCCGTGTATTTTTTTTATTTTGCAGGTACTTAGGCTTCAAAAGAAAAAAAAATTACTTGTCTTTTCATGCATTTTGTTTTAGCGAACTTGTAATTTGTTAAAAAAAAATTTTTGTAATCTTAATTTCCCCCTCCCTTCTCGGAAAAGCTTGCCATCAGTAGGACAAAATATTACGGATTAGCGCCAGAAGTGCAGGCACTGTGAGTCCATCTTTCTCCTAGGCATCTTAGGCTTTAAAAAAAAAATTTTCCTGCATTTGTTTGCGCTCCGAACTTAAACCGAAAATTTAAAAAGACACTTCTTCTTTGCATCATCTCCGTGGTCTTCTCCCTCTGATAATCTAATTCAAAGACCACCAAATCGTGTGCTGATCATTTAAAAAGATAAGCTTGAAAGGCCACCGCAGTGGCCCGAGCAGAAAGCGGACAAATTCTGAATGCTTGTTTGATGCACGTGTATGACACAAAAATCACGAGCACATAGAACCCTTGGATAGAGACAAAAATCCTTGATGCTACGTGGGATTGCAGAGAGAGATCGTAATTCCTCGACGCGTTGGGCACAGGTTCTCGCGGGAAGAAGCAGATCCTCGATCTGAGTACCACACCCTGGATCCCCCAGCCGGATTAGGACATCGATTTCTCACAATCTTCCACACCCACCTCATCCTTTAAGGACTCTAATTTTTCTGAAAACTTTTGTTGAATCACTAAATTAAAATCGAAAAGATAACCGCTTCCGCGGCAATTTTTGTGTGAGTTGGTGAAACAACAAATTGCTTGGTGTTTGTGCTGTGTATGCTAGGTCGTAGGTCTCTGAAAAATCCAGTGCAACAACCATTAGAGTACGACCCGATTTATAGGAGAAAACCCAACCCATCTCCTTCAACTGACCTTGGAAACATGGGAGAAGAAAGGCCAAATCCTATGGATCTCATCCTGCATCAATTGCAACTGCTGAGAGAAGAAAATGCCACAATTCGCCATACCATAGCACCTCTCATCCGACCGCCACCCATTAGTACACATTACAACCCGGCTGCAGAAGACTTAGTTCATTGGGTCCAAATCCCGCCTGAGGTAGGAGACTTTGAGATAAAGCCCGCATCACTCTCCTTGATCCCAAAATACTATGGAAATGACTCTGAAGATCCCTTCCTCCACATCCAAGACTTCCGATCTGCTTGTGACACCATGAGTATCCCTGGGGTAGAAAAAGAATACATCTACATGAAAGCCTTCACTCACTCACTCAAGGACAAAGCACTCCAATGGCTTAGAAATTATGGAACCCCTCTCTCCTCTTGGGACTCATTAAGAGAGGCATTCATCAAGAAATACTTCCCAATAGGAAAGACAAATGCCTTGAGACAAGCCATATCATCATTCACTCAGAAAATTAGAGAGCCCATTCATGAAGCCTGGGAACGATTTAAGGAACTTCAAAGGAAATGCCCTCATCATGCCATACCCAAATGGAAGCTAGTTCAGATATTCTATGAGGGCATAGATACATCATTTAAGAGAGTGATTGATGGCTCATGTGATGGAAACTACATCAGCCGTGACGAACATTTCGTTTGGAATTTATTTGAAAATATGGCTGACAATTCGGTGAACAGTTCCTCAATAGAACAATACAGTGGAAATACGAGGATAGTCAATATCATTGATCATGAGAGATCTAGCAATGACAATCCTGATAGATGGGAAACCCTCTCAAAACAAATGAACCTCATGACTCAAGCCTTAGAAAAATTGGCCTTGAATAAACCCACCAGTCATGAAGTTGACCACACCACATTCACCGATAATCAAGACATGAATCCTGAGACTGTGAACTGGGTGCAAAGAAATCAAGGAGGATATTCAAATAACCACAACACATGGAGAGAGCAACCAAATTCCGGTGGAATGGACAGAACAATTATCATTTTCAAAATCACACCCAACCCAGACAACCGATAGCACCGCCCGTGACTCAACCCTACACCACTGCGGTAAATTTCGACGCCTTGGCTCAGGCAATACAACAACTAGCTATAGCTCAACAACAGGCCACTGAAGCCCAACAAAAAGCCAACTCTGAGAATGCTCGTCAATTCGCTGAGATCAGATCGTACATCCCAGCCTTATCACCTCAACCGCTGCCCAATCCAAACACCAATAAGGCTAGCTCATCTGGAGTACTTCAAACTCCTCCACCTGTCGGATCTTTCACCTCACCACCTGGTTTCCAAAGCCAGAATCAAGGATTTTTTACACCTTCTAGGACAAACCAAGGGAACCCACAACAAGCGTCTAGAAATCAAGTCAATTTCAAAACCCCACCCCATCCAAACCAATCTGCTAATGCTGTCACTTTGAGAAATGGGAAAACCACTTCTGCCTACACAAGACCACTAGCTTCTGAGGATCAAATTGAAATTGAGGAAGAGTTTGATGATGGAGAGAAATCAGCTGAAACAACCATGCTCCCTCCTTCCTCTCCAACCATAACCATCCCCTTTCCCGGAGCTCTTCATCGAAGAAAACCGCGATCATCCACCATCGATCCGGAGTTAGAAAAACTATTCTCGGACATCGTCATTGAAATCCCACTCTTGAAAGCCCTCGAACAAGTTCCAGCCTTCTCCCGATTTTTGAAGGACAAATGCACACCAAACGAAAATCCAAAGGAAAAAGTAGACGGGACAATGAAGATATTGAAAGACATGTGCTCCCTCAAGCAACAACCAATGCCATCTCCCAATTCTTACCCACAAAAAAGAAAGATCCAGGAGCTCCTCTAGTTAGATGCACAATTGGCAAATTAACCTTCAACCACACCCTGCTAGATAATGGTGCTTCCATCAATCTTCTCCCGACTGCTATTCTAGAGCAATTTGACCTAGGAAAACTGAAACCTGTCTCAATGACTTTGCAAATGGCTGATCGATCTGTAAAAAGACCAAAAGGACTTCTTGAGGATGTGATAGTTGATGTTCAAGGTCATAAATTCCCGGTTGATTTTGTTGTGATGGATATGGATCAAGCAAATATATTGAGTGAGACACCAATCATACTAGGACGACCATTTTTGGCCACTGCTAAAGCTCATTTTGATTATGAGGTTGGAAGAGTTGAATTTAAAATCAATGGCCAAGTCATTCCTATTGATCTTGTCACCCCTACTTTCACTGAATCTGAGACCGAAGAATGTGGTTGGATAGAAAGATGTGCTGTTCTCAACATTCAAAAAGACTTTGCCCCCATCCATCTCACCAAGGATCCTTTAGAGGTTAGTCTGAACACCTCTAGATCCACTTACAAAAACACTTTCCATGAAATTGCCACCTACAATCTGAATCTTGCACTAGAAGCTCCACCAAGCCCTCTCACCGGACAAGAAATTGAGGAGCTTGATAATGCCTGGGACACATTAGACTCTGAACTCTCATTGACCTCAACCATGATCATGCCCATGATGGAACCACCATTTGAGACTATTTCTGTAATAGACTCAGGAAACATTACAACTCTGAATCCATCGACAACCACTGTTGAATTAAAACCACTACCCAAAGATCTGAAGTATGCTTTCTTGGATGATGCCCACACTCTACCAGTCATTATCAATGCCAACCTAAATCATATGCAAGAGAGCCAACTAATGGAGGTGTTGAAAAAGAATTCTCAGGCTATTGGTTGGAAAATAACTGATTTGAAAGGTATAAGCCCGACATTCTGTACACACCACATATATTTGGAGAATGACAGTAAACCCTCTCGAGAAATGCAAAGGCGGTTGAATCCTAATCTACGAGAGGTTGTGAAGAATGAAATATACAAGTGGTCAAGTGCCGGCATCATTTATCCGATAGCCGATAGTCCTTGGATTAGTCCCCTCCAGGTTGTCCCCAAGAAAGCTGGATTAACAATTGTGAAAAATGAGAAAGGCGAGGACATACCTACTAGAGTAGCCACATCTTGGGGAGTCTGTGTAGATTATAGGAAACTCAATAAGGCTACTCGAAAAGATCATTTCCCCATTACCATTCATTGACCAAATCATTGAGAAGCTAGCCGGAAAAGAATTTTTCTGCTTTTTAGATGGATATTCCGGCTACAACCAAGTTGCCATAGCACCGGAAGATCAAGACAAAACCACATTCACTTGTCCTTTTGGGACTTATGCATTCCGACGAATGCCTTTCGGATTATGCAATGCCCCTGCCACTTTTCAAAGATGTATGATGGGTATCTTTGCTGACATGGTTGGTGATTTTATGGAGATATTTATGGACGATTTTTCAATTTTTGGAGACTCTTTTGAGGAGACACTCAGATTTTTGGACAAAGTCTTACAAAAATGTATTGAGGTAAACCTGATCTTATCTTGGGAGAAATCACATTTCATGGTAAAACAAGGAATTGTGTTGGGACATATCGTATCGAAGAAAGGGATAGAAGTGGATCCATCGAAAATTGAGACCATCACTCACTTAGGTCCACCTGTGAATATAAAGGGTGTTCGAACCTTCCTAGGTCACGTCGGTTTTTACCGACGATTTATCAAGGATTTCTCAAAAATCTCCCGCCCTCTCACCAAACTGCTGGAAAAAGATCAAGACTTCACGTTTACTGAGGATGCTTTTGAATCTTTCAAAACCCTGAAGAAAATCATCACTGAAGCACCCATCCTACAACCCCCAGATTGGAACTATGAATTTGAGATCATGTGCGATGCATCTGATTATGCTGTGGGGGCAGTATTGGGTCAAAGGAAAGATGGGAAACCTTATGCCATTCACTATGCCAGTAAAACTCTGGATGATGCTCAGAAGAAACTACACTGTGACTGAGAAAGAACTTTTAGCTGTGGTGTTTTCCTTAGAGAAATTTCGATCTTACATCCTAGGATCCCACATCATCATCTACACAGACCACTCAGCTTTGAAATATCTCTTCACAAAAACCGATGCTAAGCCTAGACTCATTAGGTGGGTATTATTGCTCCAAGAATTTGATTGGAGATTAGAGATAAAGCCGGAGCAAAGAATGTCGTGGAGGATCATCTTTCAAGACTCCTTTCCTCAAACACAGACACAATCCCAATTTCTGATAATTTTCCAGACGAAAGTATCATGTCTGATTCTCAACTCCCTTGGTATGCCGACATCGTCAATTACATCGTCACTTCCCACATTTCCTGATGATTGGCCAAAACATAAGAAAGACAAAACCAAAGCCCAAGCTCGATACTATCACTGGGAAGATCCTTTGCTCTTCAAAGAGGGTACTGATTTAATATGGAGACGATGTATCCCCGAATCTGAAGTCAACGATGTCCTAACTCACTGCCACACTTCTGGGTATGGAGGACACCACTCAGGGAAGCGCACAGCTGCTAAAGTCTTACAATGCGGTTTCTATTGGCCCACACTCTTTAAAGATGCCCATCATTTTGCTCAATCTTGTCCTGCCTGTCAGACTAATGGAACAATGACCCATCGTAACATGATGCCCCTCCAACCCGTGCATATAGTCGAGATCTTTGATACTTGGGGAATAGACTTCATGGGACCTTTCACCACATCACATGGTTACCAACACATTCTTCTCGCTGTTGATTACGTCTCTCGCTGGGTAGAAGCCATTCCCACTCGTGCTGCTGATAGCACAACTGTTGTCAAGTTCTTAAACGACCTATTCTCTCGATTTGGATTGCCAAAGGTGGTCATTAGTGATGGAGGCACCCACTTTCTGAATGCTTCAGTTAAGAATTTACTCAAGAAAAATGGAGTCGAACACCGTGTCTCAACTGCCTATCACCCACAGACTAATGGAATGGCCGAGCTGTCAAACCGAGAAATCAAGACCATCCTCCAGAAAATTGTTCGCTCTGATCGTAAAGACTGGTCCCAACACTTACCTTCTGCTCTCTGGGCCTACCGCACCGCTTTCCGCACACCCTTAGGTATGAGCCCATTTCGATTAGTCTATGGAAAGCCGTGTCACCTACCTGTAGAGGTCCACCACAAATCACTCTGGGCAATCAAGAAATGCCATCTGGATTATGATGAGGCTGGGAAGAGACGACTATTAGACTTATCTGAACTTGAAGAATTGAGATCACAAGCCTATGATAACAACCTGCTTTACAAAGAGAAAATCAAGTTGTGGCACGATGCCAATATTTCGAGGAAAACATTCAAGGAAAATCAGAAAGTGTGGCTATTTGATGCAAAACTGAAGTTATTTCCAGGAAAACTGAGATCGAAATGGAAAGGACCATACATTGTAACTCAAGTATTCGATAATGGCTCGATAGAAATTTCTGACCCAAACACTAAAGCCACTTTCAGAGTCAATGGTCAAAGACTAAAACCCGTTGTTGAACCATCTGGTCCTATGCCTGTTTGCACAACATACCTTTTGCAGGAAAAATGAACCATCACATCGCCTAGCTGAGGCGTTAAATCATGCACTCTCGTGAGCCTCTCCTCACAGGTATCTTTTTACCGCTCGCATGTTTATTTTCACTGCATTGCATTAGATAAGTATGGGGGTACTCCTCTGCATTACATTTCAAAAAAAAAACAACAAAACACAAAACACAAAAACAAAAATACATTTAACATCCCTTTTGATCCTCCTATTGCACATTATCTTCACCATGAGGACATGGTTTTTGTTAAGTATGGGGGGGTGTCTGCATAGTTTTTTTTTCAAAATTGCATACTCTTTCAAAAAAAAAAAGAAAAGAAAAAGAAAAAAAACTCTCTTTTGCAAAAATTCCCCTAAAAATATTTTCAAAGCAAGAAAACCACCAAAAATACATCCTTCCTAGTTTTATCCTATTTTGAGAAATCAGATCTTCATCGCATAAATCATAGACCGAGGTTGAGTTGACTCTAATCCACTTAACTTCATCAGAATTTCACTAGGCATGAGTTTTAAGCTTTCTTCAGGTCCATATGGACTTTATTCTCTCAGTTCCACTAACTCTACTGGTGAATGAACTTCTGTATCTAACTAGATCACCTGAGCAACTAGTAGCACTCTTAAACTCTTCAGTGGATATTAAACAACTGCACATTGCACCTAGCTTGAGTGAGTTGAGTTTACGAAATACAATTACAATCTAGTTGAGGTGAGGAGTTATCTTCTTGGTTGAGCCAATGCCTGAACCTTATCTATAGTCAGTGAAGGAACCTGATTCAGGAGCAACATGATCTCTCTAGTCTAAGTGTGTCAGCAATTAAGCCAGTATCGTGCCTACAAAGACAATATTAAACCGATACTACCTCTTGATGCCAAAACCCAAGACAAAAATACCACAAAAAGGCATATCACAATACAAATGCCAAAAACCACCAATCATTGTGCAAAGCAAAAGCAAGGAAAGAAGACCACCAAATAACCCTTCTCCACCAAAAAGCCGTGGTAGCAGCCCAATGATGCTACCTAAATTTTTAAAAGAGGCCCAAAGAGGCCCAGGGTTATGCTCTGCAAAAGGAAAAGAATGAGAGCAACGGACCAAAGCGGTCTACGGAAAACCCCGAAATTAAGTCCCATTCTCCAATAAATTATGGCCTATTTTTTTCTATGCTGACATACTTGGGTGAAAGGAGATTATGCCTGAATCTAGGTGAGGACTGAGGCTATTTGTATAGGGAATCATTCGGTACCTTGATAGATTGTGTTGCTAGCTCGTTCTCTTGACTCACGAAAGCTAAAACTATCACTAACACTGTTTATATCCACTCAAGGTCAAAGAGAATACCTGTTTCTTAGGGATGAGCTGACCTGATCGACCTTCTGAAACCATGTTTGATTTTGTTGGAACTAAGAGGCTGTTGAAACTACAAAACTCGAGTCAAGTTGACTATTCGAATAAATCATTAATCCATGGGTCAACTCTACTTAAGTTTGTGAATTTGTGTGGTTAGGATCTAAAAACTCAAGACTTTGTGGGTATGTCTGCTGGAAATCCTCCCCCAATCTATCTTGGCTATTCTCCTTGTCCTTCATTATTACTTATCTTATTTTTTTGCTCGAGACTAGCAAAACTTAAGTATGGGGGTATGATGATTGCATTATATATGGTTATAACCTGCTTAAAATATGTGGAGTACAACCTTAATGTTTGATTTATATACTTCAATAGTGCACAAATTCACATTATACTTATTCCAAAGCACACAACAAACAATGCTACTTAATGCATAATCTTTATGTATTACCTAGTTGTATTTCTTATACAATAGAGATTACATTCATTCATTACCTTTAATAACTCATATATATATATATATATATTTACTATGTAAAATGGGGGAAATTGAAATCTCTTTATAAACATGTGTAAGAGAGGGGGAGCATTAAACTAACACAACATAATAGGTTTGTTCAATTTAGTTGTACAAATAGCCTTTTACATTTTTATTAAAAATGGGGGGATGTATTAGGAATTTTTCCCCATCATGCACATGAATGCCTTCTCCATAAATGTCCATCTTTTGAGCTTCACGTACATTGCATTCCCCATGCAAACAAATCCACCCACGTGAATCTCCTCTCTCCCCATGCATGTAAAACCAAGTGCACCATATTTATGATATAATTTTTGCAGGTCACGGATGGCTTCATATTTCCATCTACATGCAACTACCAGCGGGTCCCTCTCTGCCATTCTTTATCAAATGACCCATCGTCTCCTCCACCTTCTGCATCGGGAGGGTGCACATATGCATGAGGAAACACATCGGTTCCCATGACGACGTTTGGCTGTTCGCATAGCTGTCATCATCGGCTATAAAATGGAAGGATGAAAGCATGATCGGGGGGACCGGACACTCTCTCTCTCGCTGGTTCCATGCACAACCTCTCAACCAGGACTTTTCTTCCTCTCTAGCACGGGCTGTGTAACAACCACGCCACTCGTGGGCTCCCTCTTCCTAACTGCGGCCAACAGGAGTCTCTCCTTCCCCCAGCCGCGCCCCTTTGTGCTGCAGTTCTCCTCTGTCCATCCGCGTGCTACTAAGCGCACGTCCAGCTACCGGCGATCAACTGCACCCCAAACTCGAGCGCACTACTAAGCGCACGTCCAGCCATCGACATCTCCTCTTTACGTGTGCGAGAGCACGCTCCAGTTTGCTGCTCTGTCCCAGGCCGCTCGTCTCGCACTGTTCTCCAGTGCTTCTTCCTCTTTCCTCATCACGCTGGATCTCTATCTCAGCCGGCAGTTCGTGTGCGACATCTCCGCGCATTCCAGCCCGCGTACCCCAACCGTGCGTATTGTTCTCCTCCGCCCAGCTGCAAGCTTCTGCTCCCGCGTCAGTCCTTCGGCTACGCTACAGGGCCATCGTGCGTGAGGCTTCAGCTTACACGTAGTCGCAATTGAGCCACTACTGCAATCCCGCCCTCCTTCTTGTGCTAATCTACACATACGTCCAGCCATCAAATCTGAGAGAAGAATTCCTTCACCCTCATTTCCTTTCAAACTTATCTTTGTTTGTTAAGATCAAGTTGCATTATTCACTAATATTTGGATTCAAGAGTAATAGTGATTTATAGATTTCCTCATTCAATCATCTCTGGCATTAAGTATTTCATCTTCATTACTTTGGTTTGTGAAACTTGCGTTAGTTTGGCTGGTTAATTCTAGGTTGCATTATATAGCCTTCTCTCTTTTAAATCTAATTCTTGAAACTCTAGAAAATTATCAAGTAGTCCATGTTTCTTTCCCAAAAATTCTTAAAACACTCTAAGTCAATTAAGTCAACCATCCGGATTTTTAAGCCTCAAGTCCATCAACATGTCTATTACTCTTTGACCTGGTTAAGTTGAAATTAGAAGTTGAAAATATGTCTAAGTGAAACTTGCAAATTTGTTTAGTCCTCGTGGATTCGATCCTCTACTTGCCATATGCATTTTGTATGTCTCCATTGTGCTCGAGTTGAATAGTATTTGTTTGATCTTGATTATTCGTGGTAACACAACGACTTGATAAAATCACCTTCATAAACCGCGAAAAATCTTGTCAACATTTTGGCGCCGTTGCCGGGGACTAGGCAACATATTTGCAAGTTTTTTCTTCTTCTTTCTAACTTAATTTCAAGTTTCTAATCCGTGCATTTTTTTATTTTGCAGGTACTTAGGCTTCAAAAAGAAAAAAAATTACTTGTCTTTTCATGCATTTTTGTTTTAGCGAACTTGTAATTTGTTAAAAAAAATTTTGTAATCTTAATTTCCCCCTCCCCTTCTCGGAAAAGCTCGCCATCAGTAGGACAAAATATTACGGATTAGCGCCAGAAGTGCAGGCACTGTGAGTCCATTTCTCTCCTAGGCATCTTAGGCTTTAAAAAAAAATTTCCTGCATTTGTTTGCGCTCCGAACTTAAAACCGAAAATTTAAAAAGACACTTCTTCTTTGCATCATCTTCGTGTCTTCTCCCTCTGATAATCTAATTCAAAGACCACCAAATCGTGTGCTGATCATTTTAAAAGATAAGCTTGAAAGGCACCGCAGTGGCCCGAGCAGAAAGCGGACAATTCTGAATGCTTTGTTTGATATGCACGTGTATGACACAAAAATCACGAGCACATAGAACCCTTGGATAGAGACAAAAATCCTTGATGCTACGTGGGATTGCAGAGAGAGATCGTAATTCCTCGACGCGTTGGGCACAGGTTCTCCGGGAAGAAGCAGATCCTCGATCTGAGTACCGCACCCTGGATCCCCCAGCCGGATTAGGACATCGATTTCTCACAATCTTCCACACCCACCTCATCTTTAAGGACTCTAATTTCTGAAAACTTTTGTTGAATCACTAAAATTAAAATCGAAAAGATAACCGCTTCCGCGGCAATTTTTGTGTGAGTTGGTGAAACAACAAATTGCTTGGTGTTTGTGCTGTGTATGCTAGGTCGTAGGTCTCTGAAAAATCCAGTGCAACACCCATTAGAGTACGACCCGATTTATAGGAGAAAACCCAACCCATTCTCTTCAACTGACCTTGGAAACATGGGAGAAGAAAGGCCAAATCCTATGGATCTCATCCTGCATCAATTGCAACTGCTGAGAGAAGAAATGCCACAATTCGCCATACCATAGCACCTCTCATCCGACCGCCACCCATTAGTACACATACAACCCGGCTGCAGAAGGACTTAGTTCATTGGGTCCAAATCCCCGTGAGGTAGGAGACTTTGAGATAAAGCCGCCATCACTCTCCTTGATCCCAAAATACTATGGAAATGACTCTGAAGATCCCTTCCTCCACATCCAAGACTTCCGATCTGCTTGTGACACCATGAGTATCCCTGGGGTAGAAAAAGAATACATCTACATGAAAGCCTTCACTCACTCACTCAAGGACAAAGCACTCCAATGGCTTAGAAATTATGGAACCCCTCTCTCCTCTTGGGACTCATTAAGAGAGGCATTCATCAAGAAATACTTCCCAATAGGAAGACAAATGCCTTGAGACAAGCCATATCATCATTCACTCAGAAAATTAGAGAGCCCATTCATGAAGCCTGGGGAACGATTTAAGGAACTTCAAAGGAAATGCCCTCATCATGCCATCATACCAAATGGAAGCTAGTTCAGATATTCTATGAGGGCATAGTATACATCATTTAAGAGAGTGATTGATGGCTCATGTGATGGAAACTACATCAGCGTGATGAACATTTCGTTTGGAATTTATTTGAAAATATGCTGACAATTCGGTGAACAGTTCTCAATAGAACAATACAGTGGAAATACGAGGATAGTCTATATCATTGATCATGAGAGATCTAGCAATGACAATCCTGATAGATGGGAAACCCTCTCAAAATAAATGAACCTCATGACTCAAGCCTTAGAAAATTGGCCTTGAATAAACCCACCAGTCATGAAGTTGACCAACCACATTTCACCGATAATCAAGACATGAATCCTGAGACTGTGAACTGGGTGCAAAAGAAATCAAGGAGGATATTCAAATTACATCACAACACATGGAGAGAGCAACCAAATTCCGGGTGGAATGGACAGAACAATTATCATTTTCAAAATCACACCCAACCCAGACAACCGATAGCACCGCCCGTGACTCAACCCTACACCACTGCGGTAAATTTTGACGCCTTGGCTCAGGCAATACAACAACTAGCTATAGCTCACAACAGGCCACTGAAGCCCAACAAAAAGCAACTCTGAGAATGCTCGTCAATTCGCTGAGATCAGATCGTACATCCCAGCCTTATCACCTCAACCGCTGCCCAATCCAAACACCAATAAGGCTAGCTCATCTGGAGTACTTCAAACTCCTCCACCTGTCGGATCTTTCACCTCACCACCTGGTTTCCAAAGCCAGAATCAAGGATTTTTTACACCTTCTAGGACAAACCAAGGGAACCCACAACAAGCGTCTAGAAATCAAGTCAATTTCAAAACCCACCCCATCCAACCAATCTGCTAATGCTGTCACTTTGAGAAATGGGAAAACCACTTCTGCCTACACAAGACCACTAGCTTCTGAGGATCAAATTGAAATTGAGGAAGAGTTTGATGATGGAGAGAAATCAGCTGAAACAACCATGCTCCCTCCTTCCTCTCCAACCATAACCATCCCCTTTCCCCGGAGCTCTTCATCGAAGAAAACCGCGATCATCCACCATCGATCCGGAGTTAGAAAAACTATTCTCGGACATCGTCATTGAAATCCCACTCTTGAAAGCCCTCGAACAAGTTCCAGCCTTCTCCCGATTTTTGAAGGACAAATGCACACCAAAACGAAAATCCAAAGGGAAAAAGTAGACGGGACAATGAAGATATTGAAAGACATGTGCTCCCTCAAGCAACAACCAATGCCATCTCCCATTCTTA
This sequence comes from Ottelia alismoides, assembly GCA_037367405.1. Classification (NCBI taxonomy): domain Eukaryota; kingdom Viridiplantae; phylum Streptophyta; class Magnoliopsida; order Alismatales; family Hydrocharitaceae; genus Ottelia; species Ottelia alismoides. The sequence continues at coordinate 1,005,386 of JAZKJV010010581.1, read as the reverse complement.
CCCACAAAAAAGAAAGATCCAGGAGCTCCTCTAGTTAGATGCACAATTGGCAAATTAACCTTCAACCACACCCTGCTAGATAATGGTGCTTCCATCAATCTTCTCCCGACTGCTATTCTAGAGCAATTTGACCTAGGAAAACTGAAACCTGTCTCAATGACTTTGCAAATGGCTGATCGATCTGTAAAAGACCAAAAGACTTCTTGAGGATGTGATAGTTGATGTTCAAGGTCATAATTCCCGGTTGATTTTGTTGTGATGGATATGAGTCAAGCAAATATATTGAGTGAGACACCAATCATACTAGGACGACCATTTTTGGCCACTGCTAAAGCTCATTTTGATTATGAGGTTGGAAGAGTTGAATTTAAAATCAATGGCCAAGTCATTCCTGTTGATCTTGTCACCCCTACTTTCACTGAATCTGAGACCGAAGAATGTGGTTGGATAGAAAGATGTGCTGTTCTCAACATTCAAAAGACTTTGCCCCCATCCATCTCACCAAGGATCCTTTAGAGGTTAGTCTGAACACCTCTACATCCACTTACAAAAACACTTTCCATGAAATTGCCACCTACAATCTGAATCTTGCACTAGAAGCTCCACCAATGCCCCTCTCACCGGACAAGAAATTGAGGAGCTTGATAATGCCTGGGACACATTAGACTCTGAACTCTCATTGACCTCAACCATGATCATGCCCATGATGGAACCACCATTTGAGACTATTTCTGTAATAGACTTAGGAAACATTACAACTCTGAATCCATCGACAACCACTGTTGAATTAAAACCACTACCCAAAGATCTGAAGTATGCTTTCTTGGATGATGCCCACACTCTACCAGTCATTATCAATGCCAACCTAAAATCATATGCAAGAGAGCCAACTAATGGAGGTGTTGAAAAAGAATTCTCAGGCTATTGGTTGGAAAATAACTGATTTGAAAGGTATAAGCCCGACATTCTGTACACACCACATATATTTGGAGAATGACAGTAAACCCTCTCGAGAATGCAAAGGCGTTGAATCCTAATCTACGAGAGGTTGTGAAGAATGAAATATACAAGTGGTCAAGTGCCGGCATCATTTATCCGATAGCCGATAGTCCTTGGATAGTCCCCTCCAGGTTGTCCCCAAGAAAGCTGGATTAACAATTGTGAAAAATGAGAAAGGCGAGGACATACCTACTAGAGTAGCCACATCTTGGAGAGTGATGAACGCGCTTTTTATCAAGGGTCTGAATATGTCGTCGTGGCGACCCTCAATAAAAGGCGAGTGATCAAAAATTGACCCACAATCAAAGAATAAAACAATCAAGCTCAAAGGAGTGTGAATCAATCTTTATTTACTCTACCATAAAATGTATAGGGAACGAACCATGTAGAGGTCGAACCACAGAGAGCAATACAAAATGCATGAGCCTATATGTGCATACCAGTCATTCTTGAGTGAAGTGGGTCTCTCTTTTTTTTTTTATTTTATTTTTTTTATTATTTTTAGGGTTTTTCATTTTCTGGACTCAACATAGAAATAAATATACCATATGCAATTTTTTTTGGAATTTTCCAAAAACATTTCTAATTTTTTGTATTTCTAAATCAAACAGTGCAAAAATGGCTCCTACTCTATTTTTAATAATCAGGAAAAAATGCCAAAAATTCAAAATAAAATACGCGCGTGAACCAGCATGGCATAGAGCATCTACTCTAATTTTTGTGGATTTTTAGGAGCCATCTTGGTATTTTAATAAATAGGTAAAGATACGAAATTAAAACAGCCTGGCAAGAGGGTATTTTTGCAAATAAAATAACTCCAGGGCATCAGTGCAAAATATACATACTAAGATAAACATTTATTTTAATTTTTAGAACTATTCTACAAATATACAAAAACCGCCAGGGCATACTTGCAATTTTCACGCGCCTCACGTGGACTGCACGTGAGGCGCGGAAGGACCTAAATGCAAATCTAATAAACTTAGGGTCCTTTCTGCAAAATATACAATTTATTTTACAACGTGCTATTTAATTTACAATATTAAAATTAAATATACAAAAGAGCGGGGTATATGTGAAAATTACCCCCTAAGTGCGCGCGATCCAACGGTTCTTCGTTCGCCACTTGACACGCGTCACCATCTCCTCGCCCGATGACGCTTCGCCGATGAAGCGTTAGGATTAGATCATTTGAGATGATCCGACGGTTGCTGCGTGGCTTCATCGGACGGTTGGGCTTCGATCTGGACCTGCGCTCTTGATCCAACGGCTGCTGCTGCTCGCGAAGAACAGGGAAGAACGGCTGACTTCCCTGGCTTCGATCGGTGATTCCTCCGCCTCCAGGCGCTTAATGTTGCTGCTTGTGCCCTCCAGGCGTCCGGCGAAGCGGTGCGCACCGTTCGAGATGCTCCAGAAGGTCCAGGACCTCCTGGATCGGATGGACGAGCTCGGAGAAGACAAGGGGGTCCTGGAACCTTGAAGGGACTTGAATCGAGCCCCAGAGGGCTCCTTTCAGCTTGAGTCCTGCACCAAATGAAAGACGGGCTCGAGGGGGTCTTCCTCGACCCGAGGTTTAGGATAGACGAACGGGGAAAGGTGGAGGGCGGCGAGGTCCGACGAAGCGGAGGAGGGAGGACCTCGATTCGCAGAGCTGGGCGAGCTCTGGTTGATCTTGGAGCGTGGGTGCGTGGAGAATACGTAGGGGAAGGCGATGAGGTGGGGCGAAGGGTCAGATAGCGTGCTGATCAGAGTAGAGAGGTTCGCCGGAGCTAAACTCCGGCGAACTTCGATCTTAAGCTAATCGAGCACCTGAGGCTCTACTGACTGATCTAAAAGCTAAACTACGAAGTAACGACTAAAACTAAGCTAAAAACGGAAAGAAAGCAGCTCTTATACCTGGTGTGCGACCAGGGAGCAGGACCTCCGGCGACGCGGCGGCCGTGGGCGCTCCTTCGACTCCTCCAACTGCCTGAAGCTTCCAGGAGGACCCTCCTGTCACAAGGAACCTCAGAGGACTGGAATAGACAGTGGAAAACGACGGAAAGGGAGGCCAAAATGGATGAGGAGGTCGGAGGGTTTATTTATAAGCAAAGTTTGCGCCCTTATTGGCCGGCAGATCTTGGTGAATCTAGGTGCTGTACAAGGAATCATGGGATGCGGCGTGATTCGTGGATGTTCGAGGAACAAATCTCATAAAGGGTCTTATCACCCTCGAGCAACACAATCGGCGTGAAAAATCGAGGAAGAGGGACCTCTCGTGACTTGTCAGAGGGGCCGTCCTTGAGTCTGAAGAGTTGACCCGAGGTCAACTTTTGCCGGCCTGTGGTTGGTCCACGGGGGCCGCTAGAAGACAAAATAGGCTGGAGTATCAAAGAATGAATTATTTAAGCTAATAAACGATTTTATTATTTTTCAAGTATAAAATAAAAAATCTTTATTATTGTATGTAGTATTTTAATACGATTTTTATTTATTTTTATGAATTATTTTATTACGGTTTTAATTGAATAATGTGTATATGTGTATATCCACATGTATTTTTGTATATTTTATTTTTAATTTATTTATTTTATTTTATTATTTTAGTTTCTTATTTTATAATTTTATAACTTATTTTTGTGAGTATAAGTATATTTTTATTTTATTTTTATGAGTTTATTTATATTTTTAAATAAATAGATGTATGTGTATGTATGTATACTTATAGGTACTTTACCTATATATTATATTCATTTAATTTATTTAATGAATTTTATTTGTTTTTATTTTTGTTTTGTAGTTTTAATGAATGATATATTATATGTACATTATTATAAAATATGGATGAATCAAAGAATAAAAGAATTAAGTTCCCCTTTTTTTTTTTATTTATATACATGTATGTAGCATAGGTCTTTTGTCTATGATTATTATAGACTTATTTTATTTATCAAATTCTTTTTGGTTTTCTTGTAATTTCAACATGTACATGTATTATATATACTATTTACAAACTTTTAAAAATATAATTTTGTACAATTACTAAATATTGAATAAAATGAGTATTTTAATCAGTCTTATGTACAAGGAAGGTCAAAAACCTAACTTCCACAGATGGACTCCAAAAATTATGGAGATAATTTTACAAAATAGTTTATGAAATGCTAGATACAATTAAAGGTGAGTTTGATTGATTTGGAGTTTTTATTTGCAAGATATGAGTCTGTGAAGTTGAGATTTTTGCTTTTTATTTTGTGTATAAAATGTACACTGTATATTATTTTTGCACAAACTCAATTTTGTAATTTTATTTACATTATTATCTACAACTTTTATGTACAAAGTTTCTTTATTTGATGAATAAATAATTATGTACAAAATAGGTGCCAAAAATGCAATAATGGAAGAATGAATAAATGATGTATTTATTGAATGTTGGCCCTTATCTCCCCCTACTTTATTCCTGGTCGACCAAGTTCATGCTGGCCTTGGTCTCGGGGTTAAGGTCATAAAATCTTTGCAATATTTTATTCCTTTTTCTTTTCTTCCCTTTATTCTATAATTTTGGCATTAAAAACCTTATTTTATGTACAATTAATGCCAACAATAATAGATGCTAATATGAACAAATTAATGCTCTTTACATGCATTTGCTGGGGTTTTTAAGGCCAAAATGATAGAATAAAGGTGATGAAATGGAGATTCATCACCCCCCTATACTTGCCTTTGCTAGTCCCTAGCAAACACTTATGCAATAAGTATAAAAGAATAAAGAATCAGAAGAAAAGAAAAATGAAAGGAAGATCGAGTGAATAGGGGCGCTTTCAGTGCAATGCTTGTCTTTACAAAATCCGAGACTAGAGCTCCTGTTGGACCTTGGGTGTGGATGTGTGTGGAACCTGGTAGGGAGCCAAATTTAAAACACAACAGCCTTTGATAGTCACAAAACCTGGTTCAAATTGCCTCAATAGCCAGGTCAGAACTAGCCTACACCATACACAAACCCTTATGACTCTGAAGCTGACTTGGACAGTGTAAGTGATAGCGGCTCTCCACCTCAGAAGTGACAAAGAAACAACCTCCCCCAACCCGGTAACTCTAATGCCTCGGTCTAGCAACTCTTTCCTCGAGAAGCGGGGTATTCCCTTCTAAGTTCAAGTGCGACCGGCTCAAGAAGACGGGGAAGACGAGAATGGGTCAAGGCCAGTGTAGCCAAGTACCCTTGGAAGCTTGACCAGTGTAGCCAAGTCTTCCGCTGCAAGCTACATAAGGTGGATCATGAGTCTCAAGCTTTGCTTATTGCGCTTTATATACATACTCCGGTGGGATTATCATTTTCTATCAGACCCACCACTCTTTTGGAGTTATTTGCACCATTTTTTTTCCCTTCTTTCAAGTGCATCTATACAACATATACATGTGCAGCATATATACAAGGAGTTTTTCCTCTTGAGCCAGTAGACTATCCCTCTTTTGAAGCTTTATTGCAACCCACGGCTTCTGTCTTTAGCCTTCATCACCACTAGACCAAGTTGAGGTGCACTTCCTTCACTATAAGAAGAAGAGAGGTTCCGCCTAGAAGTACTACCCTCATATGCTACCCCAAGCCAAAGGAAACTGCCTCCTCACCACCTCATCCATGGAGAGCTATGTGAAAGGTGCAGGTGTCCAAGTTAGGCCACGGCCGACAAGAGTTATGCGTGTGTTTTTGAAAAGTTCTAGTTAGTCCACTGAGGTGACTTGAACCTAGCCCTGATTTCTCAAAGAATTAAGTCTAAATAGACCTGAAGTACCTTAAACCTAGTTCCCATAAGGTTCCAGTGTAGTGAGGTGCAGTAAGGTCCAACCGAGCTCCATTCTGAGACTTTATTAGACTGATTCAATCATCAAGCTCACTCAAAAAGAGTATGCAAGGTATGCTTATGCTATGCACAATGAATGATGCAATTTTTCACAAAGGATTTTTTTTTTAAAGCATTAGAGAATATTTTTACACAACGGAATTTTGCACATAAGAGCTTGACACAAATACAAGGTATATACCCTTATTTACACGGGTGTACTGCTTTATTTACAAAATGTATGAATTTATACAGACTTTACATGAAATAGTTTATTTAGGTTGTTGAGATAGAATTTTATGTACTTTATTTCTTATTTACAGGTATTTGTAATAGTGATCTTATCCTTCGGTTCTAGTTTTGAAAATAGTTTTTGCAAACTGTAGTACACGATAGTTTTTGCAATCATTTACACACATTTGAAAACTATTTTTGTAAAGAATTTTCACACTATATGTACATTTTTCACAATAATTTTAACAAACATTTTTCAAGACATTTGAACTTCGGTTTTTCAAATCCTTTCTTTCACACAAAGAAAAATTTTTGCCATCAAAACAATTTTCACACAGTTTGAAATCATTTCACATCAAATTTTTCAAAACTGGTCACACTATTTTTCAAATCATACTATATAGGTATCTGATTTATTAATCAGTATATACAAAAGAAGGAAAACTGTATTTGCTGTACAATAAGGTTTTGGGTTTCATAGGCTTTATTTGAACTTATTCCTTATTTACAAATGAGAGATTTTTGTGCAGACTCCTCAGACTTATTCTAGAATCAGTTTCACAAGCATTTTGGAAACTATAGTCCAAAATAATTTTTGCAATATTTACACGTATTTGAAATTGATTTTTGCAAAGGTTTTACACAACATAGATAGGTTTTTCAAAACAATTTGACAATCTATTTTCACAATCAGTTGCACACTAGTTTTCACACATTTTTATTTCACTCAAAGAAAATTTTTCACACCAAACTGATTTTTCAAAGGTTGCATACTTGTGCACACTATTTTCAAACTATTTTCACAAGGTTTTTCAAAATAGCTTTTTACATCAAACATTTTTCTGACTTAATAATCAGTATAATTACAAAGAGTCTGAGGAACTCACAATCATCTTTCTTTATTATAGAGCTACTTTTTATATCCTATTTTATCGAGGTGATATTTTATTTTTCAGTATGAGTTATGGCTTATAGTATATACATGGTATATACGACCCCCCTATACTTAGCTTGAGCTATGTCCTCATAGATCGAAAGGAAAAGCAAAGACATAACTCGTACTGAGTATAGACAGATCTAAAGAATGAAGGAATAATTAACGGGATGAATGAATGAATGAGAAGTTGACCGTCCCCCCTATACTTAGGATCAAATAATCCTGAGTATAGCAGACTGTACACAACACAGGGAGGGTCAAGGGTAAGAATAAACAGATCGTTCTCCGGTTGCCTCCCCCTATACTTAGGGTAAGATATCCCTGAGTATAGACGAGGAGAGGAGACAATGGAGTGGATCAACGAATTGACCTACTCGGGGTGCACGCCCCCCTATACTTAGGACAAAGTACGTGCTAAGTACAGAAAACTGTCCACAAGGTCGGCACCTCTTAGATACAAAGAATAGGCTAGAAGAAGAAAAGAAGAAAAGAAGAAAAGAAGAAAATCAGAGAAGAATTTGTTGGATTGCATAGTCTGAATCTTTCGATGCCGCAGGTGCTGTCGAGATATCGTCATGTTGCATGAGCTGGACGGAATCAACAACGGCCAAAAATGTATCTGGTTCGAGGTAAGGCTTCAGTAGTTGGCCGTTGATGACAAATGGCTGTGCGTTAGAGGACAATTCGGATATGGCAATGCTTCCATTGTCACGCACTTCGCAAACTCGAAATGGCCCTGTCCACTTACTCTTTAATTTGCCTGGAAATATTCGCAACTTTGCATCAAATAACCACACTTTCTGCCCAACTTCGAAGGTCTTTCGTCTGATGTGCCTGTCGTGCCAGCGTTTCACCTTCTCCTTGTACATCAAGGTGTTATTGTATGCATAGTCTCGAAATTCCAAGAGTCTGTTCAGATCATCTTTCCTCTTCTGACCACTTTTGTGTGAGTCCAAATTGCAGCTGTTGATTGCCCATAAAGACTTGTGAATTAACTCCACGGGCAGATGGCACGGCTTTCCATATACAAGACGATAGGGCGACATGCCCAAGGGAGACTTGTACGCGGTTCGATATGCCCATAGAACCGAGTCCAAGAGTTGAGACCAGTCCTTTCTGTTTGGCCTAACAAGTTTCTGCAGGATAGTCTTGATTTCTCTGTTCGATAATTCTGCCATGCCATTGGTCTGAGGATGGTAAGGAGTGGCAACCCGGTGGTCAATGCCGTACTCCTTCGTCAACTTCTTGACCTCTTTATTGATGAAGTGACTACCCCCGTCTGAGATAAGGATTTTCGGTATCCCGAACCGCGAAATGATGTTCTTTTTGAGAAACTGGCAAACTGTTTTGCTATCGGCGGCTCGAGCAGGGATAGCTTCAACCCAACGACTCACGTAATCGACGGCGAGAAGGATGTGCTGAAATCCTTGACTGTTAGGGAAAGGTCCCATGAAGTCAATGCCCCATGCATCGAAGACATCTGCTATCTGAATGATTTTCAGGGGCATTAAATCTTTGGCAGTGAGTGTACCTTTCATTCGCTGACAGTCAGTGCATCGTTTAACAAATTCAGTTGCATCCTTGAATAAAGTAGGCCACCAGAGGCCACACTGAAGTACTTTGGCTGCCGTCCGATCTCCAGAGTGGTGTCCGCCAGATTCGAGCGAGTGACAATGCTCGAGGACACTTGATTGTTCCGTCTGAGGGATGCACCTGCGCCAAATACAATCTGCCCCTTCTCTGAATAAAAGAGGATCTTCCCAATGGTAGAAACGGATGGTCGACATAAATTTGTTCTTTTGGTTCTTCGTCCAATCCGACGGTATTACCCCAGAGACGAGGTAATTGACAATCTCAGCATACCAAGGAAGAGAATCCATAGCTAAAATGGTTTCGTCAGGGAAGGTTTCTGTGATAGGTGCATTGCTCAGGGGAGGTTCATGATGCTCTATTCTGGAGAGATGATCTGCTACCACGTTCTGGGTTCCAGGCTTGTCCTTGATTTCCAAATCGAATTCCTGGAGTAGAAGGATCCAACGAATCAGCCTTGGCTTGGCATCCTTCTTCTGTTGTAAGTAGCGGATAGCAGAGTGGTCTGTAAAGATGGTGACTTTGGATCCCAACAAATAGGATCTGAATTTCTCTAAGGCGAAAACCACAGCCAGCAGTTCTTTCTCTGTTACAGTGTAATTTCTTTGAGCTTCGTCTAACGTTCTGCTGGCATAGTGAATGGCGTAGGGCGCTTTATCTTTTCTTTGCCCAAGAACAGCTCCAACTGCAAAATCGGACGCATCGGTCATTATTTCGAAGGGAAGAGTCCAGTCGGGCGGCTGTAAGATCGGAGCCTGAGTGATAAGCTCCTTCAAGTGATTGAAAGCAAGGAGAACTGGCTGATCAACAATGAAATCCGTCTCCTTGCACAAGAGTTCTGTCAGAGGTCGGGCAATGCGGCTGAAATCCTTGATGAATCGCCTGTAGAATCCCACATGCCCCAGAAATGACCTCACATTCTTGACTGACTGAGGTGGCTGAAGATTTGAAATGACGTCCACCTTCGCCGGGTCGACTTCCATGCCACGTTTGGAAACGACGTGGCCCAGCACAATACCTTCGGTGACCATAAAGTGGCTCTTTTCCCATGAGAGCACTAAATTGACTTCCCGGCACTTTTGAAGTACTCTGTCTAGATGCTCAAGACAAGAATCGAAGCTATCACCATAGACAGAGAAATCGTCCATGAATACCTCGAGGAAACTGCCTACCATCTCGGCGAAGACTGCTAACATGCATCTTTGGAAGGTTGCAGGTGCATTGCACAGTCCAAAGGGCATTCTCTTGAAGGCGTAGGTGCCGAACGGGCAAGTGAAGGTGGTCTTCTCTTGGTCTTCAGGGGCGATCGCCACTTGGTTGTACCCAGAGTACCCATCCAGAAAGCAGAAGAACTCCTTGCCTGCTAATCTTTCCAGAACTTGATCAATGAATGGCAAGGGAAAGTGATCCTTCTTAGTTGCTGCATTGAGACGGCGGTAGTCAACACAAACCCGCCAGGATGTTGGTACCCGAGTAGATATTTCCTCTCCTTTATCATTTGTAATCACGGTAAGCCCTGATTTCTTGGGAACTACATGCAATGGGCTTACCCATTTTGAATCGGAGATGGGATAGATGAAACCTGCATCATACCACTTCGTGATTTCTTTCATGACGACGTCCCGAAGGTTAGGGTTCAACCTTCTCTGAAATTCGCGGGACGGCTTGGCGTCTTCTTCTAAATAGATGTGGTGTGAACACAAGGCTGGATTTATCCCGCGGAGATCTGATACGTTCCATCCAAGTGCCTTGCGGTTCTTCTCTAGAACCTCGAGAAGTCGAGATTCCTGATCTGGTCTCAGCCTGCTGCTGATAATGACCGGATACATTTGCTCTTCACCCGCAAGGAAAGCATACTTCAGGCCTGCCGGAAGTGGCTTGAGTTCTGGTGTTGATCTGTCCACTTTGTCTGTCACCTCTGACATCATACTGTAGGTGGGCAGTGCTTCTGTGAAGAGGCTGCCATCCTCATTATTCTGTTGAGATCCCGGTGATGCACCGAACGGGTCTGCGCTAAGCTGATCATGTTCGGTTTGGAATGACTGCTCAAGAAGATGCGCCTGCATCTGAGAATCTATCTCCCAAGAATCATCGGAGCACATGCTGACTGCGCTTCCCAAGTCCTCCTCGAGAGTGAGGATTTCTAGGGTCCATGAATCGTTCAATGATAAACTGAGTCTCTGATCTCCGCAATAAATTCACAGTCCGCATCTGACGCTGCCTGGCTCTCATCTGTTGTGGCATTCTGCTCTTTGTTCATGTTTATCGTGATTTGCCGGGAATTCGAGCTAAAAGTGATCTTCCCAGACCCGTAATCGACCACGGCGCCTGAAGTACGAAGGAATGGTCTGCCAAGGATGATAGGGGTCTGGAGCAAGGGTGCAGGTGAGTCCATATCAAGGACTACAAAGTCAGCTGGGAATTTCATTTCCTGCACTTTAACTATCACGTCTTCCAAGAGACCTTGGGGCCGCTTGACGGATCGGTCAGCAAACTGAAGGATCATGCGTGTCTGCTTGAGCGGTCCCAGCCCAAATTCCTGCATTATGGTCGAGGGCAGAAGGTTGATGGAAGAACCACTATCCAAGAGAGTGCGCTCGAAGACTTGGTCAAAAATCACACAACTGATCAGAGGTGCTCCGGTGTCTTGTTTCTTCTGGGGGAGATTGCTGATAGCTGCGACTGTGGCTAATGAGAGGGCATGTTTCTCAACTTGCTGGCATCTGTTCTTTCTTGATGGGCGACGCTTAGTGGTACATACTTCCTTCAGTCCTTTCTTCACGGCTGGCATGTATTCCACGACCTTTAGCAAGGGAATCTCAACAGTCAATTTGTCCAAGATGTCCACAACACCTGGGTCAGACAATGCATTTTTTTGTTTTGCAATTTTTTTGGATTTTTGTATTGCATGAGGAAAAGGAATAGGTACACTACTGGCAAGAAAATCAGAGTTCTTATTTACATCAAAATCATCGCCCACAGAATGTTGTACACCCGATTTACTAAAAAGGGTACAAGCTGGGTCTTGGCATGCTGGTGTTGTTGGGCGATCAAAAAGGGTAGCATCTGCTCCATCGGCTGGCGAAGGATCGGCGGTTGCTGTCGGCTCCTCCGATGCTGGCGCGGCTTCGCTTCTGCTACGAGCTTCTTTTTGTTGTTTTTGTTTTTGCTGATTTTTTTGTATTTTCGGCTGAGGTTGTTGCTGGCATGGCACGACGGCTGGACTGGCTTCTCCTTCTTCTTCCTCCTCACCTGCCCCTGTGGCTGGAACGGCTGATACGGAAGATGACGATCCACCTGTTTCTTTATTCACCCCATATCTGGTAGCAGGCGGAGGCAAGGCCCTACCGCTCCTGAGAGTAACAGCATTAGAAAAAGCAGTAATATTATCACACGCGGACTGGACATCACATTCTACCTGCTCCTTCTTCTTGAAATTGTTGGGGTTGGCTTCGACCTGCGCCGGAATGGTAGTGCGAGTGGCGGTCAGGTCATCAAGCCGCTTGGTCATCTCTGCTAGCCCTTTGACAAGTTGGGCTAGACAGTCCATGGAGGGGTTCACTGGAGGTGCCTCGGTGGTGTCAGCGTGCAGACCACGCTGTTGTTGCATCTGCTGATGCTGAGACTGTTGCTGGTGATGCTGAGGCGGGGCAGGAAGTTGAAGTTGCTGATAAGACGGAGGTGGATACTGCTGGTATTGCTGAGGCGGAGCAGCCGCGTACTGGTGATACGGCTGTGGGTGCCGGTATTGCGGCTGCTGCTGGTATGGATGGTTCTGCCTCCACTGATGTCCAAACTGGGGAGGCTGCTGGTATTGATGGTTCTGCTGGGAGGATTGCCCAAAGCGACCACCCTGAGGTTGGTGGTATTGCCGGTTGGCAAATGGCTGACCCTGTGGTTGTCCCATAGGACGGGTCGGCTGTGCGTCATGAGTCCAAACCCCATTAACTTCCTGGACCAGGGGTGGTGGTGGGAACACTGAATCGGATTCTGAAATAAACTCTGGTTGATACACAACCATCTGCTGTTGCGGCTGGCTCTGATCAGGTGCCTGCACGTAGTACACGTGCTGAACCGCCGGTGGTTGCTGGCTCGGCTGAGGCTGGTGTAGAGGTGGTTGCTCGTCTTTTCTCTCAGCTGGAGCTTCGAGCGGTGCTGCCGACTGAACAGAATTGATGGTACCTACCAGCAGTTCCAGCTGCTTGGTGATGTGATCCAGCTTGTCCAAACTCTGGGTTCTCTTCTCGATTAAGGCGAGTTTTTCGAGATCTTTTGATCGCTTCTCGATAATGTCAACTTTAGAGAGATGTCCCCCGATGATGCTAAGGTTGGAGCTTTCATCTCTCTCTGATTCCTTAGACGCTGCCATGTGCACTTGTTTTTGAAGGATCTGGGGTTGCTTCTGATAAGCCTTGGATGAAGAGAGGGCGGCTTCTCCTTCGGCCATTTCTTCAAAGATCTGCCAGACGACGTCTTCATCCTTATTGAAGTGTGAGCCCCCACATGCTGCGTCTACGAGCCTTTGACTTTCAATGTTCAGTCCCCCGAAGAAATGCTGAACCAAGCTGGTCTTCGGAATATCATGATGGGGACATTTCTCCTGCAGGTCAGTGAATCTCTCCCATGCTTCATGTATCGACTCATGGGGTCCTTGGGAGAAATTACTGATACGGGCTCGCATCTTGTTGAGCCGACCCGGAGGGTAGTACTTGTGCAAGAAGGCGGACTTCAGCTCCTCCCAGGTCGTCACAACTTTTCCCATATGATTGACCCAATAAAGGGCCTTATCCTGTAGGCTGAAGGGGAAAGCCGTCATCTTGACAATGCCCAGAGGGACATTGGGATAGTGAGTCGTACGGCAAATGCGGGAGAATTGCTGCAGGTGGATGTACGGCTCCTCGCTGGTGTTTCCATGGAATGCAGGAAGAAGAGCAATGAATTGGGGCTTCAGCTCAAAGTGAGCGTGTACCGGTGGAATGAGGATCCATTCGGTCATCTGGCTGTCTCCCGGGTTGTATGTTTCTTTAAGGGTAGGTTTTTGTGGTGGTAATTCAAGATCATCATTGTGGTCATCACCACCTCCTCCACCTTCACCTTCTCCTCTCCTGCCTCCTCTGCCTCTGCCTCCTCCTCCATCATCTCGGTTAATCACATCATTCAACATGTCCTGGAAAGCTGTCTGAGTGAGGGCCTGTTCGGTCAGCTGCTGCTGGATGGCCTGGATAGATGCCAGTAATTGTGCATTGACCTGATTCTGATCTGGCGCCTGTCCCTCTGGTGTGGGTGGCTGCTGACCCTTGCCCTTTCCTCCGGGAGCCATGTCAGGGTCTGAGTCGGAAGAGATGAACTCTGGAGGAGTCTCCAGGGCTCGCACTGTCTTCTATCTGCATAATGAGACGGCCCGAATCAGATCACTTGCCATAAATACTCAGCTGTCGTGATGAGGCTAGAGTTCAAGTCAACCCCAGCGTGTTGTGAATGGAAAAATGATGTAGACTGTAATCGACTCCCATTCACAACGGTGATAGTGGGACAAAAGTGATCCCAGTTTATTTGGTGGCCAAAAGAAAGGTAGAAAACGAGGAGTCTAGAGACCGATCCGCAAAGTCCGGATTAGGTTCTCGTGAATCACCTCGAAGTTTATTGGCGGAGTTGAGTCCATGGAATCGATGTGGGTGTCGGCATGGTCCCGACGGAAACCATCCATGGATCAACTTCGCGAAGTACAAGAGAAGGTAGGATGTTGGATGAAAGATACGATGGTCAACGGGGATTTCAAAGGAGTGCAAAACAGTAGAAAAGGCTCAAACTGAGCGGGGGTCAAAGAGGAGTGACACAACCAAATTTTGCGCAAAGGCGCGGGACTTGGATCTTTGAACCTTAATCTAGATCCATACAAACACAAGACAAAATCGGGTTCACCAACTCACGCCATGTGAAGCCGTGAAAGCTCGGCTATTTATTATCTTTTCATTTTTAGAGTTGTTATTTCAGGCATATCTTGTAACAAGTCCTTAGTACGCTACCCTATAGGAGAGAGAGTACTGCCGGAAGGGTATCCCGTACTTGTCCTCCTCCTGTGTAACCTGTAGTCTGTACTTTTTGGAGTCCTTGTAACCCTTCCTGGATCCCTACTCAGCCAAAGAAATAGAGAGAGGAAGCCGATAGGCGAAACCGCTACTTCGGTTCTCGCTCGCAACGGAATCACCCGTGAGCGTACAAGAACCTACTCGGACGCAGGACAATGAGACAGACACCCCCGTGAAGGCGTGGCCTATGCTCGATACTTCGGACAGGGTCGATGCTCATCACAACAGAGAGTCATCGTTGGTGACCAAGCCCTACTCGCCTACGTACGATAGAAGCGCCATTACTTCGGAAATCCAGGCGATACACAAGGCAGTTGCAGACTGGGCTTTTGGCTCTAATCCTTAGGGGGTCGCACTCGCTCAAGGGAGTAGGGTTTTGGTCCCCCTCCAAGGTACCTGAAAACAATGAGGGCTTTATGAACCCGGTACAATGATAGTTCATTACGGATTTTAATTAAGGTCAAAGTTTATTTAGCAGTCCCCTAGTTTTAATTTTTGGGTTTTCTCTTTTTTTGGATCTGTTTCATACCAGCGCCTAACGTTTTGGTAGATTTTCGTTTAAGTCCTAGGTGCTCAAAATCAGAGGGAGATAGCGGAAAAGCCATGCAAGTGGTTCTATGATGGAAATCTCATCATTGAACCGAATGATGCATGCTGAGTTAGAAGACTTACAGTGCATCCCAGCTCTCTCCATGTGGTATGCGAAACAGAATTTTTAAACCTATCTACATGGCGGTGTGCATTCGTCAAAATCGCCCTAAACATTAGCTGCTATTAACGTGAAGAACCATAAGCTTGGTCATTCATCTTTAACCTAAGGGTCCGGTCTTGGCTCACCCCTCCTCTTCTCGACACACTCGAGTTTAGGAGTAGCGCTTGATGGGGCTCGCTCACGGCACGTGGGTTAAGAGATAAATGACTTAGCTGTTTAAGTTTGACTAGATCCATACGAAGTGGACTATAGGAACATGCATTCTTATTAATGTTTGGACCTAGCTACCGAGTCAAGCAACCTATATCTAGGGGCTCCAAGCACACAAAACAAAATAAGATAAAGGCGAAAAGCACAAAACAGCGGAAAACAAAGGAAAGAAGGCGGTAGAAATCACGGAAAACAGCGATGAGGCCCCCAGGTGAACAGACACCCGGGCACTGGACCTCATTGTGAAGAGTAGAGTCCTGTTAATTATTACATGCCAAAATTGTCTCTCTCTCACCAAAAATTACAGAGATAATCCTAAGTGTTCTAAGCCTATCTAATCCACATCTCCTTGCTTCCTTGATACTCTCTCCTGATGGTCATGCGAAGGGAAGACCATCCTCCTCCAAGCTTGGCTGCATTGGCCTCCTAAGAAGCCATCCTTGCGTGGCGGACCCTCGCATCAAAGTCACAAAAAGAGTGTATTAGAATAGCTCGAATCAATCAATTATAGAGCACATAAAGATAATCACGAGAAATGGATCAATGAAGCACAGTGATTAATGGCAATAAAATAGCTGCTCACAAAATATCATCAATTATGAATCAAAAATGCACACAAGAATGACAAAAATAACATAGGCTATGCTCATTGCTCCCCGGCAACGGCGCCATTTGATGAACGCGCTTTTTATCAAGGGTCTGAATATGTCGTCGTGGCGACCCTCAATAAAAGGCGAGTGATCAAAAATTGACCCACAATCAAAGAATAAAACAATCAAGCTCAAAGGAAGTGTGAATCAATCTTTATTTACTCTACCATAAAATGTATAGGGAACAAGCATGTAGAGGTCGAACCACAGAGAGCAATACAAAAATGCATGAGCCTATATGTGCATACCAGTCATTCTTGAGTGAAGTGGGTCTCTCTTTTTTTTTATTTTATTTTTTTTATTATTTTTAGGGTTTTTCATTTTCTGGACTCAACATAGAAATAAATATACCATATGCAATTTTTTTTGGAATTTTCCAAAAACATTTTCTAATTTTTTTGTATTTTCTAAATCAAACAGTGCAAAAATGGCTCCTACTCTATTTTTAATAATCAGGAAAAATGCCAAAAATTCAAAATAAAATACGCGCGTGAACCAGCATGGCATAGAGCATCTACTCTAATTTTTGTGGATTTTTAGGAGCCATCTTGGTATTTTTAATAAATAGGTAAAGATACGAAATTAAAACAGCCTGGCAGGGGTATTTTTGCAAATAAAATAAACTCCAGGGGCATCAGTGCAAAAATACATACTAAGATAAACATTTATTTTAATTTTTAGAACTATTCTACAATATACAAAAACCGCCAGGGCATACTTGCAATTTTCACGCGCCTCACGTGGGACTGCACGTGAGGCGCGGAAGGACCTAAATGCAAATCTAATAAACTTAGGGTCCTTTCTGCAAAATATACAATTTATTTACAACGTGCTATTTAATTTACAATATTAAAAATTAAATATACAAAAGAGCGGGGGTATATGTGAAAATTACCCCCTAAGTGCGCGCGATCCAACGGTTCTTCGTTCGCCACTTGACACGCGTCACCATCTCCTCGCCCGATGACGCTTCGCCGATGAAGCGTTAGGATTAGATCATTTGAGATGATCCGACGGTTGCTGCGTGGCTTCATCGGACGGTTGGGCTTCGATCTGGACCTGCGCTCTTGATCCAACGGCTGCTGCTGCTCGCGAAGAACAGGGAAGAACGGCTGACTTCCCTGGCTTCGATCGGTGATTCCTCCGCCTCCAGGCGCTTAATGTTGCTGCTTGTGCCCTCCAGGCGTCCGGCGAAGCGGTGCGCACCGTTCGAGATGCTCCAGAAGGTCCAGGACCTCCTGGATCGGATGGACGAGCTCGGAGAAGACAAGGGGGTCCTGGAACCTTGAAGGGACTTGAATCGAGCCCCAGAGGGCTCCTTTCAGCTTGAGTCCTGCACCAAATGAAAGACGGGCTCGAGGGGGTCTTCCTCGACCCGAGGTTTAGGATAGACGAACGGGGAAAGGTGGAGGGCGGCGAGGTCCGACGAAGCGGAGGAGGGAGGACCTCGATTCGCAGAGCTGGGCGAGCTCTGGTTGATCTTGGAGCGTGGGTGCGTGGAGAATACGTAGGGGAAGGCGATGAGGTGGGGCGAAGGGTCAGATAGCGTGCTGATCAGAGTAGAGAGGTTCGCCGGAGCTAAACTCCGGCGAACTTCGATCTTAAGCTAATCGAGCACCTGAGGCTCTACTGACTGATCTAAAAGCTAAACTACGAAGTAACGACTAAAACTAAGCTAAAAACGGAAAGAAAGCAGCTCTTATACCTGGTGTGCGACCAGGGAGCAGGACCTCCGGCGACGCGGCGGCCGTGGGCGCTCCTTCGACTCCTCCAACTGCCTGAAGCTTCCAGGAGGACCCTCCTGTCACAAGGAACCTCAGAGGACTGGAATAGACGGTGGAAAACGACGGAAAGGGAGGCCAAAATGGATGAGGAGGTCGGAGGGTTTATTTATAAGCAAAGTTTGCGCCCTTATTGGCCGGCAGATCTTGGTGAATCTAGGTGCTGTACAAGGAATCATGGGATGCGGCGTGATTCGTGGATGTTCGAGGAACAAATCTCATAAAGGGTCTTATCACCCTCGAGCAACACAATCGGCGTGAAAAATCGAGGAAGAGGGACCTCTCGTGACTTGTCAGAGGGGCCGTCCTTGAGTCTGAAGAGTTGACCCGAGGTCAACTTTTGCCGGCCTGTGGTTGGTCCACGGGGGCCGCTAGAAGACAAAATAGGCTGGAGTATCAAAGAATGAATTATTTAAGCTAATAAACGATTTTATTATTTTTCAAGTATAAAATAAAAAATCTTTATTATTGTATGTAGTATTTTAATACGATTTTTATTTATTTTTATGAATTATTTTATTACGGTTTTAATTGAATAATGTGTATATGTGTATATCCACATGTATTTTTGTATATTTTATTTTTAATTTATTTATTTTATTTTATTATTTTAGTTTCTTATTTTATAATTTTATAACTTATTTTTGTGAGTATAAGTATATTTTTATTTTATTTTTATGAGTTTATTTATATTTTTAAATAAATAGATGTATGTGTATGTATGTATACTTATAGGTACTTTACCTATATATTATATTCATTTAATTTATTTAATGAATTTTATTTGTTTTTATTTTTGTTTTGTAGTTTTAATGAATGATATATTATATGTACATTATTATAAAATATGGATGAATCAAAGAATAAAAGAATTAAGTTCCCCTTTTTTTTTTTTATTTATATACATGTATGTAGCATAGGTCTTTTGTCTATGATTATTATAGACTTATTTTATTTATCAAATTCTTTTTGGTTTTCTTGTAATTTCAACATGTACATGTATTATATATACTATTTACAAACTTTTAAAAATATAATTTTGTACAATTACTAAATATTGAATAAAATGAGTATTTTAATCAGTCTTATGTACAAGGAAGGTCAAAAACCTAACTTCCACAGATGGACTCCAAAAATTATGGAGATAATTTTACAAAATAGTTTATGAAATGCTAGATACAATTAAAGGTGAGTTTGATTGATTTGGAGTTTTTATTTGCAAGATATGAGTCTGTGAAGTTGAGATTTTTGCTTTTTATTTTGTGTATAAAATGTACACTGTATATTATTTTTGCACAAACTCAATTTTGTAATTTTATTTACATTATTATCTACAACTTTTATGTACAAAGTTTCTTTATTTGATGAATAAATAATTATGTACAAAATAGGTGCCAAAAAT
Organism: Ottelia alismoides; assembly: GCA_037367405.1. Classification (NCBI taxonomy): domain Eukaryota; kingdom Viridiplantae; phylum Streptophyta; class Magnoliopsida; order Alismatales; family Hydrocharitaceae; genus Ottelia; species Ottelia alismoides. The sequence continues at coordinate 985,962 of JAZKJV010010581.1, read as the reverse complement.
GCAATAATGGAAGAATGAATAAATGATGTATTTATTGAATGTTGGCCCTTATCTCCCCCTACTTTATTCCTGGTCGACCAAGTTCATGCTGGCCTTGGTCTCGGGGTTAAGGTCATAAAATCTTTGCAATATTTTATTCCTTTTTCTTTTCTTCCCTTTATTCTATAATTTTGGCATTAAAAACCTTATTTTATGTACAATTAATGCCAACAATAATAGATGCTAATATGAACAAATTAATGCTCTTTACATGCATTTGCTGGGGTTTTTAAGGCCAAAATGATAGAATAAAGGTGATGAAATGGAGATTCATCAGAGAGTCTGTGTAGATTATAGGAAACTCAATAAGGCTACTCGAAAAGATCATTTCTCATTACCATTCATTGACCAAATCATTGAGAAGCTAGCCGGAAAAGAATTTTTCTGCTTTTTAGATGGATATTCCGGCTACAACCAAGTTGCCATAGCACCGGAAGATCAAGACAAAACCACATTCACTTGTCCTTTTGGGACTTATGCATTCCGACGAATGCCTTTCGGATTATGCAATGCCCCTGCCACTTTTCAAAGATGTATGATGGGTATCTTTGCTGACATGGTTGGTGATTTTATGGAGATATTTATGGACGATTTTTCAATTTTTGGAGACTCTTTTGAGGAGACACTCAGATTTTTGGACAAAGTCTTACAAAAATGTATTGAGGTAAACCTGATCTTATCTTGGGAGAAATCACATTTCATGGTAAAACAAGGAATTGTGTTGGGACATATCGTATCGAAGAAAGGGATAGAAGTGGATCCATCGAAAATTGAGACCATCACTCACTTAGGTCCACCCGTGAATATAAAGGGTGTTCGATCCTTCCTAGGTCACGTCGGTTTTTACCGACGATTTATTAAGGATTTCTCAAAAATCTCCCGCCCTCTCACCAAACTGCTGGAAAAAGATCAAGACTTCACGTTTACTGAGGATGCTTTTGAATCTTTCAAAACCCTGAAGAAAATCATCACTGAAGCACCCATCCTACAACCCCCAGATTGGAACTATGAATTTGAGATCATGTGCGATGCATCTGATTATGCTGTGGGGGCAGTATTGGGTCAAAGGAAAGATGGGAAACCTTATGCCATTCACTATGCCAGTAAAACTCTGGATGATGCTCAGAAGAACTACACTGTGACTGAGAAAGAACTTTTAGCTGTGGTGTTTTCCTTAGAGAAATTTCGATCTTACATCCTAGGATCCCACATCATCATCTACACAGACCACTCGGCTTTGAAATATCTCTTCACAAAAACCGATGCTAAGCCTAGACTCATTAGGTGGGTATTATTGCTCCAAGAATTTGATTTGGAGATTAGAGATAAAGCCGGAGCAAAGAATGTCGTGGCGGATCATCTTTCAAGACTCCTTTCCTCAAACACAGACACAATCCCAATTTCTGATAATTTTCCAGACGAAAGTATCATGTCTGATTCTCAACTCCCTTGGTATGCCGACATCGTCAATTACATCGTCACTTCCACATTTCCTGATGATTGGCCAAAACATAAGAAAGACAAAACCAAAGCCCAAGCTCGATACTATCACTGGGAAGATCCTTTGCTCTTCAAAGAGGGTACTGATTTAATATGGAGACGATGTATCCCCGAATCTGAAGTCAACGATGTCCTAACTCACTGCCACACTTCTGGGTATGGAGGACACCACTCAGGGAAGCGCACAGCTGCTAAAGTCTTACAATGCGGTTTCTATTGGCCCACACTCTTTAAAGATGCCCATCATTTTGCTCAATCTTGTCCTGCCTGTCAGACTAATGGAACAATGACCCATCGTAACATGATGCCCCTCCAACCCGTGCATATAGTCGAGATCTTTGATACTTGGGGAATAGACTTCATGGGACCTTTCACCACATCACATGGTTACCAACACATTCTTCTCGCTGTTGATTACGTCTCTCGCTGGGTAGAAGCCATTCCCACTCGTGCTGCTGATAGCACAACTGTTGTCAAGTTCTTAAACGACCTATTCTCTCGATTTGGATTGCCAAAGGTGGTCATTAGTGATGGAGGCACCCACTTTCTGAATGCTTCAGTTAAGAATTTACTCAAGAAAAATGGAGTCGAACACCGTGTCTCAACTGCCTATCACCCACAGACTAATGGAATGGCCGAGCTGTCAAACCGAGAAATCAAGACCATCCTCCAGAAAATTGTTCGCTCTGATCGTAAAGACTGGTCCCAACACTTACCTTCTGCTCTCTGGGCCTACCGCACCGCTTTCCGCACACCCTTAGGTATGAGCCCATTTCGATTAGTCTATGGAAAGCCGTGTCACCTACCTGTAGAGGTCCACCACAAATCACTCTGGGCAATCAAGAAATGCCATCTGGATTATGATGAGGCTGGGAAGAGACGACTATTAGACTTATCTGAACTTGAAGAATTGAGATCACAAGCCTATGATAACAACCTGCTTTACAAAGAGAAAATCAAGTTGTGGCACGATGCCAATATTTCGAGGAAAACATTCAAGGAAAATCAGAAAGTGTGGCTATTTGATGCAAAACTGAAGTTATTTCCAGGAAAACTGAGATCGAAATGGAAAGGACCATACATTGTAACTCAAGTATTCGATAATGGCTCGATAGAAATTTCTGACCCAAACACTAAAGCCACTTTCAGAGTCAATGGTCAAAGACTAAAACCCGTTGTTGAACCATCTGGTCCTATGCCTGTTTGCACAACATACCTTTTGCAGGAAAAATGAACCATCACATCGCCTAGCTGAGGCGTTAAATCATGCACTCTCGTGAGCCTCCCCTCACAGGTATCTTTTTACCGCTCGCATGTTTATTTTCACTGCATTGCATTAGATAAGTATGTGGGTACTCCTCTGCATTACATTTCAAAAAAAAAACAACAAAACACAAAACACAAAAACAAAAATACATTTAACATCCCTTTTGATCCTCCTATTGCACATTATCTTCACCATGAGGACATGGTTTTTGTTAAGTATGGGGGGGTGTCTGCATAGTTTTTTTTCAAAATTGCATACTCTTTCAAAAAAAAAAAGAAAAGAAAAAGAAAAAAAACTCTCTTTTGCAAAAATTCCCCTAAAAATATTTTCAAAGCAAGAAAACCACCAAAAATACATCCTTCCTAGTTTTATCCTATTTTGAGAAATCAGATCTTCATCGCATAAATCATAGACCGAGGTTGAGTTGACTCTAATCCACTTAACTTCATCAGAATTTCACTAGGCATGAGTTTTAAGCTTTCTTCAGGTCCATATGGACTTTATTCTCTCAGTTCCACTAACTCTACTGGTGAATGAACTTCTGTATCTAACTAGATCACCTGAGCAACTAGTAGCACTCTTAAACTCTTCAGTGGATATTAAACAACTGCACATTGCACCTAGCTTGAGTGAGTTGAGTTTACGAAATACAATTACAATCTAGTTGAGGTGAGGAGTTATCTTCTTGGTTGAGCCAATGCTTGAACCTTATCTATAGTCAGTGAAGGAACCTGGTTCAGGAGCAACATGATCTCTCTAGTCTAAGTGTGTCAGCAATTAAGCCAGTATCGTGCCTACAAAGACAATATTAAACCGATACTACCTCTTGATGCCAAAACCCAAGACAAAAATACCACAAAAAGGCATATCACAATACAAATGCCAAAAACCACCAATCATTGTGCAAAGCAAAAGCAAGGAAAGAAGACCACCAAATAACCCTTCTCCACCAAAAAGCCGTGGTAGCAGCCCAATGATGCTACCTAAATTTTTAAAAGAGGCCCAAAGAGGCCCAGGGTTATGCTCTGCAAAAGGAAAAGAATGAGAGCAACGGACCAAAGCGGTCTACGGAAAACCCCGAAATTAAGTCCCATTCTCTAATAAACTATGGCCTATTTTTTTCTATGCTGACATACTTGGGTGAAAGGAGATTATGCCTGAATCTAGGTGAGGACTGAGGCTATTTGTATAGGGAATCATTCGGTACCTTGATAGATTGTGTTGCTAGCTCGTTCTCTTGACTCACGAAAGCTAAAACTATCACTAACACTGTTTATATCCACTCAAGGTCAAAGAGAATACCTGTTTCTTAGGGATGAGCTGACCGGATCGACCTTCTGAAACCATGTTTGATTTTGTTGGAACTAAGAGGCTGTTGAAACTACAAAACTCGAGTCAAGTTGACTATTCGAATAAATCATTAATCCATGGGTCAACTCTACTTAAGTTTGTGAATTTGTGTGGTTAGGATCTAAAAACTCAAGACTTTATGGGTATGTCTGCTGGAAATCCTCACCCAATCTATCTTGGCTATTCTCCTTGTCCTTCATTATTACTTATCTTATTTTTTTGCTCGAGACTAGCAAAACTTAAGTATGGGGGTATGATGATTGCATTATATATGGTTATAACCTGCTTAAAATATGTGGAGTACAACCTTAATGTTTGATTTATATACTTCAATAGTGCACAAATTCACATTATACTTATTCCAAAGCACACAACAAACAATGCTACTTAATGCATAATCTTTATGTATTACCTAGTTGTATTTCTTATACAATAGAGATTACATTCATTCATTACCTTTAATAACTCATATATATATATTTACTATGTAAAATGGGGGAAATTGAAATCTCTTTATAAACATGTGTAAGAGAGGGGGAGCATTAAACTAACACAACATAATGGGTTTGTTCAATTTAGTTGTACAAATAGCCTTTTACATTTTTATTAAAATGGGGGGATGTATTAGGAATTTTTCCCCATCATGCACATGAATGCCTTCTCCATAAATGTCCATCTTTTGAGCTTCACGTACATTGCATTCCCCATGCAAACAAATCCACCCACGTGAATCTCCTCTCTCCCCATGCATGTAAAACCAAGTGCACCATATTTATGATATAATTTTTGCAGGTCACGGATGGCTTCATATTTCCATCTACATGCAACTACCAGCGGGTCCCTCTCTGCCATTCTTTATCAAACGACCCATCGTCTCCTCCACCTTCTGCATCGGGAGGGTGCACATATGCATGAGGAAACACATCGGTTCCCATGACGACGTTTGGCTGTTCGCATAGCTGTCATCATCGGCTATAAAATGGAAGGATGAAAGCATGATCGGGGGGACCGGACACACTCTCTCTCGCTGGTTCCATGCACAACCTCTCAACCAGGACTTTTCTTCCTCTCTAGCACGGGCTGTGTAACAACCTCGCCACTCGTGGGCTCCCTCTTCCTAACCGCGGCCAACAGGAGTCTCTCCTTCCCCCAGCCGCGCCCCTTTGTGCTGCAGTTCTCCTCTGTCCATCCGCGTTCTACTAAGCGTACGTCCAGCTACCGACGATCAACTGCGCCCCAAACTCGAGCGCACTACTAAGCGCACGTCCAGCCATCGGCATCTCCTCTTTACGTGTGCGAGAGCACGCTCCAGTTTGCTGCTCCGTCCAGGCCGCTCGTCTCGTACTGTTCTCCAGTGCTTCTTCCTCTTTCCTCATCACGCGTGGATCTCTATCTCAGCCGGCAGTTCGTGTGCGACATCTCTGCGCATTCCAGCCTGCGTACCCCAACCGTGCGTATTGTTCTCCTCCGCCCAGCTGCAAGCTTCTGCTCCCGCGTCCTTCGGCTACGCTACAGGGCCATCGTGCGTGAGGCTTCAGCTTACACGTAGTCCAATTGAGCCACTACTGCAATCCCGCCCTCCATCTTGTGCTAATCTACACATACGTCCAGCCATCAAATCTGAGAGAAGAATTCCTTCACCCTCATTTCCTTTCAAACTTATCTTTGTTTGTTAAGATCAAGTTGCATTATTCACTAATATTTGGATTCAAGAGTAATAGTGATTTATAGATTTCCTCATTCAATCATCTCTGGCATTAAGTATTTCATCTTCATTACTTTGGTTTGTGAAACTTGCGTTAGTTTGGCTGGTTAATTCTAGGTTGCATTATATAGCCTTCTCTCTTTTAAATCTAATTCTTGAAACTCTAGAAAATTATCAAGTAGTCCATGTTTCTTTCCAAAAATTCTTAAAAACACTCTAAGTCAATTAAGTCAACCATCCGTATTTTTAAGCCTCAAGTCCATCAACAAGTCTATTACTCTTTGACCTGGTTAAGTTGAAATTAGAAGTTGAAAATATGTCTAAGTGAAACTTGCAAATTTGTTTAGTCCTCGTGGATTCGATCCTCTACTTGCCATATGCATTTTGTATGTCTCCATTGTGCTCGTAGTTGAATATTATTTGTTTGATCTTGATTATTCGTGGTAACACAACGACTAAATAAAATCACCTTCATAAACCGCGAAAAATCTTGTCAACACTTGATCTCTCATCGAATGTACTTTGGAAGTGACATGTCGATAATGATCGTAATTGTCAAACAATCCTTATAAAATCTAAGAAGATGTTATGGAATACATATGTGCTCTCAACATTCAATCATGAATGACATGGTTTACTGCATCATGTAGAATGGTGGCTCTATAAGAGATGATGTATTCAAATGTTTGAGTACCTACCTGAACCTAAGTCTTTAAGAGTTAATATGTATGTAGATATGATGAGTGTCATCATTCTACTATCTATACTCTAGTCATTTATGAAGCTTCATAATATTCATATTGTATGAATTGAATGAAGCATGCATAAATGTTGAAATACTCTTATATTGAATTTTTTTGAATTCAACATAAGAGAACCTTTGTCTTAAGCAACAGTTGTCTATAGATCAAAGGAGCGCAGTGGAAGCATGGGTCGTGCCCAAGTTAGAAGGAAAATCAAAGATTTGACTGTACTTCTATGGTTTCCACACATATGGCATCCAAAGAGTTGGATGAATGCCAATACTGCAACAAGTTGATGTGTTGATAGTATGACAACAAGACTACATGGAATTCTTAGAGAAGGACTCAGATAGTGCATCGGAATAATCTACATCTACATATAATCATTGAAATTGACTTTCTTATTGGATAAGATTAAAAGTCTAATAATTTTATATCAATCTTTTTATAGAAGTTTGATCTTAAGGTGTTATAGTCATCCACATAGATATTGATGCAATTGTTGCAACAATCTCTGTTGGATTGATAGACTTCATACTTTTAGTGGGAGAGCCCATAGTCTTAGAAAATCCTCTATGATCCATATATTAGAATACACTCATTGTTTATTTCTAAATGTTAGAAATAAACATGAATTCTGTAATAAACTTATCATAAAGATTTATGATGGATATATTTCAGATAGTAATATGACATCTGGAGGGCTCTACTAGATTAGAAAATTAATGAATGGTTCATTAATATTTCTAAATACTGAAAATTAAACCTTATAGGATCAATAGGAGGATGGAGATCATTTGACAATGATCTGGCATCGAGTCTTGGACATATGTTTGTTGATAAGATCAATAGACTAGTAAGAGATGAAACTTTAGATTATCTAAAATTTCAAATCTTACATGCTCGTGAATATTGTATTCAAAAGTAAAAAATATCCAATGCACCCTTCTCTGGGAATGGTGTAAGATGTCAAGGATTCAAGATCTCATACATTTAATGTATGCGGATTACCTGGATCATAATAAATATTGATGATATGCGATATCATTCGATGATTATTTGTGATATGAGATATCTTCCCTTCACCTTAGAAACCTTAGAAATGTTCAAAGTTTAATAATTTGATTTAGAACCAAAGTTTGAAGGAAGATGAAATAAATTTGATCTAATCAAGTAGCTTGTACCTTTTAGATGAAATCAAGGAATACCTTATGGAGATATGAATATCATTCCTATCTCACTTCTCTTGATACACCTAAACTTAATAGAGTTGTAGGGAGATACAATTGATCATGTGTGACATGATTTGATCAATGATTAATCTTAGCACAACTACCTCTTAGTTTCCAAGGTATATATGTAGTAGAGACTACAATATATATCCTTAATTAAGATTCCATGCATATCTATACCCGAACATCCTCATAAGTTATGGTTTGGAACCTAGCCTTGTGTTGAAAACTTGAGGATTTAGGGTTGCTTGGTCCATAACTTTGTCATGATGCAAGTAAGCTGGAATCTGGCACCATAGAGTGCTACTTCATTAGGAAAATAAAGGATGGTATTGGATACCTACTTTATGACCTTGGGATTCTTAAAAGATTTCACTTCTACGGATATGATCCTTAGATGATGAAACTCTTGAGAGTCGAGATGAAAATGAAGTGAAGGAATTCATTAAACCTTGAGAAGATAATGAGGCTCCTAAAATCAGAAACTAAAAGGATAATTAAAGATGGAACACTAGTACCTCTTCAAATGAGTTTGAGGATGGATTCCGTGTGTTAGAGAAATCTGACAATGATCGAACTTCATGTGATGAAGCTTCTGAAGACCATGTCATGGAAAGATAGATGTTAGCAATTAAGTCTAAAGTAGACTTCGTATACAAGTGTTGTATATGGACCCTCAAGGATCCACCTATGTGGGTGAGACCCGTTAAGGTATAAATGGATCTTCAAGAGAAAGAGGGAACCTGATGAGAAGATAGAGACCTTCAAAGCACAGCTCGTAGCCATGAGCTACACACTGAAGGGAAGACATTGCTTGCACTGAGACTTGCTCTTCAGTGACCATGCTTAAACCCATCAGAATATTGCTAACTATAGATACATAGGTTGACTATGACATCTTCAAGATGTGAGTCAAGATTGCATTCCTCTATGAATACCTCTCCGAGGATATTCATATGAAGTAGCCCCTGGGTTTCATAGTTGAGGAAAGAAAGTTGTGCAAGTTTAATAACTCCATCTGTGGACTCGAATAATATTTTTGTAGTTGGAACATCGGATTTGATGAAATCATAAATGTTATGATTTCAGATAGAATCTTGACGAACAATGTGAAGCTTAGTGGGAGTGCCATTGTATTCGTCATGCTAAATGTAGATAATGTCCTAATCATTTGGAATGATATAAGGATATAAATACATGTTTTTATAGACTAGCTATTCCATACCTTGAGATAAAATCTCAAGGAAACCTCTTAAGATCTTAGTTATGATAGTGTTTAGAAGCAAAGAGAAGAGGGCATTGGAACCGTCACATTAGTGGTACACCTTGGACATATTCCATTTTCTGGAAAATTTAAAGAAAGGCTTCTTTTCTTTAAGATGTAGTATTGACCTATGAAGGGATAGCACCTCAAAGAGTTGAGGAAGTGAATGCTATAACTGTTTTCTCTTGTTCATCAGTTATGAGAAGCCGAATGTGTACAAAAAGCTATATGTCTGTCATGCAGTGGGAGTAGTAAACTGTTGCTAATCCTACTAAGGTGATAAAACACTTGATTGCAGTAATAACAGAATCTTCAAGGATGAAAATACTTAGAGATAGTGATCTCAAAGTCTTATCTTCAAGAAATTAAGACTTTATAGATAGAGATCTAAAAGGTCTTAACTACAGATACCTTAGGAGATAGAGATCTACATGAATAAGGGTATTTTGATAAGGATAATGAAAATTACATACTGGTTATAATACTTATTGAGCTGTAGTGTCAAGGACACTATAACTAACAAAATTGAGTATTGGTTGCATAAGATGCAACATTCGCATTGGATGCGAGCACTGTTACTGGGGATATGCAAGTGCTGTAAAAGGACTTGGCATAGTCTCTTGGGAACAGAGTGACTGATCAATTTACCTAGCTATTTTCCTAAATAGCCTATGATTGTCACATGAGTGCGGGTTTAAATGATTAGCCCATTAATGGCTCTTTGGGCTAGCAGGAGATTGTTGGACATGCGAGCTCACGACGAGCCATTATGCAATAAATGCTATTGCAAATATCATTCCTTGGTCTGAAATGAAGAATAACTAATTTGCATAATAGGTCCCTTAGTACAATTAGGGTTATGTACCATGGCCATCTTAAAGATCATACAACTGTTGATTCAATGATTGAATCATAGAGGCTGGTGCTTGGATGAATATCTAAAGAGTTAGATTGAGGACTCGTCAACTGATTGTTAAGAGATCATCTCTAGCCTGAGTAGGAGATGACAATCCTTTCTCATTTGGTTGATATCTGACCAACATCTTGATGTAGGTCCTTTGCATGGGAATAGAGATTCAGAGGTGTTAGATTAGTTAGGTCAAAGAGTTAACTTAATGAGATCAAGATGACCAAAGACCTATGTTGTCTGCTGTCACGATATAGGCACGCATCCTCTGACCGGAGATAGATGTGTTATTATATGTTTGAGTATGTACATTTGGTAGACTAATAGGTTGATGACCTAACCAAGGTCTATACACCGGTGCGCTCATGTGTATGCAAGGGCCTATGAGTAATACAATCTCTCAAAGGGATCATACAGGTTCATTGCTAAACCGAAAGACATGAGCTTACTCGTGAGATACTAGAAAGAATCAAATTCCATGTCTGGTCGTCTCATTTTGGAAGCTTGACTGAATTTGTGAGGTTTCATATATGCTTTTGGAAAGTATATGATCAACACCTAGGTGTGATATATGCTTTTGGAAAGTATATGATCAATACCGACTCCCAATAATCGAATGAGATCCTTAATGATAAAATCCTGAAGGAGACAATCTAAAAGAGATCTAAAACTTCGGATTTGTTCTTGGTCTTCCAGTATGCATGATGTACATGTATTAGAAATGCCTAAGGGTGATGTGATCATAAACGATTGTATAACCATGATGCTTCCATTCCGAGGGAGTGATGAAACAGGTCAGGATTTTAGTGACTCCTCTGATAAAGAAGTAATCTGATCTTAGTCCAACTGATGGATATTGATCTGAATGTGATTCAGACGTAATAAGAAGATTAGATTTGTGGTCTTGATTTAATCAAGCATCTATGGGAGGTCCACAAGATCTGGATTTGAGATGTGATCTCAATATCCAAGTTATTATAAGTAGAACAATACAATCACCCTGTCCTTATCTCCAAGTATCCGTGGAGAAAGCGCATTATCCTTGAAAGAGTTCATGGATAATTTCATTGTTGATATATGTATCCGAGCATTGAGAAAATGGATAATTAAATGTGATTTAATTATCATGAAAAATATGAATTTGATTCATATTATAAGGAGAGTTAGTTGAGATAAATAAATGTGATTTAATTATCAAAGACGTGAATAATGTGAATGTGATTCATATTATTTGGGCACATGAGAATAAAGATCCAAGATGATTAAATGTGATTTAATTATCATGGATATGAATAATGTGGACAACAATATCCATATTATTCAGGCATATTATAAATGTGATTTATAATATATTAAAGAGAGCATACTGTGATTTATATTTTTTAATTAATTATTGATGTGAATTGGATTCACATTGGATGATTAAGTGAGAATATAATTTACATTTTTTTGGGATGTTAATGTGATTCACATTTTTCCAATGGTATGATTGGAATTTTCACAAGATAATTATGAATTATTTTTGTGAAATTATTTACAACAAATGTTGATCTTAATCTTGGAGATATCATGAGATAATGATATCTCATGAGATTTTGAGGAGATAGACCCATTCTATCTCAAATGAGTAGTCGTCCCCCCTTCTTTAGGTGATATGGTCAATCTACTCATTATCTCCAAAACTAGTCAAAGTGATTTAATTTTGAATTAATTTATATCGATTTATCAATATATATTAATTTTAATTAAATCAATTGTTGTTGTGTTTTTTATAAAAACATCATGGCCATTGAAAAAACACAAATCAATCTCAGCCATTGATTGTGTGTTGTCCATGGATTGAGATCCATGGATTCCCAAAACCCTATATAAGAAGTGGCACCCTTTGCTCTTCGAGTTACACACGTACACGATTACAACATTTGATATCTCCCTCTTTCTCTCTACATGTCATGTCTCTGTCTCTCTCTATCATTGTGGCTGTCCACCATGAAGCCATTGAGAGAATCGGCATCGCCGCAGCATCGTCTTTATGCTGCCGAAGTATTTGCTCGTGGATCTCCATCTCCTTCGGTGTGCCTTTCTCATGAAGAAGACATTGTATCTCGAGTGACGAGATCAGGAGACTCGCTGCTTGGATCATCAACATGGATTGCGAGGAGCACACGTCTCATTAACGCGCTTGCAAGCGTCTCCTCCCTTGGATCAGACTTGAGACAGGAGGTCTCTTCGCTTAGAGACTCGATCGCAACCACTCTTCAAGAGGTAAACCTTATAACTAATTGTGGTTGGATGAAACAATCCGAGAAAGATTCTTGGAACATGTGGTTTCATCACATTAAATTTTTAAAATTCTATTGTCTCGAGCAACTAATTCGACTAGTCAATCCTGATCGCATACGATGCAATCATCACGCTTCCGTGATGCACTTGAGGATCTCCCATATTCTTCACGCACTACATGCGAGATGCAACACAAAATTGAAATTTTATACTATATGAGATGCAAATGAGAAAACCGTTCCTAGATATGCAGTTCTATTAGCGAGTAATGAAAAAATTAATTTGAACTAATAGATCTGCGGGCTAAGTGTGTCTCTTTGAATGTGATGTGTAGTCCTAAAAGATTATGAGCACAAGCAATAAAAATATTCTACCAAAAATGCTCTAAGAGTCACGAGTGCAAGTCATATTCTATGTCAAACAACCACACGACCATGACCGGGTCAAATGTACAGTCCTGAATCAAACATGAGCTCTCAAATAAGAGCCTCTTTTAAAGAGCGAATTACCTAAATTTTTACAACATAAAAACTACAAAAAGTACAAAAATAAAAAGCTTTCAGAAATGAATTCAAAATTTCCTTGCTCTTCAGCAGTCGACGTACGTCAGGTCTGTCGACCTCCGATGCACTCCAAGTCTATCGGGCTCGCACAAGAAAAATAAAATTTATATTAGAGAGATAAACAACAAAATGAGCAGAAAAATAATTGAAAAATAAACAGATTAATTACAAGGTGGCTTGAGGGTCAGACTACCAAAGTGAGAGAAAACCAAAATCTAATTTTCCTAAATTAAACCTAAGCCATTTGCCTCCCCGGTAACGACGCCATCTACCGGGTCGCTAAATACGTGATATAATTTGTACTCATTGTAATTGTACATAGCGAATTATGCAGAACCGAATCGAATGTCACTTTGAAGAGGACTCGGCTTAAATTTATATCTCGGGCAAGTCCGAGGTCGAACACAGGGAGGAAAAGGAACAATTTTGGGTTAATTCGGAAAACATATGCCTAGGTTTCTAAAGCGGATTTTTTGTATTTTTCTTATGCAAAAAGAAATGCAAATGCAAAATGCGAGTGAATCAAGTTAATAAGAAAGCACACAACTTAGCCAAATTAATTTTAATGTGAAATTAATGCAATTTATCCAAATTATATTTTCCTACAAACCTAATCCAATGATAAATGCAAAACACATTTTTTGGAATTTAAAGAATTTAAATTCAATAATGAAAAATGCACACTTTTTATGGGATTTTAAGTAATTTTCACACGAATAGAATGCAAAAATTATGAAAATTGTACTGGAACTTAAACATGATGAAATGAGTTTACAATAATAGTTTTGGATTTTTTTGAAAATATATGAATTTTTTATGGATTTTTAATGAAGATAGAGTGATAGCGAGTAATTCCTAATAATATGTGTGGATTTAATTAAAAATCATTTACTAAAATCACTCCACAATTTATTTAAGGCACAGGACACTCCAATTAAGATGAAATTTAGATAATAATTTAGTCCCATTTCAAGACATCATATTCATTTTTTTAAGAATTTTGAAGCTACTGTGAGTTAAATATGAATTTAAGACGTCAAATAGGGTAAAATATGAACTTTTTCACTTAAATAATTTCAATTAATTATCCAGAACTCACAAAAATATAAATAAATATCCAAAATGATAGACAATTAGTTGATGAACATTATGACATTTTCAATAAAAGAAATGATGCTATATTGAGGTCCAAATTAAAATAGAAATATAGGGGTATCTGTGCAAATTTAGAAATGAACTTTGACAAAAAAACTATGTACATGGACTATTTTGAAATAACATGAAATTAATAAAATAAAAACACAATTTTTACTAAATAAAAATATCCGTCTTCCTCTTCTTTGTTGTCTTCATTGCAGGTTGCAGGTAGGGCACGTAAAGGAGGGAGAAGGGTGCTATGGGGCAGCACCGTTGGCGCGGGAGGGGGCGCGTTGGCGTGCTGACGGTAGTAGGGGTGGGTGGAAGGTAGCGGCCATCGGGGCGGCGCGTCCCGAGCGATGGCTGAGGACTGCATGGCGAGGAGGCGATGGTGGTTGGTGGCGCAGGAGGACCGGTAGTGGGCGGATATGGCCGCGACGCGCGTAGGCGCGGGGCTGCGCTCGGAGGAGGGTGGCCAGCTTGTAGAGTGGTGGGTTGTAGGTTGGCGGGCAACGGCACCACCAGTGGTGGAGGAAAAAGGAGGGGTCGGCAGTGCTGTTGTGCAGTTTTTTGTTTTTTATTTTATTTTTTTGTTGTTGTGTTGCAATGATTTTTTTTAATTTTTTTCAAAAAGGAATGAAAAGTGATTGGTGGGAAGGTAGTGATTAGGTGGTGATGATGATGTGGTTTGTGATGGAGGTGATGATGTGGTAAAAAATGAGGAAAATAAAAATGTTAGATAAAATAAAATAACAAGGGAAATAATAGAGAATACTTACCTGAAGTTCATCAGATTTGCGGAGCAGCTACGCTGGACTCCTGTCATGGCCTCGAGCATATGGCGGAGCATGCGAGGCTACACAACAGTCTGGAGAAAACTACGATGCGGAGCGGAGCTCCGCGGATCTCACATGAAAGGAGGTCGTCGCTTTGTATCAAGGTGGAACGCTATCACCGATCGATATATTGATCTCACATGAAATAGGTGAAATTTATTTTGTATTTTTATTTTTTTATTTACATTTATATAAACAAGTTAGAGAAAGAAATAACTGAAAGAGTTGAAATGAAATTATAAAAAATACATGAAATTTTGGTCTATTTATAGGTGAAAAACTCCTTTATTTTACGGCTTTTATTGTTAATTTATTTTATACAGTATAATTTACAATAATTAGTGTATTTTATTTACAAGAGCCATTTTGTTCATTTATTGATTTTATGGACATTTATTAGAGATTTTACTCATGGATTTTGCTAAGATCAATATATCGAGATGACGAATTGTGGATTCACCACTCATCCATCCCAGTTGTTGGATCAACTGATGCAAAACATGATGATTCGATAGTAGAAGCCTTATTCTTATCCTTTGCGGTGGCAAAAGGCTGCAAAGTCCTACATCTCCTGAGAGTAACAACATTAGATAAAAACATATCAAGAACATCTGACTCTATTAGATCGTATGGAACATTACAAACTACATGTTCTCGCTTTCCGAAATTGTTGGTGTTTGCCACAATCTTTGACGGAATAAGAGTTTTAGAGGTAGTGAGGTCATCTAGCTTCTGGCTCTTTTCTACTAGGCTCTTCATCAGTTGAGCCAAGCAGTCCAAGACAGGATTCACATGAGCAACCTCGGATGGTTCAGTGTGCTGTCTATACTAAGAATGGGAATGGTGTGGAGGCCATTGGTGGGGATATTGAGAGTGGTACTGATGAGAAGGCCGGTACAGATGATGCTGAGGAGGATATTGTTGATATGGAGCAACGCGTACTGTTGATACTTCTGATGTTGCTGTACGACGCTACTCGTAGGAATTTTGTCTCAAATTATTGTTGTATGGTGGAGACTGTTGGTGTTGAGGCTGTTGGTTCTGGATAAATCCCATCCTTGATGTTGAAGGAATGGATGGTTAGCTGAAGTCTGGGCCTACTGATGTCCGCATGGTTGGGCCAGTTGTGCGTAGTTGGACCATACGACATTCACCTCTTGAATGAGGGGTGGAGGTAGAGAACATGGATATGGAGAATCTGGATCTCAGGTTGGTAGACAACCAACTGCTACTGCGACTGCTGGGGCGATGTTAGCTCAGATGCTTACACATAGTACATGTGTTGGACTGCTAGTTGTCCTGGACTCTGTTGAGTGATTTCAGGTGATGAAGGCTCCTTCATCTTGGTGGGAGTCATGGCCGAAGTAGATACCGACTAGCGGGAACTAATTGTGCTCACCAACAACTCCAATTGCTTAGTGATTTGTTCCAATTTATCCAGATTTTGAGTCCTCCGTTTGATCACAGCTAATTTTTCAAGATCTTGTGACCATTTATCAATGATGTCCACTTTGGACAGGTGGATCCCAATGATGCTCAGGTTGGAGCTCTCACCCCTGTTTGGTTCATGAGATTTTGCCATATGAACTGGCTTCTATTGGATTTGTAGCTGGCATTGATATGTGCGAGATGACGACATGATGACCTCTCCTTAGGCCATTTCCTTGAAGATCTGCAAAACAATGTCCTCATCTTCATTGAAGTACGACCGACCACAAGCGACATCTACGAACCTCTTGCTCTCAAGAGTTTGTCCCCCAAAGAAACGTTGGACCAGGTTGGTTCGAGGAATATCACCTTGGGGACACTTCTATAAATCTATGAAACATTCCCAAGCCTCATGAATAGACTCATGGGTGGATTGAGATAAATTGGCTATTTTGTTTAGCATCTAAATGAGCCAACTAAAAGGCTAGAATTTACGAAGGAATGCTGACTTGACCTCCTCTCAGGTTGTGATGACCTTCCCAAGATGATTGATCCAATAAAGTGCCTTATCTTGAAGGCTAAATGGAAATACTGTCATCTTGACTAGGCCTAACGGTATGTTAGAGTAGTGTGTAGTACCACATATGTGAGAAAAATGCTACAGATGGATGTATGTTTCTTCATTTGCATTCCCATGGAAGGTGGGAAGAATAGCTAAGAGTTGATGCTTCAACTCAAAATGTGCATTTACTGGTGGGATTTGGATCCACTAGGTCATCTAGCCTGCACCAAGGTTGTAAGTCCCCTTGAGAGTAGTCTTGGGCCTCTCTCCTCTTGGCTCATCTGTCAGCCCTCCATGGGCTCCATCTTCTCTTTCTTCCTCTCCTCCTCCTCTTACTCCTGGATTTTCTCTCCTTCTCCTCATATCATTGAGCATGTCTTGGAAGGTGACCTAGGCCAATGCCTGATTTGCGAGCTGATGTTTGATTTCTTGAATAGATGCAAGCAACTGAGCATTCACTGGATTCTGATCTTGCAGGCCATGTTCTTGCTGTGGAGGATATTGGGGTCCCTTCGGTCGTCTAGTAGGAGCCATATCTTAATCTGATTGATCAATAAACATTCGAGGAACTGTCTTGTGGTCCACACAAGGCGGGACCAACAGTCGTTGTAATGACAACTCTCGAAGACTCAACGATCAAATCAACAATCGACCCACAAAGGAAATTTAAGCAATCAAAAGCAAGTGTGAATCAAAGTTTATTATAAACCTACAAACAAGGGTGTGTATGTGTAGTGACAAGCAGAGTAGGGTGTCGAGCACATGGAACAAGGGTCGTAGTAGGTATACTATTTAAAGAAATAAACAATATAAATGAATATATGTATAGGTGTGCACAATATCTACTCAAGGTGATGTGGGATTTAATAATATATATTAATTATATATATTATATTTTTAATTTTTTTGATTTTTAATTTCTCCCTCTTTTTTTAAAATATATAATATTTAATTATATATGTATATAAAGTAATAAGAAATAAATAGTAAAATATATATAAGGGGGCAGGGAGCTTGCACCTTGGGGTGTAGGAAACTCCCTGCACCCACCCCATTTTTCGATTATTGTAATTTGTTTTTTGAATTAAAAGTTGGGGGGATTTACTTAATATGTTGAAGGGAATACATGTTTCAAATTTCATGCAAAACAAACATTCCTAACATGTTCATCTAGACAGGGTCGATTTCAGAATTCTGAGACCGTTAAAATTGAGTAGTCTTGATGGAGATGCTAGAAGTCTCGAATTAAGTTGAATTTGGAATGACAACATGGTGATACATGGTAATCTAAATCCCCAAGGTTTCATATCAAAAAAATCAAAAAATAATGAAAATTAGGCCAGGTGTAGGGAGTTTCCTACCCCCGCCGGTGTAGGGTCCTTTTTCCCTATATATAATTACCCAAAAAATCAGAAAATATTCCAAGAACAATTATTTTATTTTTTAAAGATTTTAAAGATAATTGAGGCATTTGAAACATTTAATAATAATATAAACTATATATAATAATATATAGATATATATAAGCGATATAAGATATACTATTTATAAATATAGATAAAAATAGTTAAAAATAACAAAATAAATATTTTCATGTTTTTAAAATATTCTTCTATTTTTGTGAATTTCTATGGAAGTTTTTGTCATTTTTGTATTTTTAAAATAAAAAATGTCCAAAATAGGGGCTTTTTAAATATGTTGAATTGATTTG
The DNA here is from genome assembly GCA_037367405.1 of Ottelia alismoides. NCBI lineage: Eukaryota > Viridiplantae > Streptophyta > Magnoliopsida > Alismatales > Hydrocharitaceae > Ottelia > Ottelia alismoides. Next base: position 967,435 of record JAZKJV010010581.1, on the reverse strand, counting down.
AGAGTTAAAAATAGCTGAAGTGTTCAAATTTCTTAAAACTAATTTTAATACATAAAAATAAGTATATATAGATGGGACTAAAATTAATATTATTAGAATTTTTAAAAATATTTTTAATTCTTTTACGGTTATGAATGGATTGCAAATTTTTGGATTTCTTTTGAGATTTTTTGTGACTTCTAGTCTGGAGTTATAAAATATGATAATAAACAATAGATAATGTTTTTGGAATTTTTAGAATAGGCTTTATATTTTTTTGTATTTTCTAAGCCAAACAAGGAATAAAATAATTCTATTTGAATTATAATAAATAGTAATGAAATGCAAAATGACAAATAAAATGTATAGCACGAACAAGTAGCTAATCATGCACGGACACCTATTTTGTACATTTTTTAGAGCAAAAGAGCGATTTTTAATAAATAGGAATAAAGTTGGTAAGGGTATATTTGCAAATAAAATAACTTCCAAGGGCTCACATGCAAAATAACTAGACTTTTTGAACTGTAATTGATTTAAATAAACTAAACGTTAAATAGAAAATCCAGGGGTGCGCCTGAAAAATGTCCACTCACATGGGGATTAACGCGAGATGACCTAGCATTGAACTAAAGTGCAAAATCAAAGAGATCAGGGGGTACATGAAATTTAGCCACAAAGTTTTCAACTAAATTAAATATTTTATAGCACCTTTTACAAAATAATAAAATACAGAGGGGTATAATTGCAATTTTACCACTTGTGAGTATTTCATCCAACCGTTGATATCGCACCACGTGTCTAATTCAAGGGCTCCTCGTGCGTACCCCTTCAAAAAGAATCAACAACCCAAATTAGATACGGTCGTGTTCTTGATCGGACGGATGGGAAGTAGTCAGCAAGAACACGTGAAGAATAGAGGTCGATGACTTTCTATCTGGCATTTTCCTTGCTCCAGCGTCCTCCTCTCGATCTGATAGTGGCTACAGGTCATTGGTGCTCCTCCACATGCATGGTTCCTCTCAGGTGACATCAGATGTCTCGAGGATGGATCTGGGGGGTCTTCTTGCTATGGTTGACTGGGAAGTGTTCTAGGTCTGATTCGTGCTTCCATATGAGTCCTTAGGCATTGGGACACGTACCAAAATATTGGGTGGTTCGAGGCAAGTAGGCTCGAGCCAAAACGAAGCACAAAATCCAGGGACATGGAATGATGATGGGGCTCCAGCGAATGGAGCCTCGACTCCTAGATCCACGATGGATCTGGGTGGGGACAGATGGGGGTATCGGTGGAACAAATGAAGGGGGATGAAATGGCGTAGAAAGCAGGGCAGAATACGATGAATCAGCCTGGAGCTCAAGTTTTAGGCAATTGGGGATTTTTTATTTTGATGATAAGAGATCGATTAAACCTGAAATTGAAGGATGGAAATGAATCTAGAACTAAAGATATACCTAGTAATGGAAGACCAGACCTCGACTCTGCATGGAATCCAAGTAAGCCGAACTAGTCGATGGTGGTCTTTGGTGGTGGACGGATCTTGCTCCTCCACTACTACTCCTCATTGCAGAACCTCCCATTCTCGAGCGGTACCAAGAGGAAGGGAATGACATGTTTTTGAAGGGCTAAGAGTGATCAAAATTGGAGGTGGACCTGAAGGAGCTTATTTATAAGCTGAATGAGGGAGGGAGTTTCGATAAAGAATCTGATCTAGTCGAAGAAGGTCGATCGCATCTGAAGATCTTGCGGAATTCCTGGAGTCCAGGAGCTTAGAAAATGTTCAAGGTGCGAGGAATGTTGATCACTAGATCGAGAGGGAAAAAAGGAGGAAGCCAGGGGTCTGACATTCTGGCGCTCGAGGAAGAAAGAATAGGGCAGTTGACCCTAGATCAATGTGGGAAGGCTTCTGGTTGGTCCACGTGGACCAACCAGAAAAATCCCTAGAGAAAATTCCTTGGAAATTCAAGAATAAATAATAAATGAATTACTTAAATTTTCATAAAAATAAGAAAAATGTTTGTCATTTAATGTAGTATGTTATATGAATTTGTATTTATTTTATGAGCCTTTTTATTACCAATTGATATTTACATGTAAGAATAAAGGTATATTATCCTGTAATTGGGCATTTTTATTTTTATTTTTTATTCTATTATTTTATACATGTATTTTATATATTTTTGATTATTTTAATACACATTTAGATATTTTTATTTAATTTTCTGAACTTATATGTATACTTAATAAATTATGTACATATACATTATATGTACATATGGGTATACTTTATTTATGTATGTGTGTCTATTATTTATTTAAATTTTATTTTAATGGTTTTATTTCATTGTAATTATGTACATATGTTTTAAATAATATTTACAATTTTATTAAAAATAAAAGGATTTGAAAAATACATACAACAAATATATTGAATAAAATATACATGCATATTCCACCATAGGTACCCAAAACCCAAATTTTGTATCTTAACTCCAAATTGAATGAAACCACCTTCATTAGATTGCTTATTAAAAGTTATATATAATTAAATATGATTTTCATTCATTTTGATAAAATATGGAGAAGATACATGTTTGTGAAAACTTCCTTTTTGTCTTTTTATTTTGTGTGTCCCGGTCACACTGTGCATTATTTTTATGTAAACTAATTTTTGTATTTTTCTTTGTATTTTTATCTAAAATATTCATGTTGAAGTTTTATTATTTGAGATGTAAAAATAATAATATAAAATAGGTGCCAAAAAGTAATTATAGATGAATTAAAAATTAGAGTTTTATTGTATTTTCCTTACAATTTATCTGCCCTATCCCTGCCCACTTTATTCCTTGTCGACCAAGTCATCATGATGAATAGGTCTTGGGTTCTAGGGTCACTCAATACAGATGATATCTCATTTCTTTTTATTTTCTTCCTTTATTCTTTAATTTTGGAATTAAATACGATAAATATAAAGTATTTTATACATTTTTTGTACAAATTACAGTGTATAATTTGATATATTAATGATATATATACATGTATTTAGATGGGGATATAAGGCTAAAATGAAATAATAAAGGTGATGAAAGGGAGATTCATCACCCCCTATTCTTGCCTTTGCTAGTCCCTAGAAAACACTTATTCCTATAAGTGCAAAAAGAAAATAAAGAAAAGAAAGAGAAAGAACTTGGATTGATTTTATCTTTTGAACTTGTCTTCATGATAGTTTGGTCAGAACCTTGGTTGGGAACCTTACTTGAAACACAAGAACTTATGAGAATCACAAAACACTACCCAAGTCTCCTTAAAAGTCATGTCAGAACAAGTCGATGTCATACGCATTCCCTTATGATTATGAGTCTATCTTGTACAATGTGTGTGATAAATTACTCCTCTCGGCTGAAGCGGTAAAAGTCAAGTTTCTCCAACATGGTAACCCTAATTCCCGAATCCAATAAATCTTTCTTTAGAAGAGGGGAATTCCCTTCTAAGTTCAACTACAACTGGCTCAAGAAGAGGAGGTGAAGAAGAGAATGGACGGTAGCCAATGTAGCTACCTATCCTAGGATTCTTGACTGATGTAGCCAAGTCATACGTCTGCAGGCTCACATATGTCTTTGACTTTGAAGCTCAAGCTTGATTGTTGAATACATACATGCTCCGACGGGACTTAATTTTTCTTTGATTTTTTCCTGTCTATTTTTTGGAGTTTTTAACTTTTGCATTTTTTATATTATATATAAAGTAGCATTGACATAAGGACATTTTTCTCTTGAGCCAGTAGACTATCCCTCTTTTGAAGCATTATTACAACCCACAACATTCTATCATTAGACCTCATGGCTACTAGATCGGATTGGGGCACAATGGATACTGTATCATTATTCGTATGTTTCCATTCGCTTGTCTCTCATGCTGGCAAATCCAACCATCTACCAGTTAAACTGAGTTGAGCAAATTGCAAGGTGCAGGTATGCAAGTTTGGTTACTGTCTATAAGAGTCATACGTGTGTTCCAAAATATTATACTTAGGTAGTCAAGATGACATTGAACCTAGTCTCATCTTCCCAAAGAATTAAGTCTAGTTGACCTGAATCGTCTCAATTCCAATTCCCTTAAGATTCCTGTCATTAGGTGGATTAAGGTCCAACCAAGCTCCAATCTTTGGAATTTATTTAGACTTTTTTATTATCAATCTGAAAAATACAAATTCTATGCACAATGTCGAAAATATTTTTGTTACGCAATTTCTGATTTTAGACTTTTTATGGGATTTTGGAAAAAATTTTGCAAATTTTTATGCAATTTTTGAAAACATTTTGCAAATTTTTAGTGTTTTTTTTCAAAAACAAAAGAGTTAATAAAAGAAATATGCGTTAATATTTACACGGGAGTGCATCTATTATTTATAAGAATTTAGGTGAAACTTTACACTAGGTATTTACAGGGACTGGTTTAGTTCTTTATAGACTTTTGTACGGAGTTTGTAAAACATCTTTATTTGCTCGAATTATGTACAAAGGTTATCAAAATAATTTGAAAAGATTTTTCCCAATATTTTGAAAACTTTATTTTGGAAGTAATTTGACAAATAATTTTTGCAAACATTTACAAAATTTAAGAACTATTTTGCAAAGATTTTTCAAACAATATGTATAGGTTTTTCAATGTATTTTCCAACCATTTTCCAAACCATTTGCAAATCTATTTTCAAAACAATTTATTCAAACAAAAGAAATGAATTTTTACAATTAAAACATTTTTACAAAGGTTTACAAACATTTTACAAAAAAACTCAAAATGTTTTACAAACGATTTTTCAAAGAAATTTTCCAACCATTTTCAAATATTTTGCAAAACATTTTTAACCGGTTTATTAACCATAATTACAAATAATTTTTTATGTGTTTTGATTTTTAATAATTACCCATATTATTGAAAATACATAAGTATGAGTTATGTTTAAAATATGTACAATGTATATATGAACCCCCTACGGTTTTCTTTGAGTTATGTCTTCATTGATCGGAGAGAAAAGTAAGACATAACTCATACTAAGTATATGAAAATATATACTACAATGAATGAATAAAGAATAGAAAGTCGACTGTCCCTCCTATACTTAGGATCAAATAATCCTAAGCATAGAAGATTGTTCACAAGGTAGGGAGGGTCATGGGTGGGAGCAAATAAAATCAACGGCTCTGCCTGTCTCCCCCTATACTTAGAGTAAAATATCCCTGCATATAGGCAGAATATAAATAATTGAGGAGATAGGTGAGGGGATCAAAGAATGAACACATGTATATACTCATCCTCTTGTACTTAGGATGAAGTATATCATGATAGCAATGATGAATGGGATGAGTGATGTTTTCTGAAGAATGAAAGAAAAGGAAACAAAAAGAAGAAATGAAGAAAAAGATTTGACTAATCAAAAATATGTTTTGATTCCTTGTCTGAATCTTCAGATGTTGCTACTAGAAGTTATGCCTTGTAGACCACCTGAATAGAGTCAACCACAAACGGGAATGCATCGTGCTCAAGATAAGGCTTCAAAAGCTGTCCATTGATGACGAAAGGTTGTGCTTCAACTGATAATCTGGATATAACGATGCTTCCATTTAGGGGTGCTAATCGAATCGAATACATTCGAATCCACCTAGATTCAGATTCAATTCATTACAAAATTTTCGAATCCAAATTCGAATCGAATATTAAACGAATTTCTAATCTAAATTCAAATTCAATTCGTTTAGAGTTTCGAATATTCAAATTCGATTCATTTTATATCGAATTAGAATTTATTTAATACTATACTAATAACAAAAAATTATATTAATCACATTTTAAGTTTCAAAAAATTGACTAGACTTTGTAAGAGAAGACGGTATGTTTTAGACTTTTAAAAATAAAATGAAAATACATACTCAAAACTATATTTTAAATTCCATACCAATATAGAAATACAAGATATATATTAATAGATATACATGTTCAAAATAATAACCAAAATATAATGTTCCACATTTTTCTGAAGAATCCTCCATACCCCCCCACCCATTGTGACATATCTCCATGATATCTGAGAAAAAAAGAATCACTAAAATCCATCAGAACCATAAAAGGTCGATGTGAACTGACTTATGAAGCTGAATCTAGCATCTGAGGTGTATAAAAACCGGCAGACCAGACTGACAACTTAGTTGGTATGGCTATGATCTTCAATTTTCTAATATTTAACATTTTTTCTACATCAAGCATGAACAATGCATGCTTACCTCATTGCAATGCACTCTTATGGGGGCATAGTTGGGCTTATTAGAGTTTATGATGATATTTCCTTCTTGATAACCTTGTCCTCTTGTAATCTTGATGAGAAATGGAATTTAGTTTCAGTTATGATCTTTTGTACATTTAGCCATTTAGGCAAAGCTCAAAATCCTTGAAATCTATGCATATCTTAATTGTCTCTAAGATATTATTTGTATTCAAATGCTCGGTTGCCATTATCATAAGATCTGTATATTATGATGGATGGGAGGATTTAGAGTGTGATTAAGGAAAAGATTGATAGAAATTTGAAATCTATGACCTTAGGATGCTTTTTAAAAATTTAATATGTGTTCCTTTGCAGATGATGTATTCTAGAATCACATAACATATTCGGATAGAATCTAAATCTTAAGATTTTATGGTAAAAGAGAGTGCATGGTAATACCAGTAGCTGTGGGGGTGATGGAGAGATGCTGACGACGTTGGTGAGTCTAGAACCAGTGTCATTGTCGACGACGGAGGAGACCGGGAGATGGTTGTGGGGTTGGATACTGGGAGGGTGATGTTGTCAGTGGTGGGAGCAAGAAGAAGCGGGAGACTGGAGCCAACGACGTTGGAGAGAGCGAGCATGAGCGAGAGGGTGGAGCCAGCGATGTTGGAGAGAGCGAGCAAGAGATGGAGGCTGGAGCCAGCAACGTTGGAGAGAGCGAGAAGGAGCGAGAGGTTGGATTTGGCGGCATTGGAGAGCAGAAGCAAATTTTAGGATTTTTTTCTCATGAGTGAAGAGGGGAGAGAGAATTTAGAGGAGTAAAGAGGGGGTATGGTGTGTGTAATGGGCATCCCGAAATTGGGATGTTTAGAATAAGATGATGAAAAATTTTATTTATTATATTAAATTGTGTATCATGTATTGGGATTTTACAAAATATATACTACATTTATTTACAAATATATAATACTTCATACCATATCATGTATGTGTGTGTATCGAATCGAATCGAATTATTATCGAACGAATCCAAGTGAATTCATATTCGATTCATTTGGGAATCGAATCCAAATGTTAAATTCAAATTCAGTTCATTTGATTTCGAATCGAACTTTTTTCGAATTTTTATCGAACGAATCATAGTCGAATTCGAATGATTCAATTCAATTAGCAGCCCTACTTCCATTGTCACACACATGCTTCACTATGAACGACCTTGTCCACTTACTTTTCAACTTCCATGGGAATAGTTTCAACTTTACATCAAACAAATAAACCTCTTGACTCAGTTCAAAAGTCTTTCAGTAGATATGCTTGTCGTGCAACTTCTTGACCTTCTCCTTATACATAAGGTTGTTTTCGTATGCATAGTCTTTAAATTTAAGAAGTATGTTCAGATCAATATTTTTATTCTTCCCTGCTTTCTTTGGATCTAAATTGCAGATAATAATTGCCCACAAAGATTTATGAATTAATTCGATGGATAAATGGCATGGCTTGCTATATACCAGGCGGTAGGGAGACATTCTCAAGGGAGACGTGTATACGGTCTGATAGGCCCAAAGAACCGAATCGAGCAGTTGAGACCAACTCTTTCTATCTAGACGTATAAGCTTTTGGAGAATCATCTTGATTTCCCAATTAGAACATTATGCCAGGCCATTAGATTATAGGTGGTATGAAGAAGCTACTCGATATTCTATGCGGTATTCCTGAGTCAACTTCTTTACTTCTCTGTTGATAAATGCCTACTCCCATCTTATATCATAATTTTTGGGATCCCAAACCTTGCAATAATGTGTTCTTTCAGAACCAGCATACGATGCGACTTTCGACGGCTCGAGTTGGGACAGCCTCCACCCAACGACTGATGTAATCATCAGCTAGAAGAATATACTCATAATCCTGACTATTGGGAAATGGGATCATGAAGTCAATGCCCCATGCATCAAATATGTCTGAGATCTCAATGTACTTAGGAGGCATTTTATCTCTTACTCCGATGGTTCCTCCCATCTCTGACAATCAGTGCAATACATTATGAAATCTCTGTATCTTTGAACATGGTTGGTCACCAGAGGCTGCATTGTAGTATTTTAGTTGCCGTACATTTTCTAGAGTGGTGTCCTCTTGATTCTCTAGCATGATAATTTTCGAGGACACTATGGACTTCCTTCTGAGGAATGCACCACATCTAGATGCAATCTCCTCCCTCACAAAATAGATAAGAATCCTCCCACTAGTAAAAATAAATATCCGATAGAAACTTTTCGACTTTCAGCCTCACTTAATCTTGTGGAGTTCTCTTGGAAACAAGATAGTTCACAATATCGACGAACCAAGGGAGCGAGAGACTAACAGAATGACTTCATCTGGAAAAGTTTCAATAATCTGTAATAGGCTCTGCTCAGGAGTGTCCACCTTTGGCAATCTTGGCAAATGATCTGCCACCATATTTTTAACTATAGGATTATCACGGATTTCAAGATCGAATTTTGAAAGTAGATGGATCCATCTGACTAGTCTTGGTTTGGCATCCTTCTTGGCTTGCAAGTACTTGATGACATAATGGTCAATGTACACAATTACTTTGGATATGAGCAAGTGAGATATGAACTTCTCCCAGGCGAAGACAACTGCTAGCAGCTCCTTCTTAGTGGTTGTGTAGTTCTTTTGTGCTTCATCAAGAATTCTGCTAGCATAGTGAATTACAAATGGAAGATTGTCTCTCCTATGTCCCAGAACCTCTCTAATGGCTTAGTCTGAAGCATCTATCATGATCTCAAATGGTAGAGACCAATTTGGTGGTTGTAGAAGGGGTTTGAATGATCATATCTTTCAATTGAATAAGGATTTGGAGGACTCTAGCATCTACAATAAAATCTACCTCCTTGCCTAGAAGCCCAGTCAGCGAATGGGAAATTTTGTTGAAATAAGAATTTATGAATCTGCTGTAAAAACCAACATGCCCTAGGAATGATCAGACTTGCTTCAGATTTTTTGACGTCTCTAGCTTCGAAATGACCTCCACCTTTGTAGTATCTACCTCCATGCCACTGTTGGATATGACATGAACTAGCACAATCTCTTCGGTTACAATGAAACGGCTCTTCTCCTACGAGAGCACCAAGTTAACTTCCCAACATCATGTCAGAACTCAGTCTAGATAATATAAGCATTGATAAAAACTATCTCCATAGAATGAGAAATCATCCATAAGACCTCAAGAAAGCTATCAACCATACCTGCAAACACTACCAACATGCATCACTGAAATTTCGCTGGAGCATTGCACAAACCAAATAACATCCTACAGAAGGCATACATCCCAAACGGACATGTGAAGGTGGTTTTTGCTTGGTCTTCTGGAGCAATTGCAACATGAATATATCCAGAGCATCCATCCAAGAAGCAGAAATGCTCCTTCACATCCAATCTTTCGACGATTTGGCCAATTAAGGGAAGCGGAAAGTGGTCCTTCTTTGTTGCTAGATTCAAGTGTATATAAATAAACACAGATGCACCAAGATGTTGGAACTTTGGTTGCGATCTCCTCTCCTTTGTCGTTCTTCACAATGGTGATCCCATATTTCTTTGGCACCACATGTAAGGACTCACCAATTTTGAGTCGGAGATGGGATATATGAAGCTCGCATCACACAATTTGTAATCTCACTCATAACAACCTCTTAGAGATTTGGATCTAATCTTTGCTTAAATTCATGGGACGACTTGCTATCTTCTTCCAGGTATATGTGATGGGAACATAGTGATGGATCTCATAGAGATTTGAAATTTTCAAGCCTAAGACCTTGCAGATTCTCTCTAGAACTTCGAGCAGACGAGATTCATGTTCCTGAGTTAGTTGGGAATTAATGATAATAGGAAAGATGTCCTGCGCACCCGCAAGGAAGGCATATTTCATATTAGTTGGAAGCTTCTTGAGCTCTGGTGGAGACTGAATCACAACGACGGCAACTTCTACAACTGTGTACAACATCAGTGGTGTGAAATCTTTTGATTGTACACTATCCACTCATGATAGTTCAAGCTCTAAATCTAATGATGCAGACAAATTTTCAATGATAGAATCGTGTTCGTAAAAATCTTCAATGATCTCTTCTGCCTTCACTTAGGACATGTGGCCATCAATCAGTTCTTCAGGCAGATCAACAAAAATCTCATCTTTTAAGACAAAGGGGAAATTGACCATGTTATCCACTCCTTCCTTGTTATAGAGGAATTCATCGTTCTCAGTGTCGTCCCTGAAAAGGTTTGTATCTCGGATCTCTGTAAGAAAGTCATAGTCTTATGTCTGTTCTGAAGGCATTCTTACATCTGATGTAGATTCTGAAGGTTTCGACACTTGAATCATTTGAATGGGTACCTTGTCGTTATAAGAGAGAAAGGTAATCTATTTGCCGCCACAATCCACCACTGTTTCGACTATTCAGAGGAACGGTCGTACAAGTATAATAGAGGTATGTAGAAGAGGAGCTGAGGTGTCGATGTCCAAGATGATGAAGTCCATAACGAAATGCATTCCCTGAATGGTAACGATGACATCCTCCAAAATTCCATAGGTCCTCTTGATGACACAGATTTGCAAGGGTCTAAGATAATATCCTCACGGAAGCGAATATATATTGTAGCTGAGGTGACTACTAACAAACCCTGAGGTCAATCAACAAATAACCCATACAATGAATAAATGAAGCAAAGTAAGCAAGTGTGAATCAAAATTTATTATACCCTATAAATAGATGTATAGTGGACAAGTATAGTAGGGCCGAACAAAGGAAACAACTGAGGAAAGGCAATCAAAAATTGGCCGAAACAGACAATACATGATTTTTGGTATTTTTAAATTTTTAGATTTTTGGTGGGTTTTTAATTATTTAACTTTTATGGATTTTAATTTTTATATCTTTAATTACTTATAATTTATATTTTTTTATTTTATTTTATATTTTCTTATTTATTTTTCTTTTTCTTTTTGTTTATATAATAAAAGAATATAAGGTTATATATACAATATAAGGAAATATATTAATACATACTATTAAAAATGATAAAAATATAGAAAATAAAATATTTTTTGGATTTTAAATAATTTTTTTACTATTTTTTTTATTTTTAGATAATTTTGCTAATTTTTATTTATTTTAAAGTTAAAAATATGCCAAATATGGATTAAATAAATAGGCGAGATTGTTTTGGAAAATAAAAGAATGAAATAAAGTCAAAATTTTCTAAAACTATTTTAAACTAATATTATATAATAAAAAGAAAATTCAAAGATAGAGATAAATATTTTTAGATTTTTATTGATTTTTAATATTTTCATAAATGATTTTGGAGCTTTTTAATTTTTAATCTTTTTCTATTTTTAGTGATTTTTGGTCTGTAGTTACAAAATACCAAATATATGTATATGGGAATTTTTGAAAATGATTTTTTTATTTTTTGGTATTTTCTAAATCAAATAGGAACAAAAACATGCTCTTTTGATTTTTAATAAATATTAAAAGCACCTAAAATGTGAAAATAAAAAATGGCATGAAACTACAAGAACACATGCACTTAACCCTTTTTTTGAGAATTTTTTGAGCATAGATAATATTTCTAATAAATAGAGAACATGCACAAAAATTAATGAACTGGTTGGGGGTACATTTACAATTAAAAATAAAGTAGGGAATAAAATGCAAAAAACCCAAATGTTTTATATTAATATGTAAAGTTCTTAGACTAAAATGAATAAAAACCCATGCGGGGTTCCTTGCAAAATGGCCACCTCACGTTGGACGACATGTGAGGTGACATGGCATGGACCAAATAGCAATAAGATTAGATCTCAATGCTATCTGATAGTGCTGGATTGGGATGATCTGACGGTGGCTGCTACGTCTGGAGTCGAGGCACGATCAGACGATTGAGAGATGATCAGGAAGAACTTCTCAAAAATAAAGAGAGGTTGAACTTGAATCCGTTCTCTCGGGCAGCTCCAGTAAGATTCTTCGCTCCTGAGACATTCGACTGGCTTCAAGAGGCGTTTTGCTTTGGATGAGCTCCTCAAAAAGGCCAGGGTCCTCGCGGAGGGGTTTGACGAAGGGTATGGACCTAGAGCGAGTACTTCTGTGTCGAAAGCTACTGGGAAGGGTTTTTTCTCTTCATTACCTATAGGAAAGTATTATCAACAAAAAGATGAAACCGAGGATGGCTTCAATGATTGAAATGGGCGCTAGGTGCGATGGAATGGAGGTCTCCGATGAGGCAACAGAGGAGAAGACAAGAATGCCCGATCCTTGCAGGATCAAGATGGATGGAGGTGGAAGGGGTGATCAGAGGTGACAGGGGAATGAGACGAGGGCGAAAGCTGCGGTGAAGGTGGTCGGGATTCGCCGGAACAAGGTGTCGGAGCTGACGCTTTGCCGATCAGACAGTTTGGAAAATACGACAAACATGACAAAGTCAAGTAAAATAAAAGACTACACTAAACCTAATGCTAGCCTAAGGAACAAGAAAAACTAAGATGATAAAAGCTTATCGGAGTCGACACACCTGGAGAGAAGCTCAAGCGGAGGATTATGGTGAAGCAATGAACCACCTCAATTCTACCGAATCATGCCGAGGAAGTTTCCTGAAGAACGTTGCAATCACCTGTGTTCAATCTAGGGCTTAGGTTCAGGCGAGGAATGATGAAATTGGGATTAGATTGCGAGGAAGGCGGAATGTAATGTTATAAAGGAGTGGATTTTGCTTCAAAATAACTCCCGTCTCGATGCATTTCAATGTGAGCTATCAAGCTCTTGTGAAAGAGCATCAATTGAGACGCAGATGATGCGAAGGAATCAAGCACTAAAGGTGCAAGATTTGGGGGCAAATCGAGGTCAAAGATGAGGTTTTCGACATTCTAACACAACCCATAGCCGAGGTCAGAAAGTTGACCTCGAGTCAACCCGTGACCTCGCCTAATTGTTCCATGTAGGCATGCTATGAGACAACATAGGAACAAAAATGGAAAATAAAGGAAAATAAAATAGAAATTGATTTTTTACAAAAACTAAAAACATGAAAGTATTTGTCTTTTTATGTAGTATATTATTTTTATTTTTTAATTATTTTTACAATTTAATTATTTATATACTATTATTTATACATTTAATTAATTATATTTTGTGTATTTGTATTTATTCTATATATTTTTAATGTATCGTTATGGTATTTTATAATTTACTTATTTAAATTATATTTAAATATATATTTACATTTTTTATTTTGTGTTTATATTTTTATTTATTAGGTTAAATAAATACAAGTACACATATTTATGTTATATGCATGTATATTTTATCTGTATTTTAGATGTATTTTTTTTATTTCATATATTTTAAGTGGTTTGTTTTTATTTCTCACTTTATCATTTACAAGAAAATAAGAACATGAGAATGTATTAAATGTAATGAATAAATAATTTTGTATTATATACAGGTCTGATATAGGTCCAAAACCTAACTTTTGCATCTTAGCTTCAAATTAAATGAAACTACCTTCATTAAGTAGCTTATTAAAAATTATATAAAATTGAAGGTGATTTAGATGCATGTTGAGTTTTTATTGAGAAGATATGGTTCTGGAAAGTTTGGATTTTGGAATCTTATTTTGAGTATAAAATGTATAATGTATATATTGTTTTGTATAATTTTTTTTGTATTTTTCTATGTATTTTTACTACAACTTTAGTGTACAAGTTTCTTTATTTGAGGTATAAATGACAAAGAATAAAATAGATCCCAAAACTGTAATATGAATAAAAATTAGGGGTTTTATTGTGTTTTTGACCTCTATCCCCCTACTTTATTCCTTGTCGACCTAGTCATCAATATGCCTGTGTCTCGAGGTTTGGGTCATAAAATACCTTTGGCATTTTATTCGTTTTCTTTTCTTTATTCTTTGATTTTGGCTTTAAATAATGAATTTTATACAATAAATAATGAATGTCAATTTGTGCAAAGTAATGGTATTTACATTCGTTTTGTAGTGTTTAGAGGCCAAAATGAAAGAATAAAGGTGATAAAATGGAGATTCATCACCCCATATACTTGCCTTTGCTAGTCCCTAACAGACACTCATGCCTATTGTTATTCTGGAATTTCCGGGTTTTAAATCAGATAAAATAAATGTGTAATTGTTGCTACCCAAAGATTCCACAATAAAAAACATACTTTTTTCAAGCTAATCATTACAAAAATGTGTAGTAAGAAAAGTTTTGCTATTTAATTTACATGCATAGCAACATGATCGAACTCAGCAAGGCTACAATTCTCGAGGGTTATTCGAATAATTGAAAAATCAATTAAAAGAAAAAAGGAAATATCAATGCAAACTATCTTGGTTTTTGTGAAATTTTTATCTTTTTATTTTTTTATGTTTTTTTTATTTTATGATTTTCAATTTTTCATGGTTTTAATTTTCCATTTTTTAAATTTTCAAGAAAAATAATTTTTAAACAAGCTATAATCAAAATAGAGAATGGTTTTTTTATTTGGATTTTTCAAATATATGAAAAATGATCAGAAATACCTAAATAAAATATTTTTTTGTTTTAATGATTTTTTTACAATTTTTACAATATTTCAGAGAGTTTTAGATTTTTTTAGGATTTTCAAAATGAATAAAAACAGGGGAAAATGCAAACTGTGAGCAAACAAGATTATTTTCCAATTTAAAAATACTAAATAAATGCAAAAATTATGAAAATTGTTTTTCCTATAGAGTAAAGGAAATTATTAAAACACAAAAAATATTTTATTTAAGCAATACACAATCTCTTTCGGAGTCGATCAAGATCTTCTCAACAAAGATTGAGATCGGATCCACTGAGATTCAACGATCAAAGTTAATCTGGAGCCTCTTTCTTTATTATTTTTCCATTGTGCGTAAGGATCATCATATTAAGAGCAAGCACCACCAGATCAAATCAAGACCATCCTCTTACGCCCAAATTCAACCAAGTCAAAATCTCTTCCGGAGTCGATCGAGATCTTCTCAACAAAGATTGAGATCAGATCCACTGAGATTCAGCGATCAAACTTCATCTCGAGCATCATTCTTCGTTGTTTTTCCATTGTGCGTAAGGAACATCAGATTAAGTGAAAGCACCACCATATCAAATCAGGACCATCCTCTTACGCCCAAATTGCAGTCATCAGATCAAATCCAAAGGCGCAAATCTTAGTCGCATGCTCACGTACGTGCCTCATATGCCTTCATTGGTGAATTGCACTTTTGTTTTTTATTTTTCATTATTTGAAAGTAAACTTTATTTCTGATTGTGTCCAGGTGTGATTGAAGGAATAATATCTAGTTAGCCCTTGTTTTTATGTGAATTTGCATTTCAGTCCCTAATATGTGAACTCGTGTAGGTAATCGCATGCGTTGTGGATTTTTTTGCAATAAGTAGCTTGTAGTTTCTGTGTGTTAATAAATGAAATGAAGTTTTGGATAATTGCAATTTAATCCTTGTGTTTGCAAATCATGTGTATTAACAGGTGAATTTTTAGAATAATTACAAAATTACCCCTATAGTTTAACAGTTTATTTTATTGTTAATAAATATTATGTAAATTACTATTAATTGTGTTTTGGTCCTGTTCCTGCTACATTTTATTTCATTCTTAATTGGATTGAAATAATAACTCTGAAAATTTCATAAAAATTAGGTTAAGTTCATGATTAGTTATTTTACATTACATAATTTTGTTTAATTTTATTATTTTAAAAATATAAAAATATCATTATTTTCACTATTTGACACTTAAAAATTCATAAAATTCGATTTTTTTGAAAAAAATATAAAAAATTACTGTAGCATTATTTTACTGTCTTTTTTTACATATACAAAAATCAATGAAAAATACAATTAGAAAACACTAAATAAATATACAGAAAAAACATTTGAAAATCATATAAAATCAAAAAAATACATAATTTATTTATTTTAATACGTAATAAAAACAAATTTATATATAAATTATTTCTAGATTATTTTCTCTTATTTTCTATTATAAAATAACAAAAATGATAGCTAAATTTAGTTTAAAAATTGTTTTCAGCTTTAAATTAGTAAAAAATCCATAAAAATACAAAGAGACCATAAAATAAAAAAATAGTAAAAAAATTTGATAAAACACAAAAACATTTTATTTCACTATTTTGAGCATTTGATATATTTTTAAAAATAGAAAAAGCTTCCTTTTTTACTTTTGTAAATATAGTATTCATAAACAGATTTTAAAAATAAAAATATATTTAAATTTACAAAATTAAAATCAATTAAAATAAAAAATGTGAACATTTTAAAAATACAAAACATTTAAAAATCCATAAAAATACATACTCATTAAAAATATATAAAAATAGAAAAAAGAAAAGAGATTAAAAAACCTAATTAATCAGTAATAATTATTTCCCTCATTTATTTTTAGCTTCCTTGAATTTTATCCTAGAAGTCGTATCAGATTAATAATTAGCAACATATTTGTCCATCAGAATAAAAATTATTTTATGTTTGAAATTTTTTGGGCTGCAATGACATTCTACATCTCTTCTTAAGTTCAAATAATAAAAACCCTTTGAATAACTAGGTTCAATAGTTATTCTAAACTATGTGCCCCACTAGATGCGTAAAACCTATATACGTGTTTAGTCTTTTTATCCTTCTTTTCTTCTACATGTTGTCCTACACCCCTGATCTCTCGTCCGATATTTGTGGCTATACTTAGGATGTACTTTATACTAAGTATTGGGGTTGTGGCCTCAATGTTGTTCATTTTCATTTTATTTTATCACTCATGTTGTTCCCTATACTTAGAAATCTTTTATCCTAAGTATAGGGGAGTGATGTGTTCATTCTCTTCTTTTTATTTGGTATTTCTTTCTCTATACCCACATTTTTCTCTTCACCTGTTATACGTAGGGGTCTTTTACCCTAAGTATAGGGGGAGACAAGCCGAGCTATTGATTTGCTCATTCTAAGCTGTGATCCTCCCCACTTGGTGTACATCATGTTATACTTAGCATTAATGGATCCTAAGTACGGGGGGGGGGGGGGGGTTGACTTCTTATTCTTTTATTCAGTCATTGTAGTATAGGTTCTTTTATACTCAGCATGAGGGATATCGATTATAATCAGATTGCGGCTTTTAGAGAATAAAGTTGTCGGTGTAGAAAAGCCACAAAGAGATATTAACTCGAATCAAACAAATTCGGTTTTCTAAAGAAAACCTACACTATTTTTTTATCCAGGTAAGTGTTCCTGGGTCGAACTCAAGGAGGCAGAATAGAATGCTTTGATTTTTTAAGGAAATATTTTTGTGATTTATTTTTATCTCTTCTTAAAAGCGATCAATGAGAAGATACAAGTTTTATTGATTTTTTTATTTGATTTTAATATTTTCCAATTTTTAATTAATTTTCAAAGGGTTATTTTTCAAAAGATTTATTTATTATATAATAGGTGAAATATAGGTAGATGATACAATATAGTAGGTGGACGGGTCGAGCAACGGGCTCGAACAAGCACACAAAATCAAAACAAAACGAAGTCGAATTGTGAAGTATCAAAACACGATAAAACTACGAGAAAAAGACACGAAAACTTAATAACAACTTGTTGGGGTAGTTGCGTAACTACCCTAAAGAAATCGACGAAAAATGAGGTCAAAAAAAGGTCCAAAAATCCCCTACAGCCCAGGGGTATGAGCGCAAGAAAAAATATTAAAAAGTTCTGCAACTTGGTCCTTTATAGGGACTGAAATGAAAGAAAAATAAAGAGTTTTACATTTAGGTCCATGCGGAGGGACCTAAATGCAAATACTGAAAACTGTTGGAGCGGGAATGAATTCTGGAAGCTTTCAGGGCTTATGATGCAAATATTCCATCGGTTCAGTTTGCACGGCCAGGATTAGAATGGAAAGGCACTGATCGAACGATTCTAGGTGTGCCACGTGTCGCAAGGCTGTGCGACCTGGCGTTCTTCAAGTTCTTGAAGTTGTTATGCAGGATGCCGTCGGAAGCTTCTTCAACTAATTTTCTCCAGCGATCAGCGACGAGTTGGGGCCTCCTGTGGGGCCAGAGGGTTAGCTCCTCTAACCCTCGAGCTCGCCCGCGGTAGATGGTGATCGGAAAAGGCTCGAGGCGGTGGCTACAGCTCGATGAAGGTGGAGGTTCGCACTGCTTTGGAGGTTGAAGGAGGTTGGAGCACCTCCTTTGAATGTGATTTCCGAGAAGACCGATGGTTCCAGATGGCTTTAAGTTGCTCCAGATTAAAGATTGATCTGCAGATAAGAGATTTCTATGCTTGATTTATGATAAAAATGGCCACAAGTTTAGCTTTTGCAAGATCAAATCAATGGCTTTCAGACTTAATGAGAACATGCGTAAAAACCTCAAAAAAAATGAATTGCGATTTGAGTTGGAGTAGAAACAATTTCAAGTGTGTTTCGATTGAGTGTCTAAGAGGAATGGTTAAGCGTCCTAATGACGTCTTAACCTCTCTAATGGATACACGAATATCGCTGAAAAAAATCGAAAAAGATGGATGAATAGGTCTGGGAAAAGAGGTGTATTTACCTCTGGTAACTTGCTCGACGGACGACCTTCGTCAGAGCTGAACGCGTTACTGTGGCGGCGATGCGAGGTTGTCAAGAGCCTTGGAACCTCCTCCGATGATCCTTCCTCCACGCGAGATTGCTGGGGCGGAGCTGTCACCTCCAAATCCGGTGAAGCGAGGCTGAGAAGAATGGTGGTCGGCTACTGGAGCTGGTAGCTATAGGTGGTTATAGGAAAGTTAGTTCGAAGATGGGATCTTTGGAGCTTTATATAAATCAAATGTGTGGGCTCCAAGTAGAATGCAAGGGTAGGCGAAGTAGAAGTTTGTTAGGGGAAGAAGATCAACGGATTAGATCATCGGAAGGAGCTAAGAGACTCGCTGGTTAATGGGTTGAAGTTGACCGGTTAGAGCAAACTCCATTACCAGATTCTTGAAGAAGATGAACCATGTGCTGATAAGTGTCAGCACCTGGTTGGCCAAATAGTGTAAAATACTTCTAAAATGAGTATAAATAGTAATTAATGTTATTTTAAATAGGTATAAATACAAGAAATGTAAAGAAATTAATTATCTAATTTATGAAATAATTACTTTTTATAAATTATAAATATTATTTGAAATATAAATATTATATTAATAAATATGTATAGATAAATAGATGTTGGATTTTTAATTTAATAAATAAATATATAAAAATTAATTTTATATTTTCTTAATTATTAGAATAATAAGTAAGGATTCTGTGAATTTTTATGGATTTTAATAAATTAATTTACATATTTTAATAAATAGAGGTATAAGTTATCTAGTTCATTTTTACCTATAATTTAGGGTTTTTGATTTTATTAAAATAATAAATAAACTCCAAAAATTCTGAAATAAATTAGGGTGAAATTACAAGATCATGAAAATATTTAGAAATTATAAAATTGAAAGAACTATAAATAATGTGTTCTACATAAAATAAATAGCCTAGAAACCCCGTTGTCAATTGGTCCCAAAACCGACTTTTTGCAAATGGACTTCGAATTCGATGAAACCACCTTTATTAATTAGAGAATATTATTTTATGAACTTTAAAGGTGAGTAGAGTGAAATTGGAGTTCGTATGAAGAAGTTATGATGTTCTGCTGTTGAGATTTTGACAATTTATAAGTAGGATTTCTTGGTATATATACATGGTAATATTTTTAACTTATTTTCATATTTTTATATACATTTTTAGAAATATTTAGGAAAAGAGTTTGGTGAAAATAAATACATATGAATTAATTAAAATTCTTTGAAGTTTTGTATTTATTTTATAAATAGTGAAAGGTGTATGAAGTATGACTTAATTTATTTTTTGGGTTTTCTTTCTTTATCTCCCCCTACTTATTGGTTTGTCGACCAATCCATGCTGACTTGGTCTCGGGGGTTAGGCTATAAATATACCTTGTAGTTATATTTATAGTTATAAGTCATATTGTACATATTTACATATATCCAATCTGCATTCTTTTCTTTTTCTTTTGTTCTTTATGATTTTGATGGTTAAAAGTTAATATTTATGCATGAATGAAGTTTTGTTAAAAGATGGAAATTAATGAATATTTACATGCATTTTTAAGGTTTAAAGACAAAATGCGACAGACAAGTTGATGAATCATGGATTCATCAACCCCCTATACTTAAACTTTGCTAGTCCCTTAGCAAACACTTATTTGAAAAGTAAGGGAAAAAGAAAGAAAGTTAGAATGAATTTGTTTTCCTAAACAAATTCATGAGAACAGACAAAGGACAGAGCTCGATCGGGCCTGAAACAAGCATTTTGTCAGAGCCTTAACTAGGATTAGGATTTTATCCTCAACAGTCCTCAAGTTCCACAAATCCTTACTCAAGATCACTTCATCGGCTAGTTCAGACTCACTTATTCATATCGCGAACTCTATCATCCTTGAAGTCAACTTGTACAGTGTGTGAATTGGTTTAGCTCTTCCTGCTTAGAGAAACGAAGAAACCGTCCATCCTGACTATACACTTCTATGCTTTCCTCATCCCGCTACTCTTTCCTCGGGGAGGGAGGTAATCCCTTCTGAGTTCAGTTCTGCTATGTCCACAATCGAATATAGAGAGAAAGTAGAAGAATGAGAAAAGAAGTGGAGTGCGACTAGTGTAGACGCATCTCCTTGTGAAGCTCAACCGATGTAGCTAAGTCTTCACTAAGATGTGCATGCATTTTTGGTGGAAGCTTGGACCATTGTGGTCTTATTTGGTGGCTTCTTCTTTGATTTGACCTTGTAATTTGCTTGCACTGCATTCATCTTTTTGTGCCTCGATGGATGTAGCATCTTTTTATTCCGTCCCTTTTTTGAGGTCTTAGAAAAATTGTGTCAGCAGATCCTTCCCTCATCCGAAGCAACTATCGCAACCCCAATCTCTCCCGTCTTTAGACGTCAATGCCGCAAAGATAAGGATAGAAACGCACTACTAAGATGTACTGCCCTTCGTAACTCCATGCCAGTCGAGCTAACTGTAGAGTGCATGTGTTCAAGATTGGTTCACTGGTGTAGAGTTGTACGGATGACACCAAATGGGCTGCTTAAGCACATATGACTTGATTTCCTAAATATGGTCTTATGGAACCCAAAGATTTTAAGTCACAAGACCTGAAGAGTCTAAATTCCAGATCCTAACTAGGCTCCTTACAACGAAAGTTAAAAGGCGTGATCAAGCTCCATCCATTAGATTGGACTCAGTCCTTAGTTCCAGAAATCAAACTTATTCTGAAAAATGCGAATGCAAATGCAACCATGTTTTTGTGAAGTATATTTTCTGAATTGTACTCATTTTTATGGTTTTTAAGGCTTTTGTAATTTTTATGACTTTTAGGACTTTGTATTTTTTTATGGATTTTCTGGTTTTTATAAATAAGTTTTTGTACATGAAGTTTACAAGATATATTTTATTTGAGTTAAATATCTAATGTATTTTACAGATTTTATCTACAAAGAATTTTACAAGGATTAAATGATTTTTATACATGTTTTAATAAAAAGGATTTTAAATAGTATTATACAAATTCTAAATACATATTTTAAATACATATTTTAATTACAAGTTTTAAACATATTTTACTTATTTATAAGGATTTTATAAGTAATAAATAAATATAAGTGGATTTTAAATTAACCCTTACCCACTTTTTATGGATTTTATAGATATAGAAAATACATAAAAGTACGAGTTATGGACAAAAGTATATATACAATGTATACACACCCCCCTATACTTAGCTTGTGCTATGTCCTCACAGCGTCAAAAGAGAAAAAGGAGGACATAACTCATGCTAAGTAAAAGTGGGTGAAAAAGAATAGAGAGTACAAGTCAGTCAGCCCCTCTATACTTACGATCAGGTCATCGTAAGTATAACGGGAGAGCAAAAACGATATGACTGAGTAAAAAGGATATATAATGAAAGATCAAAAGGAAAAGAATATGAAATCATCGAAATCACTCGGTCCCCCTATACTGAGGATAAGGCATCCTAATATAGAAAAGAGTGTAGCCAAAAATCGGGGACCAATGATTTGTGAAAAGAAAAGCTATACAAAAGAATCAGAACAAAATATAAAATGTGAATCAGCAAACAATCGGTCCCCCCTATACTTAGGATCTGGTATCCTAAGCATAGAAGACAAGAAAAAATGGGGACGATTGTGGTCTATGAAGAATATACAAGTGTTGTGGATCTCCAGAATCGAATGGCTCAAAAGAAGTTGTACAGGATAAGATGAAATGAAAGGATGGGCATAAATCCTGTACAAAATAGATCACTTTAGTACGGGCTAGATGATCAATAGTTTCGACGAAGTGCTTCAGCATCTGCCCGTTAACCACGAACGGCTCTGCACCAGGTGACACATCTGATATTGCTATACTGCCATTGTCGTGTACCGTTCTGACCATGTACGATCCTTCCCACTTGCTTTTTAATTTGCCAGGAAAAATTCTCAATCTCGCATTGAACAACCAGACTTTCTGCCCTGGGACAAAGGTCTTGTGCCGAATATGTCTGTCATGCCATTTCTTCACTTTGTCCTTATAAATGAATGTGTTCTCGTATGCTTGATTTCGAATCTCTACCAGCTCATTCAGATCTATCTTTCTCTTGGCTCCTGCTTTTTGTACATCCACTAAGATTTCTCGAATTGCCCATTCAGATTTGTGCATGATCTCTACGGGAAAATGGCACTACTTTCCATAACTAGTCTGAATGGTGAAGTACCTAAGGGAGTTTTGTATGCAGTACGATATGCACAAAGAACTTGGTCTAGAAGCAGTGACCAGTTCTTCCTATCTGGTCGTACTAATTTCTGAAGAATTGATTTCACCTCCCTATTTGAAGCTTCAGCCATGCCGTTCGTCTGTAGGTGGTAAGGAGAAGCTACTCTGTGATCAATGCCGTATTGCTTCACTAGCTTTTTCACCTCCTTATTAATGAATGGCTACCCCCATCAGAAATAAGAATACGTGGGATCCCGAACCGCGAAATAACGTGTTCCCTTAGGAACTTGCAAACGGTCTTACTATCTGCGGTTCGTGCGGGTATTGCCTCCACCCATCTACTAACATAGTCTACAGTGAGAAGAATGTACTCAAAGCCACTGCTAGAAGTGAACGGTCCCATGAAATCTATGCCCCATGTGTCAAAAATCTCGCAAATAATGACGGGTCACATCAGCATTGCATCTCTAGCACGGACTGTCCCTACAACTCTCTGACAATCTGGGCAACTCTTCACGAATGTGCAAGCATCTCTAGTAAGAGTCGGCCACCATAATCCGCTCTGAAGTACCTTCTGCGCTGTCCTCTTCCCTGAGTGATGTCCTCCTGACTCTAAAGAATGGCATAAAGTGAGGACACTATTATATTCCTCCTGAGGAATACAACGCCTGTAAACACAATTCGGTCCTTCGCGAAAAAGAATCAGATCCTCCCAATGGTAATATCGTGCCTCAGAAACTAGTTTATCAACTTGGTTCTTAGGCAACCATGAGGACTTTTCTGTGTGACCAGAAAATTGACTATATCTGCATACCATGGAAGTTCGGTAACCGGAAAGATGCTTTCATGAGGAAATCTCTCTGCGATCTCTGGCGTGTACTCATCTGAAGGCTAATCTGACTGTAATCAGGAGAGGTGATCAGCTACCACATTCTTTACCCCAGGTTTATCTTTGATGTCCAGATCGAATTCCTGAAGCAATAGAATCCATCTAAGAAGGCGTGCCTTAGCATCCTTCTTTTCCATCAGAAATCAGATAGCTGAATGATCAGTATAGATTGTGATTTTAGAGCTAAGAAGATATGATCGGAACTTGTCTAGAGCAAATACCACTGCCAACATCTCCTTTTCTGTCACTGTGTAATTTCTCTAAGCATCATCTAAGGTTGTACTGGCATAGTAGATGGCAATGGGAAGTCCATTCCTCCTCTGTCCTAATACAACCCCGACCGCAAAATCTGAAGCATCCATCATGATCTCAAAGGGAAGAGACCAATCAGACGGATGTAGGACAGGAGCACTGATAATCTTATCTTTAAGTGTAAGGAAGGCATTAAGACATTTATCATTTAACACGAACTCGATGTCTTTGCCTTATAATTCAGTTAACGGTCGGGCGATTTTGAAGAAATCTTGGATAAATCGTCGGTAAAACCGACATGCCCCAGAAATGACTGTAACTGTTTGATGTTGGATGGTGGTTCGAGTCGCTTGATGACATCCACCTTGGCAGGGTCAACCTCCATGCCTCGCTGGGAGATGACGTGCCCCAACATGATCCCGTGTGTAACCATAAAATGGCTCTTTTCCCAGGACAGAACGAGATCTACCTCACAACACTTTTGTAGTACCTGGTCTAGGTGTGCTAAACAATCGTCAAAGGACTCACCATAGATCGAAAAATCATCCATAAAAACCTCTAGAAAATCACCGACCATGTCCGTAAAAATAGCAAGCATGCACCTCTAGAAAGTAGAAGGAGCGTTGCACAATCCAAAGGGTATCCGTCTAAAGGCATACGTGCCAAACGGACATGTGAAGGTGGTTTTCTCCTGGTCTTCAGGAGCAATTGATACCTGGTTGTATCCGGAGTAACCGTCAAGGAAACAGAAGTACTCTTTCCCTGCCAACCGTTCTATGACCTGGTCTATAAAAGGCAAAGGGAAGTGGTCCTTCTTCGTCGCGGTGTTCAATTTCCTGTAATCAACACACACTCGCCACGGCGTGGTTACTCTCTTTGGAATCTCCTCTCCACTCTCATTCTTAACTATATGAATTCCCGACTTCTTTGGGACAACATGCAATGGGCTAACCCATTCAGAGTTGGAGATGAGATAAATGAACCCTGCATCGCACCATTTCGTAATCTCTTTCTTGACAACTTCTCGTAAAACTGGATTCAGCCTACGCTGAAACTCTCTGGAGGGTTTGCTGTCATGATCGAGATAGATATGATGTGAACACAAAGCATGATTAATCCCACAGAGATCGGATACAATCCACCCAATAGCCTTGCGGTTTCTTTCTAGAATCTCCATCAGACGAGATTCTTGATCGTCGGTCAAAGATGAACTGATAATGACCGGAAACCGTTGATGTGGACCCGCAAGGAAAGCATATTTCATGTTTGGTGGCAAAGTTTTTAATTCTGGTAAGGTAGTATCTATATCTACTGAAACCTCATCCATATTTGAACTGGGATCTGTATCGGTTGTGGATTTGTCGGCATTCTGATTATCCACCATGTCAAGTGCTCTAGAGTCAGACTACAGAAGATGTTCAAGACATCATCCGACTCCTCAGAATGATCAGAGGAAAATAGCTCAGCTAAATGAAGCTCTATCTGTGGATCATCTGAAATGGAGGAATTTTGTAAAATCTTTGAATCTGAAAAATCTGCAATAAGTTCGTCAGAAGTATGATCCCTTTGCTTCTCATCATCTAGACTAAAATATAAAGTTCCTTCTGAAGAATCACCCCCTGTAGTCTCAGACCCGTCCTCTGTTAAACACTCTTGGGTCTCTACTTGATATCTTTCGAGGTCATCAATACGGACCTCATCCATGTAATCGCAGGAGGCTAAAGAACTCAGAAAATCAGAAGATGTATTACTAGTTGTGTTGGAGTCTCTCGCCATCTCTATATGTACCTTCTCGCCCTCGGCGCGAAAAGATACCTTCCCTGTATCATAATCGAAGAGAGCCTTTGCAGTTTCTAAGAAAGGCCTCCCGAGAATGATCGGGGTAAGGTGTAACTGTGTAGGGCAATCCATGTCCAGGACCATAAAGTCCACTGGGAATTGCAGACCCTGCATGGTTACGATAACGTTTCTTAGTATACCCTTAGGTTTCTTTACGGATCTATCAACAAACTGAAGGATCACGCGGGATTTGTAAAGAGGGCCTAACTCGAGCTTATCGAGTAAAGAAGAGGGTATCAGATTGATCGAGGATCCGTTATCTAAGAGAGTGCGATTGAACTCGGCTTTTGCGATCTTGCATCTGACATAATGTGCGCCTGAGTCTTTCTTCTTCTTCGGTAACTTATTCTGTATGGCACGAGATGTAGCCTTAGTCAAGACATGTTTCTCTATTCGAGATCTCTTTTTTCTACGCGTGGTGCATCAGTTTTTCAATTGATTCTTAAGCGTAGGAAAATGATCTAAGGCATCGTGAAGCGGGATCTTCAAAAATATGTGATCTTTAAGTAACCTTTCTGTCTCTGGCGTCACAACATTCTTTTTGGTGTTTTTCTTTCCTTTTCCAAACAAAGCATCGGGAAAAAGGAACAAAATCAGGAGTCTAAAAATCAGAATTTTTATTGATATTAGAATCAGCTTGTACATCGAGAGTTTCAGAATTATGTACATAACTCTCTAAGACAGGGGAAGATATATTTTTCTCGGGATTCTCTACCTGATCTAGCATGGTGTCATAGTCTGATTTGCCAGTGTCCATATCTACTATATCGACATCGCTCCCGTCTCTTGGTTCTGGAAAGTGGTCCTTGATGAACCGCAAAATTGTCCCTTTAAAAGTGTGTAATTAGCACTTCAACATGTCGTAGCAGTCAGGCCAATTCGGGTCATTAAAAGACCATCTTATTTAAAAATAACAGTAAAAATGATATGGTCGTAATTTTTTTTAACTTGGCAAGATACCAAGGTCAAACTCAGGGACACGAGCCTCTCTCGTATTGGTCGTATTTTATCCATCTAATTAAATGTTGAGTTAAAGACATATAGGTCTAAGCATGCAAGGAGACACAACAATGCATTAAAGAACAAAACATGCATTTTTTATAATTTTTATAATGCAGCTAAATGCAATGAAATGCATCACAAATATTATGCCCTAGTACAAAATGATGAGCAATTTTAACTAAATTCGATTTCAGGATTAATTAAGCAATCAAGCTTGATGAACAAATTAAGCTAGACACAAGTTAAAGCTTCAAAAGACACATGGTGAATAAAATATTACATCAAAATTCATGTATCCAAAAATGAGAATTAAACATGCCATTAGAAAGACCATCAAATAAGCTTCGCAATGGAACTGAAATCGACTGAATTGGACACACGATGCTCAAGATATGAAATAAAAAAGATAAGAGCATAAATGAAAGAAAACATGAAAAGATAATTACAAAAAGATCCCTGGAAAGGACTAAAATGCAATAAAAATAAATTCAAGGCCTTCCTTGTAAAATACCCATACACGCGTGGGTATATTTGTAATTATTAAAACCCGCGAGGGCCAGGGTGCAAATATCGCCAAGCGCACGTGGTTGGCACGTGTAGTCAGGACCTTTCTGCAAAAATGGAGAAGTCAGAGGGCGTCTATGCAAAATACCCAGATGGCACGTGCTACGCACGTGCCATCCAGGCTCGGGTGCTGGCTCAGGGTCGGCAGAGGCTGGCGTTGCTTCGGCTTGGCTTGGACACTGGATCAGGCTCGATGCAGGCTCGTGAAGGCTCGGGAGCGTCCATGCCTGGAGGCTCAGATGCTAGGCTCGGGGAAGGTCTGGCATCGCCATGTGGGTGATTGTGCACCGCCCGATCTTCAAAGATCCGACGGCATCTGAAGGTGGCTCCTTGCTGGTGACGTGGCTAAATTGTGACCGTTGGATGAACACCGGCGAGGAGCATCCAACGGTCACTGCTCCTCCATCTTCCTCCGCAGCTGGCGGCGGGAACTGAGCTCTAGCGAAGGCGCTCCTCCTCCGCCACTCCATCTCGGTCACGGCAGACCTCCCCGGAGCTCCTTGGATGGACGTCGAGTAAGATGGGAGCTCGGGGAAGGTGCGGGGCATCTTGGAGGAGGTAGGCGGAGCAGATATGCCGGAGAAGAGCTTGATGAAAAAGGTCCGGTGAAGCCTTCCGACCATTGCGGCTTTGGTGACCTGCGTAGTTAGGTTGATAGCCAAAGCACGTGGTGCAAGGTGTTGGTGCGAAATGAGGTGGAGTGAGAGCTTCGTGGACGTAGAGGAGGATAGCTCGGTCGCTCCTCCGCCGTGGGTGGCAGAGGAGATGGGTCGGAGGGCGATCTGGGGTCTAGAGAAAGGAGATGGTCTGGATATGGCGCGGGAATGGTGGATGCTTGGCGGAGCTCTAGGAGCAATCAATGGAGCGGGAAAGGGGGTATAACGACCTACATAATTGCAAGAAATTAAATGAAAAATACAAAGAGGGATCGGTGGTTTACTTGAGAGGTGGCGGCACGATTGGCTTGGGCTCGAGCTCCATGGCGGAGCTCTGGTCTTTGCTGGACACAGTCAACCAGTTGGTGCAGCTCGAGCGGTCGCAATGGTGCCGCGACACCGCCTTGTGTGGCGGAGGGTCTCACCGGGGAGCGAAGTCGTCCTCGCTCGATCCTTCCGCCTCCCCCTGTCACAGGGAGGCAGAGGAGGGCTGGGATTCCTCCCGCGTAAAGGTGGACAAATGACATCGGAGGGGGAGGCGGCGTTTTTAAAGGTGGTGATGGCGGAACTGGTGCGTGGAGTCGTGGGTTTAGTGGTAGATATGGAGTGCGTGGAAGGGCGACACGGGATGAGGGAGGACTCGCGAAGGTGGTTGATGATCGGGGAAGGACGTGGGATGGTTAGCGAGAGACGAGGGCATCGGAAGTGATGGAGAAAAAGGGAAGGGGGAAGTCGATGCGCAAGATGGGGAACGTGTGAGAGAGATGAGACCGAGGTAGATGAAGACCGAGGGCCGTTGGATCTGGAGATCCAACGGCTTTCGATTGAGCGTGAAGCGACGGGTGTAATCAGATCTGAAGGCGATGCGATCAACGGGCGAGTGTTGCGCCACGTGTCGAGCTGCGGGAGCGACGCTAACGGACGGGTAAGATGATAAGTGGCTGTAGATCGAAGGGCCGAGAATTGATGCGGATTGAGCGGTTAAGATGGAACAGCCAGGGGTGCGATCGAGCGGTCTACAAACCGCTACATGGCGCGAGGAGAGAGAGGCGGCAACGAGCGGCGAGGATTAAAGGTGTGAGTGAAATCGGATGGCAGAGAATCATAACGGGCGTGGAGGCTATTTAGCCATTGGATCAAGAGGTGATCCAACGACCATGGATGCAGGCGGATTAGGCAAAGGAGGACGGGCCACGTGGCGCACCCAGAATGGGCCACGTGGCCCAATCAGATTATTCCGATCTTCCAGTCGATTTTTGAAGGGCTAGATGGTCGAATTTGAGAAAACTCAAAACATGAAAGTTATAGATCTCGATGAGATCTACAAGTTTCATGTTGACCAAAACTGGAGATGAGATCAACTGTAGCCACCAAATATTTTAAGGGTATTTTTAAGGTTAAAAATACCACGAATTTTAGTTTTGCCAATTTTTTTGTGGTTTTTAATTTATTAAGGACTCTGATAAATACAGGACATTATCTGGGTTTTATTGACGAATAGCTTAACCAAGGGGGTTAATAAATGAAAATTGTGATGATGAAATTGGGTTTCATCACCCCCATATACTTAAACTATGCTCGTCCTCGAGCATCAAAGAAAATGAGTTAGCTGGATTAGCCCCCTTGTGCATGTGAGTACAGGATCCAATCCGATCAAGTCTACTCAACTTTAGAGGTCCAAAATCCTAGATTTCAACCTAGCCTTAATCAAGAGACATCCAATTCCTCTATTTCTCGAGACTCTCTCTGATGTACGTATAATCTAAAGGATATACAATTTAGTGTCGACCGCAATTCTGATAGTAGAGTCAAATCTTCACCCAAAGTCTCGGTCCGAGAAAATCTCGTAAGGACCCAATCCTCAACACTAGGGAATAAATCAAATCTTGTGTTCGATCCACCGTCTCTTTAGTTGTCAGACTTAGAAAATGTAGATGGAAGGCCAGTAGTGGAGGGCATGGGATTGTGTCATTTCTTCTCTCCCTCTCATTGGAACAAGGATTCTCTCTAGTGCCTTTTACGCAACACATTTTTTTGGTGTTGATCAGTGCGTCCATCAAGAGAAGTTGGAGCCGTCTGCACTTGTTTTCCTGGGAGTACACCGGGGTGTGTCTCTTTTGAGTACCTATCGTACCTTCTACACCTAGACTTGTAGCATTTACGATGTAGAGCCCTTTTTTGGTGCAAGCCCGACTCCTGGTCCTAATAACGGTGGTCCAAGTGGACACTTTGAAATGGTTGGGAGCGCTCGCCTTTGGTGGAAGCTCTTTGATATTTGAATTTGTGGAATAAGAGCTTTTCTTTGAAATTTCATTGACTTGTATAATTTGTGGCTAGCTCCACTGCTTTTACCAAGAGTTGGCGCACACTGATCAACAATTTTTATTTATTTCACACCCTGGCACTTAGGTCAATATCAAGAGATTAGTATAAGAACCAAGTTCTCATACTGGCTAATATTGCTGACACTCAGGTTTCATGAAGCCTCCAAAGATTTTATCCCATCCTCGAGCATCATTAGATCAAATCCAAACCCGACTTCCTCATCCCAATCCCTCAGGTGAAAAATCAACTCATCTCATCAAAAACCGCAGTCGGGCATGTGATGTGCTGATCATATTCTTTATGTCTGAGTGTGGATGATTAAGTCTATGACCCTGATGGCTAAGGTTGGTTAACCTAAAATCTCAAAGACCTCATAAAATAAGTCTCCTTGATCATTTCAGATCCTGGGTGGAAGTGTAGAGGATTAATCCAACTTCTTCATTCAAAAACAAGACTTTTTTTTGAACTTCAAGAGATATTATAACTGTCTAAACTCAATTGAGCATCTGCAATTCAACCAGTATGGATGTAAGTATAGGCCGAAGGCCGTTGCTTGAGGACGGGGCCTTACGCGATGTCCTCTAAACCATCCAATCTGCTAAGGGCGAACCCTCACTGAATGCGGCTTACTTAATTGGGTTTAGTAGTCACCAATGACTCTTAAAGGGTTTTGGATTTTTCTCATTTTTATGGATTTTAATTAAAAAGGTTAAAACACAAGTTAGACTCAACTTTCCTTGAAAAGGGATAGAAAATTTTCAAAACCATGTCACACAAATAAAATTTTTCAAAACATTTTCAAAAGAATTTTTCAAGGAAAAATCATTTTTCGAAAATATTTTTAAAATAGCGTAACATAATATCGAAAACCCATGAAAAACATTTGAATTCTCTTAGTCCAATGAATTTTACTTTAGCCAAAAAGTTCTAAATTTTTCAAATATTCCAGATTATAGCTAAAGTAAGTATACGGTATATACGGTATACCCCCCTATACTTAAACTTTGCTATGTCCTCATAGCACTAGATGTTACAAGTACATAGGTCCATTTAAATATAAAGGAATATATGGGAGCTAAGAGGGGCTCCCCCTATACTTAGGTTAGAAATAACCTAAGTATAAAGGCAAGGAAAGGAGAGTAGAGAAAATCACGGGGACTCGGGTCCCCCCTATACTTAGGCTGAGATTAGCCTAAGTATAAAGATGGAATTTGATGTTGGGAGGGACCCAAGGGGAACGAAGAAGATGGATGGATGTACAGGTCAACGGATGAATCTACGGAGATGGATGGAGTAACTAAGGTTCTGGGGAGTGTATCGGAGCAATCATGGCTCAATTCAAGCAAGCAAGACCCTCAAATTCACCAACTCACACATGAAACCAACCGAGGTTGGTTTATTATCTTGTCGGTTTTATTGGTGATAAAACATTAAATATTTACGCAAAGAAAATGTGAAGTGAAAATCGATGCGTAAACGAGGATGTTGCTCTCCCAAAACCAAAGTTTTACTCCATTTTATGGTTTGACTTGCAATTAACAGTCCCAATTATTATTTAATGTTGTCAATGAGTTAAGGTTAGCACAAAATCAATCAATCATCGTCTACCGTTCATTCCCATATTTCATTAATCCTAGGTGATCAAGCTAGGAAAGAGAAACCGAGAAAAGCCGCGTATTCGAGAAAACCATGATCTAAGTTAAGCGAGAAATCATGCAGTGACTTAGCGAAAAAATCCGTGAAAAACTTGGGCTGTTTTGAAAACCAAAATCAATATGTATGCAAGTCGATAAAAGCCGCACCTAATCATGCTTCTATTAGCGGGGAATAATATCCATTAATTTTGGCTAAGTGAGGCGAGATTATGTGCGTCTATATTTTGGTGTGTCCTACCTACAAGCAAGCATGTAAAAGATGAAGAAAATAAAATGAGCTCAGAGAGCCATGTGCCTGGTCCTAGGTCGACACTCAAGTGGGGACGATCCCACACAACCACGATCGTTCGATTACACTCGCGAGTCTTCGATCAAAGACCACTGTAAAAGACAAGTTTATTACAAAATACATGTCATGCAAAAATGGCATTTTTTTCTTTCTTCTCAACGTGCTCCAAGCATGCTTCTGCGGCTCCTCACAACGGGTAGCTCCTGCTCCTCGCCTCCTTGAACCATCAAGGGTCCTGCCACAAAAACAATGGTTAGAGATCGATTAAAAGAAAAATTTTATAATGCAACATAAATGATAAAGTTGACCTATAAAGAAAGATACACTTAATTAAATAAAAAAAATCCAAAAAATATAAGAAATGACCCGTGTCCCCGGCAACGACGCCATTTGATGAACCGCAAAATCATCCCTTTAAAAGTGTGTAATTAGCACTTCACAATGTCGTAGCACTCGGGCCAATTCGGGTCATCAAAAGACCATCTTATTTAAATATAACAATAAAAATGAGATGGTCGTATTTTTTTAACTTGGCAAGATACCAAGGTCGAACTCAGGGACACAAGCCTCTCTCGTATTAGTCGGATTTTTATCCATCTAATTAAATGTTGAGTTAAAGACATATAGGTATAAGCATGCAAGGAGACACAACAATGCATTAAAGAACAAAACATGCATTTTTTTATAATTTTTATAATGCAGCTAAATGCAATGAAATGCATCACAAATATTATGCCCTAGTACAAAATGATGAGCAATTTTAACTAAATTCGATTTCAGGATTAATTAAGTAATCAAGCTTGATGAACAAATTAAGCTAGGCACAAGTTAAAGCTTCAAAAGACACATGGCGAATAAAATATTACATCAAAATTCATGTATCCAAAAATGATAAACATGCCATTAGAAAGACCATCAAATAAGCTTCGCAATGGAACTGAAATCGACTGAATCGGACACACGATGCTCAAGATATGAAATAAAAAAGACAAGGGCATAAATGAAATAAAACATGAAAAGATAATTACAAAAAGTTCCCTGGAAAGGACTAAAATGCAATAAAAATAAATTCGAGGCCTTCCCTATAAAATACCCACACGCGCGGGGGTATATTTGCAATTATTAAAACTCGCGAGGGCCAGGGTGCAAATATCCCCAGGAGCACGTGGTTGGCACGTGTAGTCAGGACCTTTCTGCAAAAATGGAGAAGTCAGAGGGCGTCTCTGCAAAATACCCAGATGGCACGTGCTACGCACGCGCCATCCAGGCTCGGGTGCTGGCTCAGGGTCGGTAGAGGCTGGCGTTGCTTCGGCTTGGCTTGGACACTGGATCAGGCTCGATGCAGGCTCGTGAAGGCTCGGGAGCGTCCAAGCCTAGAGGCTCGAATGCTAGGCTCGGGGAAGGTCTGGCGTCGCCACCTGGGTGATTGTGCACCAGTGATGAAACCCAATTTCATCATCACAATTTCCATTTATTAACCCCCTTGCTTAAGCTATTTGTCAATAAAACCCAGATAATGTCCTGTATTTATCAGAGTCCTTAATAAATTAAAAACCACAAAAAAATTGGCAAAACTAAAATTCGTGGTATTTTTAACCTTAAAAATACCCTTAAAATATTTGGTGGCTACAATTGATCTCATCTCCAGTTTCGGTCAACATGAAACTTATAGATCTCACCGAGATCTACAACTTTCATGTTTTGAGTTTTCTCAAATTCGGCCATCTAGCCCTTCAAAAATTGACTGGAAGATCGGAATAATCTGATTGGGCCACGTGGCCCATTCTGGGTGCGCCACGTGGCCCGTCCTCCTTTGCCTAATCCGCCTGCATCCATGGCCGTTGGATCACCTCTTGATCCAATGGCTAAATAGCCTCCACGCCTGTTATGATTCTCTGCCATCCGATTTCACTCACACCTTTAATCCTCGCCGCTCGTTGCTGCCTCTCTCTCTCCACGCGCCACGTGGCGGTTTGTAGACCGCTCGATCGTGCCCCCGGCTGTTCCATCATAACCGCTCAATCCGCACCAATTCTCGGCCCTTCGATCTGCAGCCACTTATCATCTTAACCGTCCGTTAGCGCCGCTCCCGCAACTCGACACATGGCGCAACACTCGCCCGTTGATCGCATCGCCTTCAAATCTGATCACACCCATTGCTTCGCGCTCAATCGACAACCGTTGGATCTCCAGATCCAACGGCCATCAGTCTTCGTCTACCTCGGTCTCATCTCTCTCACACGTTCCCCATCTCGCGCATCGAGTTCCCCCTTCCCTTTTTCTCCATCACTTCCGATGCCCTCGTCTCTCGCTAACCATCCCACGTCCTTCCCCGATCATCAACCACCTTCGCGAGTCCTCCCTCATCCCGTGTCGCCCTTCCACACACTCCATATCTGTCACTAAACCCACGACTCCACGTACCAGTTCCGCCATCACCACCTTTAAGAACGCCGCCTCCCCCTCCGATGTCCTTTGTCCACCTTTATGCGGGAGGAAGCCCAGCCCTGCTCCGCCTCCCTGTGACAGGGTGATGAATCTGTGATTCATCACTCCAAAAGTTAAAAATAGAGCCTTGTTTCTGAGTAAATAGAGGCATATTTCCTTTTATAATGCATAAATAGCATTCAGGCATGCAAGCATAAAACATGCATTTTTGCATTCTATCTGCATTTAAATAAGAAGCCAAAATCACTTGTAAAATATCCACTCATTAAATAAGCTCTCCCTTATACTGTGTATACCTTAGTTAATAATATAAGGAAGAGAGAGAGGAATCCCCCTTGTAAAAACACCTATAAAGCATTAAAAGCTCTTGGACCATAAAATGCCCATAGATCTCTCATGCCAACTCCAAAATAGGTCTACTCACTTTCAGATTAATACACATCAAAAGACCTTTAAAATGAGACTAGTTTCACCCAATTTGGAGCTCGTATGAAAAAGTTGGGGTTTTGGGCCTCTTTGTATACTACATGTATGTATATTTGTATCTTTGTATTTTTTGTATCATATTTGACCTCATCTCCATCTTTGGTCAACATGAAACTTGTAGATCTCATCGAGATCTACAACTTTCATGTTTTGAGTTTTTCCAAATTCGGCCTCCTCTTCTCTTTACACATATTTCTCTTTTCGGCCAATCACAGCAGGCCACGTAGCACCATCTGATTACGCCACGCGGCCCGCTCCCCTTGCCCTAGCCGCCCGCGCACACAACTGTTGGATCTCCATCCAGATCCAACGGCCGCAACTCCTCCACGTGCGCTTTGTATTTCCACCGTCAGATCAAGTCCCCCACTTCATCTCAACCGCCCAGTAGCGCCTTCACTACATCGTGCCACGTGGCACATTATGCGCTATCAGATCACGCCTCAGCCCTTCGATCTGCACCGTCCACTGACATTCTAATCTTAACCACCCGATCGAATCCCTTCATCCCATCTCCACCGTTCGTTCACGCTGCGCCCCCATCGCGCCATGTGGTGGGCTCCTGACGCTCAGATCACCTCGCCCAGATCTAATCCCAACGCTACATCCAGCCTTCCTCTCTGCCGTTGGATCACAAGATCCAACGGTGGAGACTTCGTCTTCCACCTCCAGCGCCCCTCTCTCCCACGTTCTCAGCCGTGCGCGAGGGGCTTGCCCCTTCCTATTCTTGGCCGCGCCTCCAACACCATCGACGACCGCCATCACCTCCACGTCCTTCCCCACTCGTTCCTCATCTTCGCCAGCCACCTCGCTACCCACGTCGACCGCCAGCAACACCCCACTACCTCCATGAACCTCGCCCCATCACCAGCCCGATCGAGACCTCCAACCTATAAATAATCGCCTTCCGGCCGACCTCAGCCCTATCCGCCACCCCTGAGAGATATCTCGAGCTCGGAGCGGTCGATTGGTGACAGAGATTGCACGATTCCTCGAGCGAAGACCGGTCATCTTCTCCGACGAGATCCTCGGCGCACCGCCGTGTCGCAGCCACTCCTCCGAGTCGCTGCTCGAGCTCAGGGATTTACCACCCCTTCGAGCGACGATCTGGACCTCAACCTCGAGCTTTAAACCCCAGGTAATTGCCTCCACCTTCGTTTAATCTTTGTTTTATTTTTCCTTCTATTTCTTCCTTTTCATTCGCCGTTCACCGTGATCTTCACGCCTCACTCTCACTCCGACGAGCTTCGCGACGGAGCTATCATCTTCGTGGTACCCTCTACGCCCGCCGACGACGCACGTCCTCCATCAGCTCCGGCTCCGCCACTTGGCCGGAGCACCATCACCAACCCATCTCCGTTTCTCCTTAGGCCTCGTCGATCACCCTCACACCTCCACGATTGCACGCACGAGTTTCGGCTATACCACTAACACTTGCAGGTACCCTCTTGTTAACTGATCGGAGCTTCACCGGAGTCATCCTCGAGCTTTGTTGACAGCGACCTCCGACGCCCCTCTCCAGCTCCTGAGGCCACCAGCACCATCGCTGCACCTCCCCGCACCCTTGTTTAACTCGGTCAGATTAATGTCCAAATTAATTAGATGTGTTCGTTGCAGTCGGATATGAGAGGGAATATCAAAAACCACTTTAATTAAATTTGAGTTAATTTCAAGCAACAAATTTTTTTACTTGGTGAAGTCCAAGGTCGAACTAAGGGAGGCATCTGTCTCCTTAGGTTGAATTATAGCAAAGTCCAAGTGTTAGATTTTCGAGGAATTATTTTTTTTGTCTTTTTTTTAATTTCTATGCAGGACACATGCAACAAGCAAGCCAATTCAAAGTTAAATCAATTAAGGTATCAAATTAAGTCCAAAAATTATGAAAATTGGCCAGATGATGAATTATGGTGAAAATGAATTACCCTAATTTTTTTGGAATTTTTAGACATTAAATGAATTTACTGTGAATTAAACAATTAGGCAGGGTGTTTTTCACTAATTTATTTTTAATAAATATCAAATCACATTTTTTCAGGAACAAAAATTATCCTAGATAGATCTAATGATAAGGAACCTAGGAAAATTGACAAACCTTAATTTCAATGTGAAATGAACCTATTAAAATTAAAATAAGAAAATCACTAAAGTATTTATTTAGGCCTCGATATGTGTGCCAATGCCATGAAATTTTTATGCGAAGTTGAGTTCACTATCCTAGAGCTACTATGAATTTTTGAGAATTTTTAGAGCTACAGAAAATTAATTATGAATTAAAAGGTTCAACTGGGCAAACTATCACACAAATAGACCAATTAATTCATTTAAAATTCTACTGCAATTACAAAATGTGATAAGTGGCACAATAGATAGAGGACAAGTTACTCAACAATATGCAACTTTTGAAATTCAAAAATAATGCAAAATGAAACCTAGGGATGCGTGCAAAGACAGGGGTGTATTTGCAATACAAGAAAATAAAATTACATAAAAAATATGCTGACATGGACTTAAATGCAATTACCTATAATGTTGGGGGTATCAACGCAATTTCTCCACTCGCACGTGCTCCTCACGTGGGGGCTACTTCATAGGGACCTTCTTGTAATTTCAAAAAGTCCCAAGGGCCTCTGTGCAAAATACCCAGGCCGCACGTGCTCCTCACATGGTCGGCCTAGGCTCGGACGACGTATGAGGCTCGGGGCTTGGCTCGGATGCTCCTGGAGGTTTGGCTAGAGGCTCGGCAAGCCTCGGGTGGTCCGAGCCTAGGGTCGGGGATGAGGCTCGGTCTTCGTCGACGTGGCGTGCTGACAACCGTTTGATCAAGACAGGGGGAGGCGGAAGGATCGAGCGAAGACGACTTCGCTCCCCGGTGAGACCCTCCGTCACACAAGGTGGTGTCAAGGCGCCATTGCGACCGCTCGAGCTGCACCGACCGGCTGACGCTGTCCAGCGAAGACCAGAGCTCCGCCATGGAGCTCGAGCCCAAGCCAATCGTGCCGCCACCTCTCAGTAAGCCTCCGATCCCTCTTTGTATTTTTTATTTAATTTCTTGCAATTATGTAGGTTGTTATACCCCCTTTCCCGCTCCATTGATTGCTCCTAGAGCTCCGCCAAGCATCCACCATTCCCACGCCATATCCAGACCACCTCCTTCTTTCTCCATACCACAGATCGCCCTCTGACCCTTCTCCTCCGCCACCCACGGCGGAGGAGCAACCGAGCTATCCTCCTCTCTGTCCACGAAGCTCTCACTCCACCTCATTTTGCATCAACACGTTGCACCACATGCTTCGGCTATCAACCTAACTACGTAGGTCACCAAAGCCGCAATGGTCGGAAGGCTTCACCGAAGCTTTTTCATCAAGCTCTTCTCCGGCATATTTTCTCCGCCTACCTCCTCCAAGATGCCCCGCACCTTCCCCGAGCTCCCATCTTCCTCGACGTCCATCCAAGGAGCTCCGGGGAGGTCTGCCGTGATCGAGATGGAGTAGCGGAGGAGGAGCGCCTTCGCCAGAGCTCAGTTCCCGCCGCCAGCTGCAGAGGAAGATGGAGGAGCAGTGACCGTTGGATGCTCCTCACCGGTGTTCATCCAACGGTCACAATTCAGCCACGTCGTCAGCAAGGAGCCACCTCCAGATGCCGTCGGATCTTTGAAGATCGGACGGTGCACAATCACCCACGTGGCGACGCCAGACCTTCCCCGAGCCTAGCATCCGAGCCTCCAGGCATGGTCGCTCTCGAGCCTTCACGAGCCTACATCGAGCCTGATCCAGTGTCCAAGCCAAGCCGAAGCAACGCCAGCCTCTGCCGACCCTGAGCCAGCACCCGAGCCTGGATGGCGCGTGCGTAGCACATGCCATCTGGGTATTTTGCAGAGATGCCCTCTGACTTCTCCATTTTTGCAGAAAGGTCC
This sequence comes from Ottelia alismoides, assembly GCA_037367405.1. Lineage (NCBI taxonomy): Eukaryota > Viridiplantae > Streptophyta > Magnoliopsida > Alismatales > Hydrocharitaceae > Ottelia > Ottelia alismoides. The sequence goes on along the minus strand of JAZKJV010010581.1, from coordinate 927,993 downwards.
TGACTACATGTGCCAACCACGTGCGCCTGGGGATATTTGCACCCTGGCCCTTGCGGGTTTTAATAATCGCAAATATACCCATGCGCGTGTGGGTATTTTATAGGGAAGGTCTCGAATTTATTTTTATTGCATTTTAGTCCTTTCTAGGGACCTTTTTGTAATTATCTTTTCATGTTTTATTTCATTTATGCCCTTGTTTTTTTATTTCATAGCTTGAGCATCGTGTGTCCGATTCAGTCGATTTCAGTTCCATTGCGAAGCTTATTTGATGGTCTTTCTAATGACATGTTTAATTCTCATTTTTGGATACATGAATTTTGATGTAATATTTTATTCGCCATGTGTCTTTTGAAGCTTTAACTTGTGCCTAGCTTCAAGCTTGATTGCTTAATTAATCCTGAAATCAAATTTAGTTAAAATTTCTCATCATTTTGTACTAGGGCATAATATTTGTGATGCATTTCATTGCATTTAGCTGCATAATAAAAATTATAAAAAAATGCATGTTTTGTTCTTTAATGCATTGTTGTGTCTCCTTGCATGCTTAGACCTATATGCCTTTAACTCAACATTTAATTAGATAGATAAAAATCCGACTAATACGAGAGAGGCTCGTGTCCCTGAGTTCGACCTTGGTATCTTGCCAAGTTAAAAAAAATTACGACCATCTCATTTTTATTGTTATATTTAAATAAGATGGTCACTTTTAAAGGGACGATTTTGCGGTTCATCAAAAGACCATCTTATTTAAATATAACAATAAAAATGAGATGGTTGTAATTTTTTTAACTTGGCAAGATACCAAGGTCGAACTCAGGGACACGATCCTCTCTCGTATTAGTCGGATTTTTATCCATCTAATTAAATGTTGAGTTAAAGACATATAGGTCTAAGCATGCAAGGAGACACACCAATGCATTAAAGAACAAAACATGCATTTTTTTATAATTTTTATAATGCAGCTAAATGTAATGACATGCATCACAAATATTATGCCCTAGTACAAAATGATGAGCAATTTTAACTAAATTCGATTTTAGGATTAATTAAGCAATCAAGCTTGATGAACAAATTAAGCTAGGCACAAGTTAAAGCTTCAAAAGACACATGGCGAATAAAATATTACATCAAAATTCATTTATCCAAAAATGAGAATTAAACATGCCATTAGAAAGACCATCAAATAAGCTTTGCAATGGAACTGAAATCGACTGAATCGGACACACGATGCTCAAGATATGAAATAAAGAAGACAAGGGCATAAATGAAATAAAACATGAAAAGATAATTACAAAAAGGTCCCTGGAAAGGACTAAAATGCAATAAAAATAAAATTCGAGGCCTTCCCTGTAAAATACACACACACGTGGGGGTATATTTGCAATTATTAAAACCCGCGAGGGCCAGGTTGCAAATATCCCCAGGCGCACATGGTTGGCACGTGTAGGCAGGACCTTTCTGCAAAAATGGAGAAGTCAGAGGGCGTCTCTGCAAAATACCCAGATGGCACGTGCTACGCACGCACCATCCAGGCTCGGGTGCTTGCTTAGGTTCGGCAGAGGCTGGCGTTGCTTCGGCTTGGCTTGGACACTGGATCAGGCTCGATGCAGGCTCGTGAAGGCTCGGGAGCATCCAAGCCTGGAGGCTCGGATGCTAGGCTCGGCGAAGGTCTGGCGTCGCCACATGGGTGATCGTACACCGTCCGATCTTCAAAGATCCGACGGCATCTGGAGGTGGCTCCTTGCTAGCGACGTGGCTGAATTGTGACCGTTGGATGAACACCGGTGAGGAACATCCAACGGTCACTGCTCCTCCATCTTCCTCTGCAGCTGGCGGTGGGAACTGCGCTCCGGCGAAGGCGTTCCTCCTCTGCCACTCCATCTCGGTCACGACAGACCTCCCCAGAGCTCCTTAGATGGACGTCGAGGAAGATGGGAGTTCGGGGAAGGTGCGGGGCATCTTGGAGGACGTAGGCGGAGCAGATATGACAGAGAAGAGCTTGATGAAAAAGCTCCGGTGAAGCCTTCCGACCATTGCGGCTTTGGTGACCTGCGTAGTTAGGTTGATAGCCGAAGCACATGGTGTAAGGTGTTGGTGCGAAATGAGGTGGAGTGAGAGCCTCGTGGACGGAGAGGAGGATAGCTCGGTTGCTCCTCCGCCGTGGGTGGCGGAGGAGATGGGTCGGAGGGCGATCTAGGGTCTGGAGAAAGAAGGAGGTGGTCTGGATATGGCGCGGGAATGCTGGATGCTTGGTAGAGCTCTAGGAGCAATCAATGGAGCGAGAAAGGGGGTATAACGACCTACATAATTGCAAGAAATTAAATGAAAAGTACAAAGAGGGATCAGAGGCTTACCTGAGAGGTGGCGGCACGATTGGCTTGGGCTCGAGCTCCATGGCGGAGCTCTGGTCTTCGCTGGACACCGTCAGCCGGTCGGTGCAGCTCGAGCGGTCGCAATGGCACCGTGACACCGCCTTGTGTGGCGGAGGGTCTCACCAGGGAGCGAAGTCATCTTCGCTCGATCCTTCCGCCTCCCCCTGTCAGAGGGAGGCGGAGGAGGCTGGGCTTCCTCCCTTCGTAAAGGTGGACAAAGGACATCGGAGGGGGAGGCGGCATTTTTAAAGGTGGTGATGGCAGAACTGGTGCGTGGAGTCGTGTGTTTAGTCGCAGATATGGAGTGCGTGGAAGGGTGACACGTGATGAGGGAGGACTCGCGAAGGTGGTTGATGATCAGGTAAGGACGTGGGATGGTTAGCGAGAGACGAGGGCATCGGAAGTGATGGAGAAAAAGGGAAGGGGAAGTCGATGCACGAGATGGGGAACATGTGAGAGAGATGAGACCGAGGTAGATGAAGACCGATGGCCGTAGGATCTGGAGATCCAACGACTGTCGATTGAGCGCGAAGCGACGGGTGTAATCAGATCTGAAGGCGATGCGATCAACGGGCGAGTGTTGCGCCACGTGTCGAGCTGCGGGAGCGGCGCTAACGGACGGGTAAGATGATAAGTGGCTGCAGACCGAAGGGCTGAGAATTGGTGCGGATTGAGCGGTTAAGATGGAACAGCCGGGGGTGCGATCAAGCGGTCTACAAACCGCCACGTGGCGCGAGGAGAGAGAGGCGGCAACGAGCGGCGAGGATTAAAGGTGTGAGTGAAATCGGATGGCAGAGAATCATAACGGGCGTGGAGGCTATTTATCCGTTGGATCAAGAGGTGATCCAACGGCCATGGATGCAGGCGGATTAGGCAAAGGAGGACGGGCCACGTGGCGCACCCAGAAGGGGCCACGTGGCCCAATCAGATTATTCCGATCTTCCAGTCAATTTTTGAAGGGCTAGATGGCCGAAGTTGAGAAAACTCAAAACATGAAAGTTGTAGATCTCGATGAGATCTAAAAGTTTTATGTTGACCAAAACTAGAGATGAGATCAACTGTAGCCACCAAATATTTTAAGGGTATTTTTAAGGTTAAAAATACCATGAATTTTTGTTTTGCCAATTTTTTTGTGCTTTTTAATTTATTAAGGACTCTGATAAATACAGGACATTACCTGGGTTTTATTGATAAATAGCTTAAGCAAGGGGGTTAATAAATGGAAATTGTGATGATGAAATTGGGTTTCATTAGTCCTCATCATCATGCTGATTCTCCTCCTCGGCATCAGATTCTTGTGGCTCATGGATTTGCTCCTGCTTCTCGTCAAGTGCCCGCTCTTCTTCTCTAGCAGGTGCTCGTGGTGATCTACCGCTCCTGAGATGAATGAAGTTATATAAAAATTTAGGAAATGAGATCTTACCTGTAGTGTCTACCTGATCCGGATGTCTCCTCTTGTTATTCAGATTCATCTGAGGCTGGGCTAGAAGAGTGGTCTTCGGTGCGGTTAACTCGTCCAGACGACGGTTAACCTGCTCCATCTCAGTCTTGTGCGCAATCTGGAGCGTACTCAGCATATCCATGATCTGGTTGAGTGCCTGGGCCTATGAAGACATCACCGGTTCGGTGTGGTGGCCCTGGCTTACTCCTCTCTCCTGCCTTGGTGTGTATTGCTGAGAGGTGGAAGGCTGGGAGTATCTCTGTGGTGTAGAGGAAGATTGTTGCGGCTGCTGATAAGGATATGTCTGTGAATGGTTAGTAGGGTACTGATATGAATGTGGTCTCTGATGATAAACATTTGGGTGAGACTGCTGCTGCGTGAAATTTTGGTGGTGCTGGAAATACGGACGTCCATGCTGCAGATGACCGTACGGCGGCTGCTGCTGATTCGGTATACTCGGTTGTTGAATCAGAGTATACCAAATCCCGTTGATCTCGAGAGTGGATTGCGGCTCCACCTCCATCTCTGCGGTGCTGATGATCTGGCCAGGATTGGCGTGAGATTGATCCTCATACCAATCAATCTGCGGAGTCTCTAGCTCGCTCTGCACATAATGAACCTGACGGATGGGTGGAGCGGGTAAGATCATCCGTGCTGGTTGTGCGGTCAAAGAAGACTGGCTCTGCTAATATTGAGGTTGGAGCTCAGACACCTTCTTCGAAAGATCACTCAGCTGCTGAGGTAGAGATGAGAGTTTCTCCAACTCTCGCAGCGGCTGTAAGTCCTGAACTTGCTTCTGAATCACGTCCGCCAACGTTAATTTTTTGCTATTGTACCCCATGTTGGTGTTGGATTCAGAATCTGAAATGTTAGCCACCTTCTGATGCTCTCGGTGATGTGGTGGTTGTGGGGCTTTCTGAAATGCCCGAGTAGAGTCAACGACTCTCGAGTTCTCGGCCATCCCTTCGAAGATGGCCCAGACTGACTCGGCGTCTTTGTTCAAATAACTGCCCCCACATGCGGCACTCACGAGCCCCTGGATGTCCAGCTGGAGTCCTCCGAAGTAATTCTACACTAGCATCTTCATCGGTATTTCATGATGCGAGCATGTCTCTGTAAGGTCCTTGAATCTGTATCATGCCTCATGGAAAGATTCATGCGGAAATTGCATGAAGTTGGAGATCTGACTCCTCATCATGTTCGTCCTCCCCAGAGAAAAATATTTATGCAGGAAAGTGGACTTCAGATCGTCCCATGTAGAGATTTCCCGACCCAGATGACTTAGCCAGTAAAGAGCCTTATCGGGTAAGGCAAAGGGAAAGGCCTTGAGGCGTACAGCTTCCTGCGTAACTCCTGGATAACAAGTCATACCGCAAATCATTTCGAATTGATGTAAAAAGGTAAACGGCTCCTCTGCGGCATTTCCATAGAACTTGGGAAGCAAAGAAATGAAGGACGGTCTCAACTCGTAGCGTTCTTGCGCCCGGGTCATGCTCATCCCGTAAAGTCACGGGAACCACTGCAGGCGGTAACTGGTCCCCGGCCCCTACTCGCAGCCTGGCTATTTCAGCCCGTAACTTGTTATGAACTCGGAATTGATCTCAAATCTGTAGATTCATCTGCTGAAGCGTATTGAGTATCCCTGTCGTGATATCTGCGGGATCTGGTCTTCCTTCATGATGATCCTCAGATGGCGGCCTCTCGTCTGTTGCTGGTCCTTTGCTGCGAGCCATCTGATCGTCTGTGAAAGAAAAGCTCTCGTAAGAACTCAACGAAAAATTAGCTGGAGATATAGATGTATTGAGGCAAAGGTCTGCCTCAATATTCTGGCCAGGAGGCGAGGGAGTCTGGGTCTGACTCTCCTCGAGATCAGATGGGACCAGCTCGGGAAAAGGGTCATCCCGAGCTTGTGAAGATGTACGCTCGACGGTGGACGGTCGAAAGCTCACAGAGTCTGAGCAGAAAAGACGTCGAGATGTCATCTTTGATGTCAAGAGATTTGATCGGGAGAGCACGATTTACGATTCAAATGAGAGTGATAAATGCGAAAGTTGCGGTAACTCACGCCCCGCAAGCAAACACAAACCAAACCCCGTGTTCACCAACACAACCCGATGAAGATCGTAGCAGTTCGGTCTTTTATCTTGTCGGTTTTATGATTTTAATTAGCAAACAAGTATTGCGGATATCGTGGGCTGAGCGAGTTGATAGGTGCCCGATAGTTTCTCCGAAACACTGACGGAATGTTTCCGGCTACCCGTGTTACATGAGGACGAGCCTTACGCAGTGTCCTCTAAACCTCCCACTCTGCTAAGTAAACTTGGACCGTTTCCGGCTACCCGAGAGTACTCACTAAGGAACAGTGATCAGGTGTATGAACTAAGTAGTATTTCGCGGGAAATACGGGATTTTGGCTCTAACCTTATGGGTCGGCTCTCGCTCGCGCACTCTGAGATGTTGTGCGGGGATTACTCTCCCAATTCAGATGAATCGTTACGGTTTTTAAGTCAGATATTTTTAGCAGTCCCGATTTTATTTTGTGGTTTTATAACTTTTTTTGGATTTTTTCAAACAACGTCTACCGATTTTTTTTCTTTTTGTAAGAATCCTAAAATCATGCACCTAGGTTGCGAGTCCTAGAACTAACTACGTAGGCACAATCAAAGAGAAAAAAAATACCTAAACAAGCATCTATCAGAAAAACCGCGGAAAAAATCGATAAGGCTAGAAAACCGCGGTGGGTGCCCTGATCACCCGAATACATGGTATCCAGCGAATCAGACCCCGAAAAAGAATGGGAGGGAATTACACTACTAGAGTTCAGTACAGTTTCTCTCCCTCTATTTCTCTCTCTTTTACAAAAATTATACTACTCAAATTCTGCCCTCTGCAGCCGACTCGTAAAGAAAGAGCCGGCCTCTGCTCTTTCAACTGACTCAACTTCCGAAGAAGCATGATGATCCTGCAGGCCCTGCAAAACTTAATAGCTGTACGAAAAAGTCATACGAAAATGATCGAGAAAAGAGTCGAGAAAAGCCGTACAAAAACCGTACTAAAAACCGAAAAGAAACTTCGAAAAACAAAACAAAAAGAAGAGAGAAAATCAAATCACAAAAATAATAAAAAATCAAAATACTCTAACGCCTCCTCGGCAACGGTGCCATTTTTATATCGGTTATAATTAGATTGCGGCTTTTAGAAAATAATGTTGTCGGTGTAGAAAAGCCGCAAAGAGATATTAACTCGAATCAAACAAATTCGTTTTTCTAAAGAAAACCTACACTATTTTTTATCCAGGTAAGTGTGCCTGGGTCGAACTCAAGGAGGCAGAATAGAATGCTTTGATTTTTTAAGGAAATATTTTTGTGATTTATTTTTATCTCTTCTTAAAAGCGATCAATGAGAAGATACAAGTTTTATTGATTTTTTTATTTGATTTTAATATTTTCCAATTTTTATTTAATTTTTAAAGAGTTACTTTTCAAAAGATTTATTTATTATATAATAGGAGAAACATAGGTAGATGATACAATATAGTAGGTGGACGGGTCAAGCAACTGGCTCGAACAAGCACACGAAATCAAAACAAAATGAAGTCGAATTGCGAAGTGTCAAAGCACGATAAAACTACGAGAAAAAGATACGAAAACTCAATAACAACTTGCTGGGGTAGTTGTGTAACTACTCTAAAGAAATCGACGAAAAATGAGGTCAAAAATAGGTCCAAAAATCCCCAACAGCCCAGGGGTATAAGCGCAAGAAAAAATATTAAAAAGTTCTGCAACTTGGTCCTTTACAGGGACTTAAATGAAAGAAAAATAAAGAGTTTTACATTTAGGACCCTGCAAAGGGACTTAAAAGCAAATACTGAAAACTGTTGGAGCGGGAATGAATTCTAGAAGCCTTCAGGGCTTATGATGCAAATATTCCACCGGTTCAGTTTGCACGGCCAGGATTAGAACGGAGAGGCGTTGATCGAACGATTCTGGGTGTGCCACGTGTCGCAAGGCTGTGCGACCTGGCGTTCTTCAAGTTCTTGAAGTTGTTATGCAGGATGCCGTCGGAAGCTTCTTCAACTAATTTTATCCGACGATCGGCGACGAGTTGGGGCCTCCTGCGGGGCCAGAGGGTTAGCTTCTCTTACCCTCGATCTCGCCCACGGTAGATGGTGATCAGAAAAGGCTCTAGGCGGTGGCTACAACTCGATGAAGGTGGAGGTTCGCACTGCTCTGGAGGTTGAAGGAGGTTGGAGCACCTCCTTTGAATGTGATTTCCGAGAAGACCGATGGTTCCAGATGGCTTTAAGTTGCTCCAGATTAGAGATTGATCTACAAATAAGAGATTTCTATGCTCAATTTATGATAAAATCGGCCACAAGTTTAGTTTTTGCAAGATCAAATCAATGGCTTACAGACTTAATGAGAACATGCGTGAAAACCTCAAAAAAAAAATGAATTGCAATTTGAGTTGGAGTTGAAACAATTTGCAAGTGTGTTTCGATTGAGCGTCTAAGAGGAATGGTTAAGCGTCCTAATGACGTCTTAACCTCGCTAATGGATACACGAATATCGATGAAAAAAATTCGAAAATGATGGATGAATAGGTATGGGAAAAGAGGTGTATTTACCTATGGTAACTTGCTCGACGGACGACCTTCGCTGGAGCTGAATGCGGCACTGTGGCGACGATGCAAGGCTGCCAAGAGCCTTATGAACTTTAAAGGTGAGTAGAGTGAAATTGGAGTTCGTATGAAGAAGTTATGATGTTCGGAAGTTGAGATTTTGACAATTTATAAGTAGGATTTCTTGGTATATATATATAGGATAATATTTTTAACTTATTTTTATATTTTTATATACATTTTTAGAAATAATTAGAAAAAGAGTTTGGTGAAAAATAAATACATATGAATTAATTAAAAATCTTTGAAGTTTTGTATTTATTTTATAAATAGTGAAAGGTGTATGAAGTGTGACTTAATTTATTTTTTGAGTTTTCTTTCCTTATCTCCCCCTACTTATTGGTTTGTCGACCAATCCATGCTGACTTGGTCTCGGAGGTTAGGCTATAAATATACCTTGCAGTTATATTTATAGTTATAAGTCATATTGATATATCCAATCTGCCTTCTTTTCTTTTTCTTTTGTTCTTTATGATTTTGATGGTTAAAAGTTAATATTTATGCATGAATGAAGTTTTGGTAAAAGATGGAAATTAATGAATATTTACATGCATTTGTTAAGGGTTTTAAGATAAAATGCGACAAACAAGTTAATGAATCATGGTTTCATCAACGAGTTATGTCTTCAATTGTGCTCTTTGATCACTATGAAGACATAATTCATGCTAAGTATATGGGATCATGTATACTGTGTATATACTTTAGCCATAACTTGCATATTTGTATTTTTCAATAATATTGCTAATATACTACAGTAAGAAAGGGTATACAATAAATCAATTGTAAAGAATAAAGTCTTATAGACGTATAATTTTTTGTTTGATAAACTATTCGAAAAAAATAATTTGAAATTATTTTTGCAAAATGGTTTGGAAAATGGTTGTGAAACATTTTGGAAAAATCTTTTGAAAAGCTTTGAAAAATGTTTGTAAAATATTTTCAAACTAACTGAAAAATTAGCTCTTTTTAAATGTTTGTAAAAAGTTTATCATTTTTTTAATTTTTTTTAAAAATTCTTTTTAAAATTATCTATAATGATAAATTTTTACAAATTATTTTCAAATTATTTTTAGAACCATGTAATTAATACCATTCCAAAAATTCTTAAAAAAACATGTATATAACTATAGCAAATTCTTTATACTTGTATAAAAACCTGACGATAACTTGCTTAAAGTTCTTTGTAAATATGTATAGAATTCATGTGGACCCAAGAATACATCTAATTCACTAACTCTTTGATTTTTAAAAATCCCATAAAAATTTGCAAAATCTCAAAAAAACCTAAAAATTTGAAAAAAGATTTGAAAACTCTATAAAATTTTGCAAAGCCTTTTCAAAATCAATAAAAAGTTCGACAGAAAATGTATTCCACAAAAAATATTACATTTGCATTGAATTTTTTTGAATGATTTTGACAATTGAACACGTCTATATAAAATCTAAAGATCGAAGCTTGGTTTAGACCTTGATCCACTTAATTTCACAGGAGCCTTTTAAGAACTGGAATTAAGACTTTTCATGTCAATGAGACTTAATTCTTTGAGTTCAAAAGACTATGTTCACATGTCATCTTGATTAGACTAAGTAGATTATTTCAAAGCGCATGCACGACTCTTGCTGATAATGACCTAACTTGAACGCCACACTCTATACTTAGCTCAACTCTGAAGAGGTGGTGTGGGAAGGATTCTTTAACTTGAGGAAGCACACGTGTAGAAACATATGTAGTCACCATAGGTGACGAGTGCCCCTTAACCCGTACTAGTGGCATGGATAGAAAGGACGTTGTGAGTTTCAATAAAGCTTCAAAAGATGGGTAGTCTATTGGATCAAGAAGAAAATTTCATTAAGTAAATGATGTTGTATATAGTACCAAAAAATACAGAATCAAAAACTCCAAAAAGAATAGACGGGTATAAGTCAAAGAAAAATTCAATTTCGTTGGAGTATGTATGAAATATGCAAGGCATTGTGTTTCAAAGACAAATATCTCAAGGTTTCATGCAGCATGAGATTGGGCGACGCTGGCCAAACTCCATAGGATATGTGACTACAGTGGTCATAGTCCATTCTTCTCTCTACCCCCTCTTCTTGAGCCAATTGCACTTTAACTTAAAAGGGAGTACCTCGATCCTCGAGGAAAGAGTAGCTAGATTAATGAATTATAGTTATCTTTTTTAGGGAGACTATTCCTTACTATTTCTAATAAGAAGAGATACATCCACTTATATTGTACAAGTAAGAGTCGGAGTCATAAGGATTTACGTATGAATAGACTTATTCTGACCAGGATATTGAGGTGACTTGAACAGAGACTCGTGGAACTTGAGGGCTGTTAAATTTTAAATCCTATTCTCAATAAGGTTTCGAACAAACTAACAATCCAAAGGTCTTAAATGAGTTCCAAACTTTGATTTTGTAAAGGCAAGTTTAAAAAACATAATAATTCTAACTTTCTTTAATTTTCTTTTCTTTATATTTTTCTTTTACAAACACTTATTCTTCTAATAAGTGTTTGCTAGGGACTAGCAAAGGTAAGTATAGGAGGGTGATGAATAACCATTCATCTACCTTTATTCTTTCATTTTATTTTTAAATCCCACTCAAAACACATGTAAATAACACTAACTTGTGCAAATTATTAGCCACTATTTTATAAACCCTAAATATTCCCTCTTAATTTAATCAGATTAACGATTAAAAGATGTTCGTTTGTTGTAGTCGGGTGAAATCATAATTAATCAAAAACCACTTAGTTAATGAATTAATCGATTAAAGCAAGCGATTTTTATTTTTTTACTTGGGCAAGCTCAAGGTCGAACTCACGAAGGCCACAGTCTCCTTAGGTTTATTTAAAGTTCAATCTAAATATTAGGTTTTCAGGGAAATATTTTTTTTGTATTTTAAAATGCAATAAATGGAGGATATGCAAATTCAGGCCAGTTTAAGGGTTAAAATGCAAATTTTGATCAATTTAAGTCCAAAAATTCTCAAACTGGGTCAGAATGTGAAATGCAATAAAATTAGACTATTGTAATTTTTTTAGAATTTTCTGCCTCAATACGATTTTTTTGTAAATTAAAAATGCAGACTAGGTAATTTTGAGTAAATTAATTTTAATAAATGCCAACGTTAATATTTTCTAGAATCTAAATTATCCTAGGTAGGTCTATGTGAGAGGAATCCAGAATAATTTTAAAAATACTAAGTGAGGGATTAATTAAAAATCAATTACTAGATACTGTATATTTTAACCTTGATATGCGTGCAAATGTGATAAAATTTGGGCATAATGTATGACAAATTAAATTCTAGATACTGTATATTTTTGAGATTTTCAGAGCAAAGATTAATTTAATAGCAATTTCGGATCATAAAATGATTGAAGTAGGCAAGTTTTCACCAAATTAATTACATTAAATAAACCAAAGATCACAAAAATCAAATAAACATTTACAATTATAAGACACAAAGTATTCTACAATGCACAATTTTTAGAAAGACAATATGATGCTAAATAGCGGTTTAAATTAAAGCCTAAAGACAGGGACCTACATGCAAGTACATAAATGAAATTGAGTATATAAACCTGCACATGGACGAAGATGCAATTACTGTTGAAGAGGATTTTGCGAGGGTCTAGAGTAATCTACATAAGGCGGGATCACAATGTCGCTGAGGCGACCGCTCACGAAATCCACATTCAGACAACAATTAACCCACAACAGAGATCAAACAATGAAAAACAGTGCGGAGTTAAAATTTATTATATCTCTACAAAAGATGTGTATAGTTCAAGTAGTGTAGAGGTCGAACACATGGAGCAAGCAGGTAGATCGGGGCAATCAAGCTCAAATGCGAATGTTATGTATTTGTCTATACAAGTGCTATTTTTGTGGGTTTTTAATTTTATATTTTTAAATTTTATTTTTAATTATATATTTTTATTTTTTTTATTTTCTGATTTTGTATTTTCTTTTTATATTTTATATTTATTTATATTTCCTTTTTCTTTAAAATAAGATATATATATATATATACAATAAAGGAAAGAGAGATATAATATATATTAAAAAGTGTAAAAATAAGCAAAATATAGGAAATAAAATATTTTTGGGCTTTTTAGAATTTATTAATGGTTTTGTGATTTTTCTTTATTTTTGCTAATTTTTTGGTATTTTTAAAATCAGAAATACTCAAAACAAGGAATAAAATAAAGATCCGAAATTACAATGGAGATGAAAATAGTAAATAGTAACAAAAATTCTCCAAACTAATTTTATATTAAATATAATAAAATAAAAAAATGGGAAATAGAAATTATATTTTTTGTGATTTTTTATGGATTTTATATATTTTTATAGATATTTTTTGTGGTTTTCTATTTTTTGATTTTTCTTCTATATTTTTTTAGTGATTCTTGGCCTGAAGGTAAAAGACACCCAAATACACAAAATATATTTTTTGGATATTTTTTCAAAAAGTTCTTATAATTTTTACGGATTTTCTAATGCAAACAGGGATGAAAATGCATGTTTTTGATTTTTTTTTTATAAATAATAAAATGACTCAAAAATGTAAAATAAGAATATGGCGTGGAAATGCAATGCAACAAGAATCTAGGGTAATTTTTTTGGGATTTTTAGGATTTTATAGATGCATGAAATAAATAGAGATAACATAAAGGAAATGGAATCCTTGTAGGGACAGTTTTGTAAATATGCAAAAGTCCAGGGCCCAATTGCAATTTTCCAGAAAATTATAAGGCAATAAAAATATTTCTGGACTTAAACTAAATAAACAAAAACCCAGGGTTAATTCTGCAAAATGTCCCAACGCATGTGCACAGAGCACGTGACCTAGCAGGGACCTATATGTAATTTTCCAAAACCTGGGGGCTTAATTGCAATTTAACCAAAAAGTTATAACTTAATTAATAAAAAATATGACTAAAAATTAAATACCATAACCCACGAGGACTTGGTTGCAAAATGATCAAGTCCTGTCGGTTAACCTGGACAAGGACTTAAATACGAATAAAACTAGTGTGGGGTTCTTTTTGCAAATTATATAAAAATAAAGTAACTAAAAAGGAAAGATTATAGGCTAATAATTAAATACAAAATGGCTTGGACTAATGGTGCAAAATACCCAAGCCTAGGGAGATCGGACGACTAATATGTATCACTTTTCCACGTGTTCGCCTCAGGGGCGCGATACCACTTCGCAGATGGAGGGCCACGATTAGAAGGCCCCAACAGATCTGACGGTGGCGAGCGGGGACGATCGGATGGATGCTGCTCCCGTGGAAGATCAAGGTTGATCGGATGGCGGATTGGGGTCGACAAAGAACGGGGAATAACTCACGAAGAGGCGAGCTTCCCCGACCCCGTTCTTCCTCCTCCGGCGCTCTTTCAGGCTCAAAAATGACCAATGACACTTCCGTAAGTGTTTCTACATACCTGGGGCATCAAAAAGGGGCGGGAGCCACCTGGACGCGCCGACGGAGGTGGAGGAGCAAGGCGACTCCAGGAACCACTAGCGGGCCTTCAAAAACACTCCAGGTGCTTCTAGAATGCACGACCTGTAAAATAGCAGGTCAAGGGGGTCACGGGCAAACTGCCGCGACCATCCGTGGGCGAAAAGTGGCGGAGAGCGGCGTGATGGAGACTCGCCGGAGCAAGCTCTGGCAGGGGGGTCGCGGAGTGAATGGTTAGGTGCAAATCGAAAGAAAAGGGTGTGGATCTACTCCTAGGGCTACTGTGAATAAAAAATGCAAGAAAAATTACCTCAAAGGCTAAGAACGCTTAAGATAGATACCTCGACGACCACCTTGGCTGGAGATGGTGGAGTCACCCTTCGACGCCTCCTCGATCAACCTAACGGCAAGATGCGAGAGCCGTCACCTCCCTCAGTCTATTGAACAGGAAAGGAGGAGAGGGCAACGGTCAAAAGGGGTTCAAAGGTGGAAGGAAGGTGACGGGGTGTTTTTGAATCAGTGGTCAAGGTGGCTGATGAATCCACATTTCATCATCTTTATTCTATCATTTTGGCACCAAAAACCCTAGCAAATGCTTGTAAATAGCATTAAAATCATCATCTTAGCATTCATGCATGTGCATCTATTTAGTGTATAAAATAGTGTAATTAAAGCCAAAATTATAGAATAAATAAAAGAAAAGAAAAAGAATAAAATATTGTAAATATTTTATGACCCAAAACCCCGAGACCTAGGCATCTTGATGAATAGGTTGACAAGGAATAAAGTAGGGGGATAAGGTCAGAACTACAGTGCTAATACAATGTATTCTATTCATTCTTTATTCATTTTGGGACCTATTTTTGGTCCCACTTTTTATAAATCAAATAATGAAACTTTGTACACGAAAGTTGTAGATAATTTAATAAAGAAAAATACAAAATTGATTTCACTGAAAAATAATGTACAGATAATAAGTTATGGTCTGAATAAAAATCCAGAATCCCAACTTTCCAGAACCGTATCTCACAAATGAAAACTCCAAATGCAGCATACTCACCTTTAATTGTATATAGAATAAAATAATCTATACAATGGTGGTGGTTTCGCATTTGGCGGAGCTACGGTTTGAAAGTTGAGTTTTGGACCCTCATTCTATACTTGTACAGATTAAAATATTCAATTTATTATTTATTCATTATTTTTAAATTTTTATATTTTTATAATTTTGTAAATAATACTAATAATAATTACGTACATTAAAATTGGAATAAAAACCTAAATAAAAATAAAAATAAAATACTTATAAACAATATACATAGGTATAACACATATATCTATACCTATAGAATTCATTCTTATATTTTATTAAATATACAAAACATATCAATAAATTAAAACAAAAATACAATTAAGTGTATAAAAGTGTTTTTTAATTTTATAAAATAAGAAATAAAAATAATAAAATAAAAATACACAAAATAAAAAATAAAGTAATAGAGTATATAGATAATATACCTATATAGGGGTATAAGAGCAACTTGTAAAAATACACTTCATAAAAATAAATAAAAATCATTATAAAATACTTCATAAAAAAATAAACATTTTTTATTTTTTGACCTAAAATGAAATAAATTGTCTTCTATTTTTAGTTTAATTTTCAAGGAATTTTCAGGGGGGTTTTCCTGGTTGGTCCACGTGGACAAACCAGGTGGTCTGGCTCGTTGACCGAGGTCAATAGCCTGACCTACCTCCCTTAGCCTCTGCCAACCTCGTTTTTCGCCCGCTTTTGCGGATTTATCGAGGTCGCATCTTACATCTTCTCACTAAAGTTTCTTCTGCAATGTTGCTGCCCTATGATCCAGCAAGCGCGCCCATTGTTTATCTGGGCTTTTGGATCACTGACGTGCCTTGTGCGTCTCGATCTTTGTGCCCTTCTCACCAACATTCAAAACCTCCCCCAGTCGTCCCTCTTCTCTTTGAACCGGTTTTTGGGCACCAAAATCCTCCAGGTGAGGGTCGAGGGAAAGCTTCCGTGACAGGGGAGACCTCCCCCATCTCAATCGAGGTGCGGCGAGCCCCAAATGCCGCGTTCCACCATCTCCGGCCATCTTGCGACCGTGAGGTTCCAACCTTGGGCTTCCCAGCCCTCGAGGTTTTTATTCTTCATTTTCTTGCGTAGTTTAACTCCTGGTAGCTGTAGCTTCATTTTCCACGTTTCACTTTGCTTCGCAGCCAACCAAAACATCACGTTTGACCTCGCCGACCATCTCGCCAGAGCTTGCTCCGGCGAGCCTCTCTTTTACCGTTTTCCCCCCATTTTTGCCACCGGAGGTGCTCGGCATTTTTCCCGAGCTCTCCCTAACCTTTTTGCAGGTTCTGGAGGCTCGAAGAAGCCCACCTGGGTTTCGTTTTTGCGGCCGTAGAACAGCCTGGAGCCGTCCCCCTCCGTTCACGTAGCGGCGGTCCTCCGACCCTTCCTGGGCGATTTTGCTTCCGCTTTCCACACAAGGAGGCTCCCAGGACGTTCATAGCGCCATCAGAAGGGAGAAGTCGGCGTCAGGCGCGGAGATTTTGGCATCCGAGATTCATCCTGGACGTGTTCGTCATGAGTTCTTCCTCCGCGTCCCATCGCCGTCCGATTTTGATCTATTCTTGGAGAGCTCGAGCCGTCGTCGGATCATGTGCATCTCCAGCCATTGATCGCAGTCGCAGGATCTAATCACAGCCCTCAGATCCGAAGGGGCATCGGTGCGCCAGCATTTGACACGTGGTTAAGTGGGGTTAATCCCACCATTCGTTGCCGCCGAAGCCTGGGTAATTTTGCTACCATACCCAGTGCCTTTAATGTATTTAATTAAAACACTCTAATCTTTCCTTTGTCGTTAATATCTTTTGTAATATTTTCATAGTAGCCCCTCGGGCTTTCGATAATTGCCAGACTGTCCTTCCCTGGCGCGCGTGCTCTCGCACGTGCCTCAGGGGAATTTTGCAAGAAAGGTGCCGCGTTTTTGACCATTTCATGTTGAACCTGAAATTTAGATATTAAAGTATAAACTTTCTGGACATTTTGCAACCTAGCCATTAGACTTTTCGTTAATTGTATTTGTGCTCCCCCAAGTCCATGTGCGGGCGCACGTGACCCTTGGTGTTTTTGCTTTCATAACCCTGCGGCTTTGTGCGTTTGTTTTTGGTCCTTAAAGTATTTTATTAAGTTATAAAGTTTGTTGACAATTGCAGGCGTGTCCCTGGGATTTTGCCTATTTACAGAAACGTCCCTGCCAGCCCTTTCATTTTTGTGAACTTGTAGTATTTATTTGAAGCCTCATCTTAAATCCAAAAATTCTAAAAATTTGAACTTAAGCTCCTGTTGGCTTGTACTTTGTCACCATATTTTTAGTTTTTAATTTTATTGCTTTTTAACATTTATTAAAAATCAAAATCATGCTTTTTTATTCACTGTGTAGCTTAGAAAATACCAAAAAAATATTAAAACACCTCGAAAAATTCCAAAAAAATTACCTACTGTGTATTTTAACCTATTCTAGTGTCAGTCCAAAAATCTCTAAAAAACGAAGAAGAAAAACCTTAAAAATTGGAAAATATATAAAAACTTCAAAAAAATCTATAAAATCCTAGAAAACTCCAAAAATTATAAACTCAGTTCCTGTTTCTTCTATATTTTATTAGCTTTATTTGAAAAATAGTGTGGAAAAATTTGATGGCTATCTGTTATTTTTAATTCCTATTTTACTCACAGTCAGTACATATTTCACTGTTTTGCTTTATTTTGTTATTTAAAATACCAAAAATAGTTTGAAAAATACCCAAAAATCACAAAAACAGTAAAAAAATCTTAAAAATTTAAAAAACATTTTATTTCTGAATTTTTGGTTATTTTTGCATATTTTTATATATATATATAGTATCACCTCTTTTATTGCGTTGCTTATATTTTCCAATATTGAAAAAAAGAAAAAAAATATAAAATATAAAATTATAAAAATCAGAAAAAGAAATCAAAATACAAATAAAAAATCAAAATACAAAAAAATAAATAAATAAAAAATTTAAAATTAAAAACCCACAAAAATCCTTGCTTGCTTAGTGTAGACACTCCACATTCACTTGTGCACATTTATTTGATTCTACCCTGTTTGCTCCCTGTGTTCGAACTCTCTGCATACTTGCCCTTTACATCATTTGTGCAGAGTTAAAAACAAATTTTAACTCCACATTTCTTTCTAATTGTTGATCTGTAGTGTGGGTTAATTGTTGACTAAATACATCTTATTGTGGGTCGCCGCATCGACATCGGTTGTCTCCGCCTTGTGTGAGACATACTTCTTAGACCCGCGATAATTTGTGTTTATCAAATGGTGCCGTTGCCGGGGGGCAACAACGCATAGATTAGTTTTTGTTTTGTGCTTGTGATTGGTTGTCTACTCTGCGGCTTTTCTTTTCGCTATTTTATTTTTATTTTTATTTTTTATTGACATACATTGTTGAATTGTCTAATCATTCTTCCTTGTTGACTTTGTGCGAGGAACCGCGGATCGAGGGAGACACTCTACCTTGGGAGCCGGTGCACCCACGTGAAGGCGGCAGGAGACCTCTGACCTAGCATCAAAGAAGGCAGGGTAGACTTGAGAAGACAGTCGTATTTTTGAGTACTTTTCGTGTTGTATTTATTTTGTAATTTGTGTGTGTGAGAGAGAGACCTATTATTGTAATAATATAGGTGCCCCCGGACATTTAGACTCTCGAGCCTAATTTCCAAGTGATTGTTCACTTGGGGGCTCACCGCGGCTTTTCTCGCGTTTTCCTTCGCATTCTTTTATTTTGTTTTGTTTTTCAATTTTATCTATCTTGTGTGATTAAGCCTCTAGTTTTAGGATTGCTTGCGATAGACTAAGGCCAAACACTTAATATTTTGCATGCACCTATAGTCTCGTTTGGACTTAGTCAAAATTTAAACAGTTGATCATCACCTTTAATCCGTCGCACCGCGAGCTCTCCCCGCAAAGCGCTTTCTCCTAAACTCAAATGTGTTGAGCAGAGGAGGGGTGAGCCTAGACCGGACTCTAGGGTTGAGGATTGGTGGTTAGCTAGCGGTTCTTCACGCTAATAGCAATTTCTAAACTTAGGGCGATTTCATCGGCTTTTGCATTTGCATATAGATAGGTTTCAATTCTGCTGAGCATCCTTGCATGTAGAGTGCTGGAGGCAAGGTGAGCATTTACGCTTTAGCATCCATCATTATTTGCCGCTTGCATTGCTTTTCCGACTCTCCCTCTGATTTTGCCAACCTAGATGTTCAAAGGAATTGATTCCCCGATAGGATCGTGCATTTTTATTAAAAATCCAAAAAAAAGGAGTGATAATCAATAAAATTGGGACTGCTAATATTACTTGGCCCTAAAATCCACCAAAAAGAAAATCTTGTATTGGGGCGAGTAATCCCCTCATTGTCTTCGTTTTACTTGCTCGCACACACACTAAGGATAGTGCCCAAATCCCATTCAGCCCCCTAAGTGTTTGCGCAACTTTGGACTTCTCACCTAACTCTAAAACAGACAAGATAAAAAGACCGCTCTTTGCGGTCTCCATCGAGTTGAGTAGGTGAATTGAGGGTTTGTATTCTTTTCATTTTTGTCTGTGATTGTTTTGTGTGTGTCCTAGATCATCTCTGCGTATTTGTGCCTTTTCTTCACTCTCTTGACTTGACCGACGTGCTCCCCCGAATCATTTCCTTTTGTTTTCGAGATGGACCCCTAGAGCGCTTTTTATACGGATTTTGCGGATTCCTCGTACCCTCCAGCCGGTCCACCTCCCTTTTATCAGGAGGATCCTCCTCCTATTTTTTCTGATTTTTGTACATACCCGCCTCAGCCACAGTATCAGACTTCAGACTTCTACCCACATCCACCCCCACCTGTGTATTATCCACCTCCACCTTCACATCCACCCGAGTCTGACCTGATGGAGTCACCTCCCTCGATTTCTATGAGTGATATCTTGAATCGGATGACGAAGCGTATTGATTTGAAGAATGATGATATTGCTTTCTTGAGGAAGAATCAGATGAATGCTCCTTTCATCGGGGATACGGCTTCACTTATAGGTAATCATGGGAGCTTGCAATCGCCAAAAATACAAAAAAATGAGAAAAATTTAAAAGACCAAAAAGATTTCGGGAGACACTTGGTTGATCAATATTTTGAGGAGCAAGTCCACTTGCCAGAGCCCTTGACCACACATCCATTCACAGCTAGTCCCACCTTTGACCCCGAGGATGCCGCTGTACAGACTGCTCTTGGCATGCCTCGTGTATATGCTGATTCTGACTTCCTCCCTTGTATGGAGGAAGTCCAAAAATTCAAGAAAATGTTATGTGAACCCGAAGTGGTGGCTACTATTCATGAGATCATCCGTGCTTCACTTCAGCAGGCCGTGACCCATATGTCTGCTCCTCTTCCCAAGAAGAGAAAGCGGAGGAGCAGATCTGAGTGTCACATTTTGACCATGGCCACTGCCCTCGCCATCTCCCACCATCCCATTCCCAAGAAGAAGAACACAGCTACACCTTTCATCACTTGCACCATCTCTGACTACACTTGTGATCGCACTCTCCTGGATGGCGGTGCATCTATTAGCATATTACCCTTCTCACTGGTACAGTCTCTTCACCTAGGGACTCTAAAGAAAACCAGGATGATCGTTCAGTTTGCTGATGGATCTATCAAGAGGCCGAAGGGTATCCTTGAAAACGCCGTCATTTCTATTCAGGGCACGAGCCACCATGTTGATTTTGTCGTGTTGCCCATGGAGACCTCCACAGGGGAGCCATCTCCAATCATCCTAGGATGACCTTTCCTCGCCTCTGCGAGGGTCGTCATTGATTATGGATCAGGAGAGATTCTCTTCCGTCCTGTTGACAAGAGCGAAGTAGCAATCACCACACCCACAGTTGATCAGAGACCTGCACCTGATGCTCCTTCACCGATCATAGCTGACTCCGAGGCCTGTGACCGATCTGATGATACTATAGATGCTTCCTTAGCAACCGTTGATGAGACCCGATGGATCCCCCGAAAGGGGAGGAAGTCGGAAAGCATAGACCTCACGGTTCCTCCTCCTGGTGTGTGGCGATGTGTTGATGAAATCCAAAGCATTTATGTGATTGATCCATTTGAGCGGTGGGCAGATACCAAGACTAGACAGGACGGGCCTGGTTTGAACACTTCCACTGATGAGTCTGTTCCTGGTCACTCACAAGTAAAGGCGATTGAGGATGTTTATGATGTTGCCCATTATTTTGAGAGACCTCATAAGGAAACGAGTGACCTAGGTAAGACTAGACGGGACGTACCTGGTTTGACTACTTCCATTGATATGTCCGTGCCTGGTCCTTCACAAGTAAGGATGATTGAGGTCGGTTATGATGCTGCCATTTATTTTGATAGATTCAGGCCTCTTGATGGAAATGATTCAGGTGAAACTCTTGAGGACGATCTGAGTTCGTATACTTCCACTGATGATTTCGTTCCTTTTGACTTTGACCTGGACAATCCCTCGCAGGACGACTCCGATTACACTTCTTCCGAGGATGATGAGTTTGACCCATTCCACTTTGACATCTGCGAGAATTCCATGGCCGGACCGAGTCACACATCTTCCACTCACACATCTGTGCCTTCACACCATAGGACCACCAAGGGAGAACCTAGCCATACTACTTCCATTGACCAGTTCATCCCTTTCCGATTCGATTCCAATGAGGGACTTCACCGTGTCGACCCTGATCAGCTTCCGTCCTCTATGGACCCCGATGTCGACATACACCACACCAGATCTATCCCTCAGCGGTCTCGCAAGAAGGTTAGTTTTCGGCCTTCTTGATCATATGTACACCCACCTCTGTTGTACATTCTCCTTTGTTCATCTCTGTTTCTCCCGTATTGCTCGCCCGCCCATTCTCGTGTTTGCCTTGCTTAGGATGTACTTTGTTCTAAGTATAGGAGGGGTGGACGAGCCGAGTGTTCTTTCATCGTTTTGTGTCATCACTCTTGTTGTTGCCTATACTTAGGGCTTCTTTTACCCTAAGTATAGGGGGAGTGGTGTGTACATCCTCACGATCTCTTCATCCATCTTCTGATTTCCTTTCTTATTTTCTTCTTTTCTTCTTTTCCTCTTCTATTTTCTTTATCTATCAAAAAGGTGCCGCCCTTGTAGACAGTTTTCCATACTTAGGATGTACTTTGTCCTAAGTATGGGGGGGCGTGCACCTCGAGTTGTTCTATTCTTTTCGATCCTCTCCATTGTCTCCTCTTCTTGTCTATACTTAGGGATATCTTACCCTAAGTATAGGGGGAGACAATCAGAGTACGATCTGTTCATTCCCACCCTTGACCCTCCCTGCGTTGTGTACAGTCTGCTATACTTAGGATTAGTTGATCCTAAGTATAGGGGGGATGGTCAACTTCTCTTTGTTCATTCATTTGTTTCTTCGTTCATTTATTCTTTAGACTTGCCTATACTTAGTACGAGTTATGTCTTATCTTTTCTCTCCGATCTATGAGGACATAACTCAAGCTAAGTATAGGGGGGTCGTATATACTATGTATATACTTTAGCCATAACTCGTACTTGCGTATTTTCTTAATAAATATGGCTAATAATTCTTTAAAATTCATTAAAAACCTTAATAAAAAGGTGTCTTGTTCCTCAAATTCTTTTTGTATTTACTGATTAATAGATCAGGTGAAAATGTTTTTTGCAAAATGTTTGAAAAAAAGTTTGAAAATCTTCGTGAACATTTATTGAAAGTTATTTTGAAAATATTTTGTTACATGTTTTCAACCTGTGTAAAATTGTGTAGTTTGTAAAATTCATTTTCTTTGTGTGAAATAAAATATTTGAAAAATGATTTGCAAATGGTTTGAAAAATGGTTGCAAAATTGTTCGAAAAACCTATATATATTGTTTGAAAGCCTTTGCAAAATGATTTTCAAATGTGTGTACATGTTTGCAAAAATGTTTGTAAAACCTATTTTGGACTACAGTTTTCAAAAATTGTGTGAAAAAGCTTGTGTCAAATAAGTTTGAGGAATTTTTACATCACACCAAAATCCACTATATATACGTACTTATAAAATTGATCACTTACCCTTGAAAATCCTCAAAATCCACTTCTTGTAAATATAAGAAGCACTCCTGTGTACATAGTTTTCACCTAGTTTTCAGCCAAAAACTTTTTGTTTTCAAAAATCCCAAAAACATTTGCAAAATTAAAATCCAAAAACATTTGAAAAATCTTTCTGAAAAATATAAAAAATGCATATGCATCATCATCATATTTTAAAAAATCTATAAAAAAGTTCAAAATCTTTGAAAATTGCATCACAAAAATATTTTCTGCATTGCATTGCATAGCATTCGCATTTTTCGGATTGAGTTTGACAGTTGAACAAGTCTAAGTAAAATCTGGAGATTGGAGCTTGATTGGACCTTAAAATCTACCTAATAACAGGAACCTTATAGGAACTGGGTTTGAGGTACTTCAGGTCTAGTTGACTTAATTCTTTGAGGATCACGGGACTGGGTTCAATGGATTCTTGACTGCCTAAGTAGAGTATTTCGGAGCACACGCACGACTCTTGTTGATAATGACCTAACTTGGACACCTGCACCTTTCACATGGCTCAACTCAGTTGGAGTGGTGAGGGGATTGGATTTGCCGGAATGAGACGCACACAAGTGGAAACATTTGTCCTCCTCAAGGGAGGGAAGTGCACCCCAACCCGTCCAGTGATTAGGAAGTCTAAAGACAGGAGGCTGTGGGTTGCGATAAAGCTTCAAAAGAGGGATAGTCTACTGACTCAAGAGGAAAAACTCCTTATGTAAATGCTGTTGTATATAGTATTTCAAAAAAAAATTTCAGGCATGTACAAAAATAAAAAGCCTGCAAAGTATAAATGTTGTAAAGCCAATAAGCAAGCTTGAGTTCAAAAGTCAAATATGTGAGCCTGCAGCAGGATTACTTGACTACACTGGTCTTGCATCCCAGGATAGGTAGCTACACTGGCTACCGTCCATTCTTCTCTTCACCCCCTCTTCTTGAGCTGGTTGCCACTTGAACTTAGAAGGGAATACCCCGCTCCTCGAGGATGGAGTTGCTGGATTGGGGAATCATTGGGTTGTCGTACTGGAGAAGTCAGTTCCTTTGTCATTCTAGTTGGGGAGAGCCACCATCACTTACACTGTACGAGTCAGACTCATAGTCGTAAGAGTTTGCGTATGAATTGAGATATTTCTGACCTGGCTATTGAGGAGACTTGAGCAGAGTTTTGGGATTCTCAAGGACTGTTGAATTGCAAATTCGGTTCTCACTAAGGTTCCGCCCGCACTAAAATTCCAAAGGTCCGACTTAAGCTCCAAACTTTGATTTTGTGAAGACGAGTTTGATAATCAAATAAAATCCAAGTTCTTCTTTTTCTTTTCTTTCTTTTCTTTTTGCACTTATTGCATAAGTGTTTACTAGGGACTAGCAAAGGTAAAGTATAGGGGGATGATGAATCCACATTTCATCATCTTTATTCTATCATTTTGGCACCAAAAACCCTAGCAAATGCTTGTAAATAGCATTAAAATCATCATCTTAGCATTCATGCATGTGCATCTATTTAGTGTATAAAATAGTGTAATTAAAGCCGAAATTATAGAATAAATAAAAGAAAAGAAAAAGAATAAAATATTGTAAATATTTTATGACCCAAAACCCCGAGACCTAGGCATCTTGATGAATAGGTCGACAAGGAATAAAGTAGGGGGAGATAAGGTCAGAACTACAGTGCTAATACAATGTATTCTATTCATTCTTTATTCATTTTGGTACCTATTTTTGGTCCCACTTTTTATAAATCAAATAAAGAAACTTTGTACATGAAAGTTGTAGATAATTTAATAAAGAAAAATAAAAAATTGATTTCACTGAAAAATAATGTACAGATAATAAGTTATGGTCTGAATAAAAATCCAGAATCCCAACTTTCCAGACCCGTATCTCACAAATGAAAACTCCAAATGCAGCATACTCACCTTTAATTGTATATAGAATAAAATAATTTATTCAATGGTGGTGGTTTCGCATTTGGCGGAGCTACGGTTTGAAAGTTGAGTTTTGGACCCTCAAATAATACTTGCACAGATTAAAATATTCAATTTATTATTTATTCATTATTTTTATATTTTTATATTTTTATAATTTTGTAAATAATACTTATAATAATTATGTACATTAAAATTGGAATAAAAACCTAAATAAAAATAAAAATAAAATACTTGTAAACAATATACATAGGTATAACACATATATCTGTACCTATAGAATTCATTCTTATATTTTATTAAATATACAAAACATATCAATAAATTAAAACAAAAATACAATTAAGTGTATAAAAGTGTTTTATAATTTTATAAAATAAGAAATAAAAATAATAAAATTAAAATACACAAAATAAAAAATAAAGTAATAAAGTATATAGATAATATACCTATATAGGGGTATAAGAGCAACTTGTAAAAATACACTTCATAAAAATAAATAAAAATCATTATAAAATACTTCATAAAAAATAAACATTTTTTATTTTTTTGACCTAAAATGAAATAAATTGTCTTCTATTTTTAGTTTAATTTTCAAGGAATTTTTAGGGGGTTTTTCCTTGTTGGTCCACGTGGACGAACTAGGTGGTCTGGCTCGTTGACCGAGGTCAACAGCCTGACCTACCTCCCTTAGCCTCTGCCAACCTCATTTTTCGCCCGCTTTTGCGGATTTATCGAGGTCGCATCTTACATCTTCTCACGAAAGTTTCTTCTGCAATGTTGCTGCCCTATGATCCAGCAAGCTCGCCCATTATTTATCTGGGCTTTTGGATCACTAACGCGCCTTGTGCGTCTCGATATTTGTGCCCTATTCACCAACATTCAAAACCTCCCCCCAGTCGTCCCTCTTCTCTTTGAACCGGTTTTTGGGCACCAAAATCCTCCAGGTGAGGGTCGAGGGAAAGCTTCGTGACAGGGGAGACCTCCCCCATCTCAGTCAAGGTGCGGCGAGCCCCAAACGCCACGTTCCACCATCTCCGGCCACCTTGCGATCGTGAGGTTCCAACCTTGGGCTTCCCAGCCCTCGAGGTCTTTATTCTTCATTTTTCTTGCGTAGTTTAACTCCTGGTAGCGGTAGCTTCATTTTCCACCGTTTCACTTTGCTTCGCAACCAACCAAAACACCACGTTTGACCTCGCCGACCATCTCGCCGGAGCTTGCTCCGGCGAGCCTTTCTTTCACCTTTTCCCCCCATTTTTGCCATCGGAGGTGCTTGGCATTTTGCCCGAGCTCTCCCTAAACTTTTTGCAGGTTCTGGAGGCTCGAAGAAGCCCACCTGGGTTTCGTTTTTGCGGCCGCAGAACAGCCTGGAGCCGTCCCCCTCCGTTCACGTAGCGGCGGTCCTCCGGCCCTTCCTGGGCGATTTTGCTTCCGCCGTCCACACAAGGAGGCTCCCAGGACGTTCATAGCGCCATCAGAAGGGAGAAGTCGGCGTCAGGCACGGAGATTTTGGCATCCGAGATTCATCCTGGACGTGTTCGTCACGAGTTCTTCCTCCGCATCCCATCGCCGTCCGATTTTGATCTGTTCTTGGAGAGCTCCAGCCGTCGTCGGATCCTGTGCATCTCCAGCCGGTGATCGCAGTCACAGGATCTAATCACAGCCCTCAGATCCGAAGGGGCATCGGCGCGCCAGGGTTTGACACATGGTAAAGTGGGGTTAATCCCACCGTTCGTTGCCGCCGAAGCCTGGGTAATTTTGCTACCATACCCAGTGCCTTTTTTGTATTTAATTAAAACACTCTAATCTTTCCTTTGCCGTTAATATCTTTTGTAATATTTTCATAGTAGCCCCTTGGGCTTTCGATAATTGCCAGACTGTCCTCCCCTGGCGCGCGTGCTCTCGCACGTGCCTCAGGGGAATTTTGTAAGAAAGGTGCCGTGCTTTTGACCATTTCATGTTGAACCTGAAATTTAGATATTAAAGTATAAACTTTCTGGACATTTTGCAACCTAGCCATTAGACTTTTCTTTAATTGCATTTGTGCCCCCCAACTCCACGTGCGGGCGCACGTGACCCTTGGTGTTTTTGCTTTCATAACCCTGCGGCTTTATGCGTTTGTTTTTGGGGCTTAAAGTATTTTATTAAGTTATAAAGTTTGTTGACAATTGCAGGCGTGTCCCTGGGATTTTGCCTATTTACAGAAACGTCCCTGCCAGCCCTTTCATTTTTGTAGTATTTATTTGAAGCCTCATATTAATTCCAAAAATTCTAAAAATTTGAACTTAAGCTCCTGTTGGCTTGTACTTTGTCATCATATTTTTAGTTTTTAATTTTATTGCTTTTTAACATTTATTAAAAATCAAAAACATGCTTTTTATTCACTGTCTAGCTTAGAAAATGCCAAAAAAATATTAAAACACCTCGAAAAATTCCAAAAAATATTACCTAATGTGTATTTTAACCTATTCTAGTGTCAATCCAAAAATCACTACAAAATGCAAAAGAAAAACCTTAAAAATTAGAAAATATATAAAAATTTCAAAAAATCTATAAAATCCTAGAGGACTCCAAAAATTATAAACTCAGTTCATGTTTCTTCTATATTTTATTAGCTTTATTTGAAAATAGCGTGGAAAAATTTTGTGGCTATCTGTTATTTTTAATTCCTATTTTACTCACAGCCAGAACATATTTCACTGTTTTGCTTTATTTTATTATTTAAAAATACCAAAAATAGTTTGAAAAATACCCAAATATCACAAAAAACAGTAAAAAAATCTTAAAAATACCAAAAATATTTTATTTCTGAATTTTTGGTTATTTTTGCATATTTTTATATATATAGTATCACCTCTTTTATTACGTCGCTTATATTTTCCAATATTGAAAAAAAAGAAAAAAATATAAAATATAAAATTATAAAAATCAGAAAAAAAAATCAAAATACAAAATCAAAATACAAAAAAAATAAATAAATAATAAAAATTAAAAATTAAAAACCCACAAAAATCCTTGCTTGCTTAGTGTAGACACTCCACATTCACTTGTGCACATTTATTTGATTCTACCCTGTTTTCTCCCTGTGTTCGAACTCTCTGCATACTTGCCCTTTACATCATTTGTGCAAAGTTAAAAATAAATTTTAACTCCACATTTCTTTCTAATTGTTGATCTGTAGTGTGGGTTAATTGTTGACTAAATACATCTTATTGTGGGTCGCCGCATCGACATCGGTTGTCTCCGCCTTGTGTGAGACATACTTCTTAGACCCGCGATAATTTGTGTTTATCAGTGGCTCAGAGATCGAGGCGCAGGCTGCGTTGTAATGATTCAATCCTCGAGGGAAGCATCATGCATGTAAGGTGGATCCACGAGGAGAAAAAGCCCAGAAGGGAGGATCATGAATGGATGAAAGACAGAGCCTCGAAAAATCCACGAACATGTCGAAAACTGAGGTATCTGACAAAGGACAGGCATGCGTCAGAGAGTTGACCCGCGGGTCAACTCTCCAAGCCTCCTAGTTGGTCCACGTGGACCAACCAGGAAAAAGCCTGGAAAAATATTTTGTAAAATTATGAACTAATCGAATTAGCCAACCAAAGTTGACCTCAGCCATTATGTATTGAACATAGGAAAACGCCTCTGTAATGGTTGGATGATAGTAAAAAGTCATAGCAAAACCCATAGCTACTTGTACTAGAAAAAAAGTGATGTGATTCCCCCTAAGCAATAAAATACGTTGACATGAGGAGGAACATATTTACTAGTTATATCATCTGCAATATTTAAAAATAGAAAACGAATTTATTAATTTTTTGTTATTAAATAAAAAATATTTATTAGTTTATGAAGTATTTTATTATGATTTTTATTTATTTTTTAGAGGTATAAAATTATGAGCTCCCTTTTAAGGGCTATATAGGTATATTCTTCTATATATTTTAATATTTTATTTTTATTTTGTATTTTCAAATATTAATTTTGTTTATTATTTTATAAATTTATAACTTAATTTTATACACTTAAATATATATTCATTTTATTTTTCTTATTTATTTTATATAATTAAATAAATAGAAGTATATTCTTTATAGGTATCTTTATAGGTATTATACCTATGTGTTTTGTATAAGTGTTTTATTTTTGTGTTTTCTTTATGTTTTTATTCATGTTTTAATGTGTACATATACTATAACTAATATTTACAAAACTATAAAAATATAAAATTATACAAATAATGAATAATAAATAAAATGAATATTTTAATCGATATAGGTATATAATAGGGGTCCAAAACTCAACTTTCAAACCATAGCTCCAAAAAATATGAAAACACTTCATTAAATAGATTATTGAAAATTATATACAACTAAAATTGATTTTGATACATTTTGAGATTTTATTTGAGAGATACAGGTCTGGGAAGTTGGGATTTTGAAAACTTATCGAGATCATAACTTTTTATCTGTACATTATTTTTGTATGAATCAATTTTGTATTTTTCTTTATTTAATTATCTACAACTTTCATGTACAAAGTTTCTTTATTTGGAGTATGAAAATTAGAACTAAAAATAGGTCCCAAAAATGAAGGAAAAAGAATAAAAATAAAAGGGATTTTATTGTATTTTGGCCAATATCTTCCCCTATTTTATTCCTTGTCGACCTAGTCATCGAGATGCCTAGGTCTCAGGGTTCTGGGTCATAAAATATTTGCAATATTTATTCCTTTTCTTTTCTTTTCTATAATTTTGGCATTAAAAACAGTATTTTATACACTATTTAGACAATAATGCATGGATTATAAAATACCTAAATTAACAGTATTTACACGCATTTACTAGGGTTTTTAAGGCCAATAATGATAGAATAAAGATGATGAAATGGAGATTCATCATCCCCCTATACTTGCCTTTGCTAGTCCCTAGCAAACACTTATGGAATAAGTGCAGAAAAAGAAAAACAAAGGAAAAAAAGGAAGAAAGATGGATTAAATTTAATTATCAAACTTATCTTCACAAATTTAAAGTTTGGAGCTTAAGTCGGACCTTTGGAATTTTAGTGCGGGCAGAACCTTAATGAGAAACAGATTTGAAATCCAACAGCCTTCGAGAATCCCAAAACTCTGTTCAAGTCTCCTTAATAGCAAGGTCAGAAATATTTCAACTCATACGCAAACCCTTACTACAATGAATCTGACTCGTACAGTGTAAGTGATAGTGGCTCTCCCTAACTGAAATGACAAAGAGACTGACTTCTCCAATATGACAACTCAATGATTCCCCAATTCAGCAACTCCTTCCTTGAGGAGCGGGGTATTCCCTTCTAAGTTCAAGTAACAACCAGCTCAAGAGGAGGGGGTGAAGAGAAAAATGGACGGTAGCCAGTGTAGCTACCTATCCTAGGATGCAAGACCGGTGTAGTCAAATCATCCAGCTGCAGCTCACATGATTTGACTTTGAAGCTCAAGCTTGCTTATTTTCTATACATCATATTCACATACTCCAGTAGGCATTTTATTTTTGTACAGGCCTGCCCACTTTTTTGGAGTTTTTTTAGAAATATTATTTACAACATCATTTACATAGGCAGTTTTTCCTCTTGAACCAGTAGACTATCCCTCTTTTGAAGCTTTACTATGACCCACACTCTCCTGTCTTTAGAATTCTTCATCACTAGACGGGTTGGGGTGTACTTCCCTCCTTAGAGGAGGACAAGTGTTTCCACTTGTGTGCGTCTCATACCGGCAAATCTAATCCCCTCACCACTCCAACTGAGTTGAGCCATGTGAAAGGTGTAGGTGTCCAAGTTAGGTCATTATCAACAAGAGTCGTGCGTGTGCTCCGAAATACTCTACTTAGACAGTCAAGCATCCATTGAACCAAGTCTCATGATCCTCAAAGAATTAAGTCAACTAGACCTGAAGTACCTCAATTCCAATTCCTATAAGGTTCCTATTATTAGGTGGATGGAAGGATATATGAGGATGTACACATCACTCTCCCTATACTTAGGGTAAAAGAAGCCCTAAGTATAGGCGGCAACCTGAGAATGAAACAGAACGAAGACTGAACACTCGGCTCATCACTCCCCTATACTTAGGACAAAGTACATCCTAAGCAAGGCAAACACAAGAAAGGGTGGATGAGCAAAACGGGAGATAGACAGAGGGAAATGAATGAATATACAACATGATGGATGTACACGGGATCAAGAAGGTAGAAAACGAACCTTCTTGCGAGACCACTGAGGAAAGATCTGGTATGGTACATGTCGACATCGGGGTCCTCAGATGAAACAAACCGATTAGGGTCGACATGGTGTATATCCTCGGTGGTCCTATGGTGTGAAGGCACAAATGAGTTGATGGAAGTAGTGCTGCTAGGTCTGGCCTTGGGAGTTTCGCTGATATCAAAGTGAAATGGGATGAACTCATCATCATCAGAAGTAGTGTAGTCAATGTCGTCTTGCGAGATGTCATCTATGTCAAAACCAAAAGGAACGAACTCATCATTGGAAGTAGTCGAATCATGTTTGTCCTCTACAATCTCAACTGGATCATCTTTTTCATCAAAAGGCCTGAATTCCCGAATAAAACAACCAAATCAAATCCGGCCTTGTTCTCATCTGAATCTAAGTGAACAGGAGCGGACTCATTAGTGAAAGTAGTCAAGTCATGTCTGTCCTGTCTAGTCTCTGAATCTGCCCTCCGCTCAATGGTATTGATTGTGTAAATCCCACGGATGTCATCAATACAACGCCAAGTCCCAAAAGGAAGAACTCCGAGGTCCATGCTTTCCAAGTCTTCCTCCATGGGGAGGAATTCTTGGGTCTCAGTGGAATCCGACATACAGCAGAAGTCTATGATCGTCTCGTCAAGGTCATGGTCCTCGAGGTCAGCTACGATAGGTTAAGGTGCATCAGGTGTAGGTCTCTGGTCAACTATGGGTGCGATGGTCAACACTTCGCTCTCATCAACAGGATGAAAGCGAATCTCTCCTGATCCGTAGTCAATAATGACCCTCACAGAGGCGAGTAATGGTCGTCCCAGGATGATTGGAGAGTGCTCCCCTGTGGAGGTCTCCATGGGAAACACGATAAAATCAACATTGTAGCTCGTGCCCTGAATCGAGATGACAACATTTTCAAGGATACCCTTCGGCCTCTTGATAGATTCATTGGCAAATTGTACTATCATCCTAATCTTCTTGAGAGGCCCTAAGTGAAGAGACTGTACCAGTGAGAAGGGTAATATGTTAATAGATGCACCGCGGTCCAGGAGAGTGTGATCACGTGTGTGGTCAGAGATGGTGCAACTGACGAAAGGTGCGGTGATGAATCCCGAGTCATCACTCTTTATTCTTTTATTTTAGCTAAAAATCTTTGCAAAACACCATGTATATGGTTGCAAATATAATAATTTACCAAAAAGCATGCATTGTTTAAATACTAATAATTAGCATGTTTTCGTGCAAAAATAAAAGAATAAAGAAATAAAGAAAAAGAGGGGAATATTTAGAATAAATATTGAGTGACATGAATCCAAGGGAGGGCTCAATATGGGCCTGACCACAAAATAAAATAAGTAGAGAGAGATATATTTTATTTTTATTGTACAAATTCCCCTCTTGGTGTATATATTTTATTTTCCTAAAATAAAATTATTTATGTGTTTCTCACATTTTATATATTTCTAAAAATAAGATAAAAATAAGAAAAAATAAAATAAAAACAAAAAGACAATAATTTCTCTCTCCTCAGTGTACATATACCATGTATATAGGAATAAAAGACCTATTTATTTTACCCTTGTAAATAATTAATAAAAATCAAGTAAAAATTATTTGATATTCCTAATTTTATGTTGTAAATAAATAAAATATAAAATTAGGATAAATATACATAAATAAAATATTTAAAAATAAAAATAAAAAATATATAGGTACTTATACCTGTATATAATATAATATAATGTATATACATAATTTATTTTTCAAAAAAATAAAAAAATCATAAAAAATACTTTGAAAATAAATAAACATTTTTCATTTTGAAAATATTTTAAATAAATCCATTTACTATTTTTAATTTAATTCCAAATATTTACGAGGTGGTGCCTCCTTATTGGTCCACGGGGGATGTTGACCCTCGGTCAACTCTCCCCCCAGGACCACACCCCTCGTAGATCCACGTCGCCGACCTGACTTCGCCTATTTTTCCCGACTTGCTCCGCCTCCCATTTACCCAAACCCCGGGCTCCGATTGTCAAGCTCACATCCGAGATCCACACCCGACCTTCTTCCTAGGGATCTGAGCCTCGCGATGCGTGCCCCGACTCCCATCTTCTTGGACCTACACTCCTATATAGCCTCGCCTCCAGCCGCATTTCTTCGCACCTTTGGCTCCCATCTTCGACTCCCAGGACCTCCACCTTCTTCCTCGAGTGACAGCGAGTGACTGAGCGTGTTGTAGCGAGGGTTTGGAGGCGTTTGCCCTAGGTCCGGCGACCATCATCGTCGAGTTCCGCCACCAGCGCAGCCCGAGCCTCTGGAGGCATCGCTCCATCGAGGCGAAGACTGTAGGAGACTCAGCATCTCCAGCCTAGACGATTCCTTCCATCAGGTACCTCTGTTAGCTCCTAGATCATTGTGTAGCTTTAATCCTTCCTATCTTGCTCCGCCAGCTTCGCCCCAGTGGCCGGAGCCCCGTCACTTCATCCTATCCGTATAGATAGACGCCTCGACTCATCGTCACCCTCCGTCCACGATCTGATCACCTCGATCTTGGCTATCCGAGCCAAGATCGGGATAGGTCCCTTCCGCCGCCTCCATCGGGACCCCCTTCGCAAAACCATTTCGTTTCTCTTTGATGTTTCTCAAATAACCCATGACGGAGTCTCCCTCCGAGCATGAGCTTCCCTTTGAGGTGAATAAGCGCGAGTTACCCCCCTGAGTCGTATCGTGCATCCCTCGCCAGAGTCGCCCAGGTCCTCATTCCTTCACCGGAGGATCAGACCGTTCGGAGTGCCATCGGCCACTGACGGGTCCTTGTATCGCTCGCGTAGAGATGTTTTTATCTGTTCATGTCAAAAATAATATTGCTTGTTCGTTGTAGGTGGTCAAGAAACAACCACAAATATTATTTAATTTCAATCAAGTGGTTTTATGTTTATTTTACTTGGGCAAGTCCCAAGGCCAATCACAAGGAGGCAAAGGAACAACCTAGAGTTGTGTCTATCAAGATTTGTGTTGTTTTCGAGGCGGTCTTTTTTTAGAATTTTTAATGCAAATAAGGGATGCGAGATGCAATTTTGGCCTATTTTAGGGACTAAAATGTAAAATTCGATCAAATGATGTTCGAAAAATATAGAAGTTGGCCACAATGCAAAATATGATGAAATAAATGCAATGTAATTTTTTTAGAATTTTTGGATGCAATATGGATTTTTTATGAATTTTTAAATGCAAACGAAATGAATTTCAAAATTTAATTATAAAAAATATTAAACCTACTTATTTGCAAGGGATAAATTATCAAAGATCTACCACTAGGTGATTGATCTAGAAAAAATCCTAAATCTCGAAAATGTGAGATCTAATACCTATTAAAAATTAAACACTGCATTATGCAAAATGATTTTTACATGGCAAACTATATATGCAAATGCAATTCTTTTTGGGCATAATGTTAAGCACAATTAACTCTACGAGGTATGATTTTTCGGGGATTTTTAGAGCAATGGTTAATCAATTATGAATTTCAGAGCAAGAAATGGGCAACATATGCAAATTTCCACAAAATAATTATTTATTAATGAATCATCACTCACAAAAATGACCTCAAAATGTCAAGATGTAGAGAATTAATTGACAAACAAAATGCTATTTTTGAATAAATAAAATAATGTAGAGAAGAGGTTCAAAACAAAGGGGGAACACATGGGTATAAATGCAAAAAGCAATAAATAAAGTAAGTATAAAATATGCAGCGCAATTAAGAGGAGCTCCAAGGGGTGGCTTGCAAATTACCCACGCAGTAACGTGTTGGGAACGTGACCCGTGGGGATGAAATCCAGGACGTTCCCCACGCACGTGTTTCACATGTGCTGGGGCCTCGGGCTGCGTGCCTGACCGGTGGTGAGGCTGCAGCAGTGCTCGTCGAGGCGGAAGTGGCAAGGTCGGAGCCCGGCGAAGACGTTGGTGGCGGTGAAGAGGCTCCGGGGATGCGTGGAGAAGGAGGAGCGTCGATCAAGTCATGGAATTATGGTTGTCGAGGACGATGGCTCGACGCGGCTGCAACAGGCGGTGATGGCGCGAAGCAGGTGAAGGCGATTACGTTGGAAGTCGGAGATGTTGGCGGTTGACGGAGGCGAAGTTGGCATTGAGGTGACAATGAAGTAGCTAGTCGTTGTCGGCGAGGCGGAGGCGTAGCGATGGAGGTAGGCGTAGACGGCGATGGCGGTGGTAGTCGGCTCGACGAGAACTCAGAGCGGAGCAGAAGGCCGAGGTCGTCCACGCTGCAACGAGGGCCGGGGGAAGTGGCCTCGGATCTCGTCAATGGTGAAGCTCCAGGCTGTCACCACCGGGCTTCGCCTGAGGCTATTGGTGGATGACGGGTGATGGGGTCGGTCGAAGCCTTTAAATAGGACACAAGGGACGAGCGGCCGGTGAGGGAAGCGAGTTAAGCAGCGAGAGATGCGGGGGAGGTGGTTGTGGAGGGCAGGTGTGACGAAGGCGGCGGTTGTTGGCGGTGCAGTCAAAGGCGGTTGCGGAGGTTTCGGAGGAGAAGAGGGGAGGTAGAAGACGAGGGCGGGCCGTCCGATCGGCCAAGATCGGACGACCCAGATCTAGACACGTGGCGAAGGGGAGAAGAGGCGCGCACGTGCTTGGCGCGTGCCTGGGGGCACGTGCCTCACATGTGCGGTCGCTTTTAATTAATTTTTTTTATAAAAACGATATAAAAAGGGGCGAAAAACTGCTGACACGTGACGGCCCCAGGGGCGGCCACGTGTCAGCACCAGAAAAATCCGAAAATAAAGATTTTGTAAAATAAAAAAGAAATAGTAAGCGACCTCAGATCGAAAACGTTCCTTCACGAAAAATGCTCGTCTCGATGAGATCTGCAACTTTCATGAAGACATCAAAACCAAAATCGATCAAATGTGCAAAGTGAATTTTTGGGGTATCCTATGTACATAGAATACCTTGATTTTTGTGTTTTCTATTTTTTTTATCATTTTTAAACCAGATAAAAAAACCGGAAAAAATGGAAAAAAATCAAAGATAAATAAAGACACTTAAATCTAATTTTTTTGGATTTTTATTAATTAAGAAAATATGAACATAAATTCTGAGGTCAAAACCGCTAAAATACACAATGTACAAAAGAGGCCCAAAACCCAACTTTCACATATGAGCTCCGATTCACTTGAACTTGGTCTTGTTTTGAAGGTAATTGAATGTATATTAGTTCAAAAGTGAGTAGGATTAAATCAGACACTGGATGGGGGAGATATGGGGCTTTTAGTCCGAAAATCTTGAAACTATTTTTGGTCCAATTAACAGGGTTAGTGAATTTTTTGTATTTTTCATTTATTCTTGTTAGTGATATGTACACAGTGGAGGTAGTTTTGTGTCATTCGGAGTTCGCGTGAAGGAGTTAAAAATCCAGAAAATTAGGCTATTTACAGGTCATGGCTTGTATTTTTGGCTTCTTATTTTGTGCAAAAATGATGGATAAAATGCCATTCTTATGCAAACATGTATGAATGCTAATTATGCGAAATAAATGCAGAAATGTTGATGATTTTGAGGGAATGGAGCTTAATTAATGAGACTTACAGTGATGAATCCGAGATTCATCATCCTCCTATACTTAAACCATGCTCATCCCTGAGCATCAAAAAGAAATGCCATGAGGTGAAATGAGATTGGGTTCCATACCAAGACCATGAGCTGAATGTGAAAATGAAACTAAACTTGACCTTTGGATTAATAGTGTGGTAGAACTTCTGTGAAACTTAGAATTTTAAAATCAACAACCCTCAAGTTCTACACATCATTTCCATAGTTTCGACTCAGAAGTCATCTTAGATCAATCCTCTTCCCAAAGTATACCCTATGAACATTGAATAACTGACTCGTGTACGAAAGGTTTTAGCTCTTCCCACCCAGAATGCCGGACTACCATGCTCCTCTCCTCTACAGTAACTCGTCCTCGGGGAGTCAGGTATTTCCTTCTAAGGTCTGTCGTGCTGTGTTCACCATCGAAATGAGGGAGAAGATAGAAGAAGGGGAAAAGAACTGGAGGGTGGCCAGTGTAGTCACCTCTCCTTGTGAAGATGGCCAGTGTAGCCGAGTCTCCACCAAGATCTGCATGTTTTCTTGAAGCTTGGACCTTTTTGGTCGGATTTGATTTGGTAGTTGCTTCTTTGTATTTGAAATTTTTGGTGGTTCTGCTTGGATTTTGTTGTGCCCCTACGTATATAGAATCTTTTTGTTCCGTACATTTTTTGCAGTTTTAGAAAAAATTGTGCCCAGCTGTCCATCCCTTTTCCGAAGATTTATTTCAACCCGTACTCCGGTCTTTAGATTTCCACGCTACCAGAAAAGAGACTCACACAGTCGTCCAACATCCCGTCTGAGTTGAGCTAAGTGCATAGTGCGAGAGTACAAATTAATTCCCTATTCCAGAGTTGTACCCAGAATGAAGAGACCAGGTTAGACACTAAGAGTCAAACGCTGCACATTGTCATGTGGAACTTAAAGAATTAAGTCAAAAGACCTGAAGCTCTTAAAATCCTATTTCTCGGTGAAGTTCCTCTAAAAATTAGGTGGATTAAGGTCAAGTTCAGACCACTCTCGGTTTCGGCTCATAACTCGGATCAGAACCCGATGACTTTTCACAGATGCACATGAATGCGATGCTGGATGAAGTGCATGTGTGTGAAATGCAGACAAATTTTTTTGTGTGTGATGCAAAAATGAAATAAGAAGCCATTTTTTTTCAAAAATTTTGGGCAAGGTTAGTGTTAATAGAAAAACTCTTTTTTTTCTTTTTGGAGTTTTTTTAAAGATTACCCACCCAGTAAATACATATAGACTTATGCGAAAGTACGAGATATGGGTAAAATATAAACGAAGTATATACACAGACCCCCCTATACTTAGCGAGTGATGTGTTCTCAGAGCACAAGAAGCGGAAAGAAGACATAGCTCGGGCTAAGCGTAAGGGAGTGAGAAAAAATGAAAAGAAAAATTTAGCAGTTGGGATATGAGGAGAGTATGTACATGTGGATGCCGGTTCCCCCTATACTTAGGCTATGGCCAGCCTAAGTATAGAAGAAGGGAGAAGGAGAAGAATGGTATGTACAGATGGCATCGGTCCCCCCCTATACTTAGGCCTTGGCCTAAGTAGAGGAAGAAGATGTACAAGGAGACCGATGTGGTTGGGAGGGAGGGTGGGTAGCCGATGATTAAGGTGGTTTTCGGCTGATCTTCTTGTGAGCCTGCGGTGGGAGATCGTAATGATGAGACGGAGATGAGGCATATGATTCCCAACTATGATCATTGTCATCCTCAAAAAAAACATGATATATAATAGATGAAGTGTTTGAGTCAGATGAAAGATATCCATCATCAGAGTTATCCTCAGAGGAATAGTATTTGAAAGTTGACATACTCCAAGTATTCATGTCTTTTTGTTTCTTTAGTTATTTCCTCAGAATTCGTTCCTTTTTGGGGTCAATTGGTTTGTCCTTGGATGAATACTCAGAAGCATCGGTCTTAGTCAGCTCATACGAAATAATTCCAGTGTATTTGAAGAGAGCAGGAGTATCAGCTTTGGATGAATAGTAGTTAGGAAAGGGAGTTGTCCAACGAGAATTGAATTTTGGATCCTTGCGAAGATATGGCTTTAGAGCTGCCGAACAGACTTCACTCATGTAGACTACCTTTTCAGGACCTGATGAGGGATCATCAGCTGATTCCTCTTCCGAAAGGTCAAAGGTAACTCTCTTTTTCTTTCTTCGTGAAGGTGTCGGTTCACTTGAGTATCCAGATGAATAGCCTTTAGAGTTCTTCTCCTTGGTCGGTTTGCGTTTTGTTTGTTTACTCTTCGTCTTCTGAATGTTGGTGCACTCTCGATTTGGGATGATTTGGTCCAAGTATTCAGAGAATGTTGCTCCAGGGTGCGACCATGCATATGTCTCAGGATCGTAGTAGAAGGATTTGTCTATTTTGAGATCCGTGGGAATTGAAATACTGGGGAGGGTCTCTAAACCAATAGTCTTATCAACAACCGCTATCTCAGGTGCAGCATTGGGGTAGGGTTCTTCTACTGCTTCATGGTTGTGGTTGTCGGGGACTTCGTGAGTTTCCTCAGAAGATCGTGGTTCCTCAAAGACAGGGTCAGATCTAAGTGCTTCCAATGCTGTCAAATTGATTTCCTGAGTCTCACAATCAATAATTGCCTTGGCCAATGCCAAAAATGGCTTTCCGAGAATGATTGGAGACTGGGTGAATTCTCCTTAATGCTCAATATCAATGATCGTGAATTCTACTTTGAGCGGAGCACCTTGGAATTTCATGATGACAGAAATGATTCCTCTCGGTCGCTTTATAGATCGGTCCGCTAATTGAACAATCTCTCGTATCTTCCGGATCGGTCCGAGTTTGAGTTCATGGAATACAGAGGTTGGGAGGATATTGATTGGTGAATCGTCATCAATCCGAGCATGGGTGAAAATCGTGTCTTTGATTACACAGTCAAATCTGGGCAACCGCTTCACTATGCGGTTCTTGATTTTTCTCCTCAACACATAGGAGGAGGCCATTGACAAGATATGTCTTTCGGTCTTTGTTCTAATCCTGCCCAACTTTTTCATAGTTAATTTGTCTATTACAAATCTTTTAAGATCGGGGAAGTGTTCAATGGCCTATAGAAAGGGAAGTTCAAAAATCAATTTCTTTCCTAGTACTTCCCGTACAACAGGATCCAAATTCTTCAGATCATCTTCAGTTTCAATTTTTATGTATTTTTCGAGATTTTCAATTTTTTGTGATTTTCGAATATTCCCATTTTTTGGTATTTTCTATGTGGTGTGGTGATGTGGTGTGTTCCTCAGATGAGTAGGGGTTCAGATGTTCAGAGTGAGAGTCAGAGGCATAGTCATTTTTAGTCGAGTAATATGCAAAGGCATTAATGTTGGAATCGTCCCTAGGTTTTTGAATCCTCAAAATTTTCATCATGAGATCCAATCTTTTCCTCATTCATTTCTATGTCTGAGCTCCCATAGAATGAAATTAATCGGTCGGTAAATTTTTGAAATCTATCCTCTATTGAATTGAATCTCTTATTTATCCTCGAAATATCATCCTCAAAATTCTGTTCATGATCAACCATGGAAGCAGTCGATGTATGTTTGATAATTTCATCTTCCATTTTCCCGTTTGTGCTGAGAGGAGAGTTTCTTGGAATATATGACATATGATTATTATTTCCTGAGAATTTCTCCTCAAAAGTTATGGAAGGAGGCTGCTCATATGGTTCAGACATGTGTAGTTGGTCTGAGTAGAGTTCCATCCTATGATTGGTCAGACCTTGATACTGTGGAGTCATCATATAGGGTTTTTGTGTTTCTATATGGTCAGTCCAATCCTCTATATGAATATGATTTCTGAAGAGGGGTTTGTCGTGGTCAATCCAACGCTGAGGATCATTAAGTGCGGGTCTTTCCATCTAGGTTTGGTTTCTCGGCCAGTTATGAGACTCAAAGGTATTTTGATCTTGAAATGGCTCATTAGCGAGAATCCGAGAATAAGATGGTTCAGTCCAAGATGGTAGATGGTCAAGTGTGGTCGGATTATTCGAGTAGAAATTTATGAGGAAGCCGAATTCATCCGGGGGTGATAGTCTCCCGCAAATGTTGGAGGATTATTGAAAGAAGAGGATTTGGTTGATTTGGGCCTAACCGAGACAAATTCATTTTCATAGTATAGCTCTGATGGATTTTCAGATAAATGTTCGGTCATTTTTGAAAGGAATGAGGGGTAGGGACTGCAAGTTATTGGACAAGAGTTCCATGATGAGATTTAAATCAAGAAGGAGAGAGATGATTGCACAGGATAGTCAAGAGAAATTGTATCAAATGTGCAGCTCTTGATCTTCGAAATCGGTCCACAGACACCAATGCAAACACAATTCAAACCCCGGGTTCACTAACTCAACTCAAAGTGAAGACCGTGAAGGTTCGGTCAATTATCTTGTCAATTTTAGATTTTGGTGATAATACAATATATCAGAGCGGTTAAAGCGAGTTGTTAGGAACCCAATGCTCTCAGGAGACTGGCCTATCCCAAATTAGATCTTTCCCAGCCAGTATGAATTGCGGATCATTTACCGGCTACCCGATCAACTCAATCTGTTAAGGACGTCACGGGCCACTTTATCAGCTACCGGAGAGATCCTCACTGGAGAACGCCTAACCCAAGATAGCAGTCTGAAAAGAGTTAGGGTGTGGCTCTATCCTAGTGTGCTGGTCGCTCTCTCGCTCAAGCAGACCAAACAATGACGAGGTTGCTCTCCCGTAAAAATTCTTGATTTTATGGGTTCTTAAGATCGACTATATTTAGCAGTCCTAATTTTAATTAGGTGATCACTGAAGAATTTAGATGAGCACAAATACACGTCTACCGTCCAGTCCCAATTTCCTTTAGAAATATGTGATAAAACAAGAGGGAGAAGTTTGGGAAAAGCCGATGCACGCGGAAAACTATGATGAATGCTCAGTTAGAAGACATACAGTGAATCCTCGCAATCTCCATGTGGGATGCTAGACAGAATTGAAAAATTACTCTAAATGAATGCAAGCCGATGAAAAACCGCACCTAAGCAGAAAGTTCTATTAGCGGTGAAGAATTGAGTTAAATTTGGCTAAGTTGAACGATCTATGTGCGTCTCAGTTGATAGTGCAGTGTGGCTTAAGATCCTACGAGCACAATCAAAAATTAAAAATGCTCTGAGAGCCGTATGTGCAGGTTTATCCTAATCGCCACTCAAGTCGGGCCCCACCCTCACCGGAGAGTGAAACAGGCCACGACACACCACAAGGAGAGTTCAGTCTTTTTACACACACGAGAGTCCAAACAGACACCGCTATAAATGAGCATAAATTGAAATTTGCAGAAATTAAAACCTAGACTCTAAGCTCTCTCACGACTCGACTCGATCTTAAATTAATTGCGACTTCTTCAGATGTCGGTGAAGATGCATTGGTTTCTTGTAAAGCCGCTCCACGTACGTTGGGTACCTCACAAGAAAAATAAGAGAGAAGATGTAAGAGAGTGACTCAAAATAATTAAAAATAAAAGAAATAAATGCTGAAAAATAAATGCAGGAAATAAAATGGGATTTACAGTAAAAAAATTTGGGGGTCAGACTACCCGAATGCGAAAAACCGAACAAAAATTTTCAAAACACAAATCTAAGCTGTTTGCCTCCCCGGCAACGGTGCCATCTGACGGGTCCGTGTATCGCTCGCATAGAGATGTTTTTATCTGTTCATGTCATAAATAATATGGCTTGTTCGTTGTTGGAGGCGATTAGAATCGGTCAAGAAATAACCACAAATATTATTTAATTTCAATCAAGTGGTTTTATGTTTATTTTACTTGGGTAAGTCCCAAGGTCGATCACAAGGAGGCAAAGGAACAACCTAGAGTTGTGTCTATCAAGATTCGTACACAGTTTTCGAGGCGGCCTTTTTTTAGAATTTTTAATGCAAATAAGGGATGCGAGATGCAATTTTGTCCTATTTTAGGGACTAAAATGTAAAATTCGATCAAATGATGTCCAAAAATATAGAACTTGGCCACAATGCAAAATATGATGAAATAAATACAACGTAATTTTTTTAGAATTTTTGGATGCAATATGGATTTTTTATGGATTTTGAAATGCAAACGAAATGAATTTCAATATTTAATTATAAAAAAATATTAAACCTACTTTTTTTCAAGGGATAAAATTATCTAAGATCTACCACTAGGTGATTGATCTAGGAAAAATCCTAAATCTCGAAAATGTGAGATCTAATACCTATTAAAAATTAAACACTGAATTATGCAAAATAATTTTTACAGGGCAAACTATATATGCAAATGCAATTCCTTTTGAGCACAATGTTAAGCACAATTAACTCTACGATGTATGATTTTTCAAGGATTTTTAGAGCAATGGTTAATCAATTATGAATTTTAGAACAAGAAATGGGCAAAATATGCAAATTTCCACAAAATAATTATTTATTAATTAATCATCACTCACAAAAATGCCCACAATATGTCAAGATGTAGAGAATTAATTGACAAACAAAGTGATATTTTTGAATAAATAAAATAATGTAGAGAAGAGGTTCAAAATAGAGGGAGAGCACAAGGGTATAAATGCAAACAACAATAAATAAAGTAAGTATAAAATATGCAGTGGGGGACCTAATGTTAACTGACGAGATTATGGGGGGATCTCTGCAAATTTTTCAAGGGGTCACGTGCGTCTGGATGGCAGGGGTCTTGCGCAATTAAGAGGAGCTCAAAGGGGCGGCTTGCAAATTACCCACGCGGTCACGTGCTGGGCACGTGACCCGTGGGGATGAAATCCAGGACGTTCCCAACGCACGTGCTTCGCATGTGCTGGGGCCTCGGGCTGCGTGCCCGGCCGGTGGTGAGGCTACAACGATGCTCGTCGAGGCGGAGGTGGCGAGGTCGGAGCCCGGCGAAGACGTTGGTGGCGGTGAAGAGGCTCTGGGGACGCGTGGAGGAGGAGTAGCACCGGTGAAGTCATGGAATCGTGGTTGTCGAAGATGATGGCTCGATAGGGCTGCAACAGGCGGTGATGGCGCGAAGCAGGTGAAGGCAGTTGCATTGGAAGTCAGAGATGTTGGCGGTTGATGGAGGCGAAGTTGGCGTTGAGGCGACGATGAAGTAGCTAGTCGTTGTCGGCGAGGTGGAGGCGTAGCGATGGAGGTTGGCGTAG
Organism: Ottelia alismoides; assembly: GCA_037367405.1. NCBI lineage: Eukaryota > Viridiplantae > Streptophyta > Magnoliopsida > Alismatales > Hydrocharitaceae > Ottelia > Ottelia alismoides. The sequence continues at coordinate 883,871 of JAZKJV010010581.1, read as the reverse complement.
ACAGCAATGGCGGTGGTAGTCGGCTCGACGAGAACTCGGAGCGGAACAGAAGGCCGAGGTCGTCCACGCTGCAACGAAGGCCAGGGGAAGTGGCCTCGGATCTCGTCGACGGCGAAGCTCCGGGTTGTCACCACTGGGCTTCTCTTGAGGCTATCGGCGGATGACGGGTGATGGGGTCGGTCGAAGCCTTTAAATAGGACACGAGGGATGAGAGGCCAGTGAGGGAAGCGAGTTGAGCGGCGAGAGATGCGGGGGAGGTGGTTGCGGAGGGCAGGTGCGACGAAGGCGGCGGTTGTTGGCGGCGTAGTCAAAGGCAGTTGTGGAGGTTTCAGATGAGAAGAGGGGAGGTAGGAGATGAGGGTGGGCCATCCGATCGGCCAAGATCGGACGGCCCAGATCTAGACACGTGGCTAAGGGGAGAAGAGGTGCGTACATGCTTGGCATGTGCCTGGGGGCACGTGCCTCGCACGTGCAGCCGCTTTTAATTAATTTTTTATAAAAACGATATAAAAAGGGGCGAAAAACCGCTGACACGTGGCGGCCCCAGGGGCGGCGATGTGTCAGCACCAGAAAAATCCGAAATTAAAGATTTTGTAAAATAAAAAAGAAATAGTAAACGACCTCGGATCGAAAAAGTTCCTTCACGAAAAATGCTCGTCTCGATGAGATCTACAATTTCATGAAAATCAAAACCAAAATCGATCAAATGTGCAAAGTGAATTTTTGGGGTATCCTATGTACATAGAATACCTTGATTTTTGGGTTTTCTATTTTTTTGTCATTTTTAAACCAAATAAAAAATCAGAAAAAAATGGAAAAAATCAAAGATAAATAAAGACACTTAAATCTATTTTTTTGGATTTTTATTAATTAAGAAAATATGAACATAAAATCTGAGATCAAAACCGCTAAAATACACAATGTACAAAAGAGGCCAAAAACACAACTTTCACATACGAGCTCCGGTTCACTTGAACTTGGTCTTGTTTTGAAGGTAATTGAATGTAAATTAGTTCAAAAGTGAGTAGGATCAAATCAGACACTGGATGGGGGTGATATGGGGCTTTTAATCCAAAAATCCTGAAACTAGGGTTTGGGTTTTTGGTCCACTTAACAGGGTTAGTGATTTTTTTGTATTTTTCATTTATTCTTGTTAGTGATATGTACATAGTGGAGGTAGTTTTGTGTCATTCGGATTAGCATGAAGGAGATAAAAATCCGGGAAATTAGGCTATTTACAGGTCAACTTTGGCTTGGATTTTTGGCTTCTTATTTTGTGCAAAAATGATGGATAAAATGCCATTCTTATACAAACATGTATGAATGCTAATTATGCAGAATAAATGCAGAAATGTTGATGATTTTGAGGGAATGGATCTTAATTAATGAGACTTAGAGTGATGAATCTGAGATTCATCAGCCACCACCACCAGACGCGAAGCGACGAGGCACGTTGAAGCCCTCTTTCTGATCATCCATCGGACGTGCGCAGCCACTCCAGTTCGCTGGCGAAGTCCGCTGGGGAGGAGTTCTTCCAGAGCCTCTCTCCACCGTCGGATCACGCCTCGCTTCCGGTCGCCATCTGAGCCGTTCGAGGTCTGCCACTGACAGGCCGTTAGATCCACGATCTGACGGCCACGTGCTCCCCACGTTCGCCCTCTCGTCCGGACTGTCAGATCTGCCAAGAGGCGTCACCAGAGCCGCACGCCCATCCGCCACTCACCGCTTGACACCTGGCCCCCACGTGCCCCGCACACGCTTTGGCTGGGTAACTTGCGCTAGACCCCCTGCACTTTATTTCAGTTATTGTTTAGTCTATTAAATAATTCAGCAGACTTGGGTAATTTGCATATCAATACCTGTAGTTTATGATATTTGCACTTTAGTCCTTATTTTGTGGATGCACGTGCTTCGACACGTGAGACTTTGGGCTTTTTGCATGTTTTGGGGCCGGCTTTTAAGAATGTTATGAAATGAACTTTATGTTTTGAATATTGCATATATGTCCCTGTGCGTACTGTATTTGAACATGTGTTGAAATTTATGTGCATTTTGTACTGAGCCCCTTATTCTTTCTGCACGTGTTCCAGTTTAGCCCTGAAACTTATTTTCATTGCGATTAGGTCCCTGTGTGCTGTAGCTTTTTATACTGGCTGAATAAAATAGCAAATCAAATCAAAATTTAGTGAAATTTGGAACATGGCCCCTGCCATTGTGTAAAAATTTCACTAATTTTTTGGGACATGTTTGAGTTGTTTTTCTATTTTTAAAAATTCAAAAACCCTTGTTTTTGCTACTATTTGTTTTATAAAATCAATAAAAATATAAAAAATCATCTAAAAATTCTTAAAAAATTAGGTACTGTTTGTTTGTGTGTTTTCTAGCTTCTGTTCAATTTTTGCTCATTTTGGATTTATAAAACCCCTAAAAAATAAAAAACTCTAAAAATCTTATAAAAATCAATAAAAAATCTAAAAAATTCAAAAAAATGCAATTTCATTTCTTGTAGCTTAGTTTTTATTTCTAGTTTTCATAAAAATTGTTTCCATATTTTTATAGGCTATTTATCTATTTTTGAATAGCCTTTCAAATCTGGCTACACACTAGTTCCTTGTTTTTTCTTTATTTAATTTTTATAAAATCCATTAAAAATTAGAAAATTCTGATAAAATTACCAAAACCACTAAAAAATCACAAAACCCAAAAATATTTTTATTATATTTTTCTGAGTTGTTTGGATGTGTTGAATAATTAGTTGAAGTTGCTCTTTTTAGCCTTTGTCTATATTGTCTTCATAATTAAAAATACAAAAAATTTAAAATCCACAAAATCCACCAAAAATAATTTCTTTATTTTATTTGCTTTTCTGACTACTTCGTAGGCCACTTGGACAATCCGTGCTCCTTGAGTTCGACCCTGGTCGCTATACCATGTTAAATAAATAGCAACACCGCTATTTGTTTTTATTGACTTTTTGATTTATTTGATGGTGTTATTTTTGTTGATTGATCAATTTCCGCTATTCGGGTCGCAACGACCCTTGATTATTTTTACCTTACCCTGATAGTGGATATCTCAACTCATCAGAATATCACCATTGCCGGGGAGCACGGCTTAGTAGTCGTTTCTATTTTCACGGCCTTTTCCGCGGCTTTCTGTTTTCTTTTGTTTTCGCAGCTTTCTCCGCGGTCTTTTGATTTTCTTTTGTTTTCTTTTTATCTTCTTTTAATTTATTTTATTCTATTTTATTTGTTTTTATTTTATTTTTATTTTTGCATATATTTGTCTTTTTATTTTATTTTATTTTTCTTTGCATTTCTATAATAACTGTGTCTGAGATTCTCTTTTTTTGACTTCTTTGCGAGGGGCCTGAGAATCGAGGCGGCGTTCTTCAGAAAGCCGAAGCAACCGCGGAAGTCGGAGGCAGCTCTCTTCTCTACAGAGCCACAGGAGAGCGTGAGGAGTTGATCAGGTGGGAGGAGAGGATATATTAGGATAGTCTAGTTTATTTTTCTACAAACTTTGTTATTGTAATAATACAGGGACTCAGAGACACTTTTAGCCTTGTGGATTGCGGGGTCTATATTGCCGAGCACCGGTGTGCTCGGGGGACCCCATCGAATTGTTTGCGGTTTTGTTTTTTGCGACTTTTATTTTATTTTATTTTCCCGAGATTTGGCCTTAGCTTAGGAATTTCTGTGCTTGCGACGTAATTAATTAGGACCCCAGCCTAATTAGATTACATGTTCCTATAGACCGTATAATTGGACCTAATTAATAATTAATAAAGAAAAAGCTAACCTGGTCACTCGAGGGGTCACGTGCCGCTAGAGGCTATATACATCGCTGACAGGATCCGTTGTGGCAGACACCGACCGGCATCAGAGACTGGACCCCGACCCCTCCTGTTCACCCGTTAGCTACCGTTCTCTACATGTAGAAATTGCTTCGCCTAAGGCCGATTTCTTCGCTGCATCATATAGGTACATGTCTTTACTTTTATGCGCGGATCACCCTGCATGTAGACTGTTGGAGTCAGGTATGCATCTCTTACTCTGCATGCATCATTGATTTCTTCGTGCATCAGGTTTTTCGTCTTCTCCCCCTGTTTTTTGGACTTAATAAAATCAGGAGAATCGGAAAATTCGTCAGGCGTTGTTTGCTTGAAAAATACATAAAAAGAGAAAACCATAAAATTGGGACTGCTAAAGCAAATTAGACTTAAAATTCACTTCACCAAAAAATCTTGTATTGGGACAGTAACCCCCACCTTGGATGGTTTGATTGTGCGAGAGAGTGACCCGCACCCTAGGTAGAGCCATATCTGACCCCTCTTCAGACTACTGCTTCTGGGATAGTCGTTCTCTAATGAGGACGCTCCGGTCTCCGGTAAAGCGGGTCGCGATATCTTTAATAGAGCGAGCCGATCGGGTAGCCGGTAAATGGTCTGCGGCTTGTACTGGCTGGGAAAGATCTAGTTTGGGATCGAGACAGTCTCCTGAGGGTGTTAGATTCCCAACAGCTCGCTTAATCGCTCTGTTAGACTGTCTGATCACCAAAATAAAAAAGACAAGATAAAAGACCAAACTCTTACGATCATCAGCTCGCGCCGCGTTGGTGAATTTGGGGTTTTCTTGTCCATCATGTTTGCTTTCCAGATCCCATCCGCCTAACTTGCCAGAACACGATGATGGGTCGGAGGTCCCTTAGGCAGCCTCTGGTTGCATCGCTTACGAGCACTCCAGCCCGTTCATCTAGGTCGGTTCGTGAGAGTCGAGACCCGCTCTCCGAACTCGAGTTTGCTTCCATCCTGTCCCCCCCGACCACCTTTCTTCTGATAGTCATGAGGTGCCCGATCAGATAGAGCAGCAGTCAGATATTTCAGCACCTGAGCTTGGGTCTTTTGCCTTTGCGGAGACTATGGCAGGCAACAACGAGGATCACACCGGAGGCCCGAGAGCTGAGCAGACCTATGTATTGGACCAGGGTGCGATCAACAACACCTTGATAGCCTCCCTCGAGATGATGCAGCAGCAGATCAGAGATCAGGGAGCATTCGTGGTGGAGATGCGCAGAGAGATGGAGAGGATGAGAGCAGACCGCGAGCAGCGCAGACCCGATGGAGACAGACCTGAGATCCAGACCAGCCTGAGGAGTCGGTTCAGCCAGCAGTAGCCAGACCGATGCGGGAGTTACACAACCCAGAATCGTCACTTACACACCGGTGGATCGCTCTTCCAGCAATCGTGGGGGACTTCAAGTTCCCCCCTCAGACGATCCAACTTCTCCCCCGTTTCCATGGGCTCGCGACTGAGGAGCCACACCTTCATCTCCAGGAGTTCGAGATGATATGCAGCACCGTCCATGATCGTTAGGTGGATGAGGACACCATTCAGATGATTGCTTTTCTGTTCTTCCTGGTAGACAGAGCATCCAACTGAATGAAGCATTAAGGGAGATTTGTGACCACCTGGGAGCAGCTCCGGACCGAGTTTCTCAACAAGTAATATCCACTCGGCCGGACGAATGCAGTGAGGTCCCTGATCAGCAACTTCTCCATGCTCCCCAACGAGCAGTTCCATGAGGCATGGGAGAGGTTCAGAGCTTACTGAGAGATGCCCACACCACGATATCTCAAAGCCGAACCTAGTTCAGAGCTTTATTTGTGGGCTTACACCAGAACTGCAGGGCTTGGTGAATGCTTCTTGTGGCGGTTCCTACTTCGCCAAGGATGAGGATCAGGTCTGGGCCATCTATGAGGAGATGACCAAGAACTATACAGTGATGTCCCATACCCGCCTCTACCAGCCACAGGCCGTGCAGTTTCAGAGGATAGCACGGGTCAATGCTGATCCTTCCAGTTCGTCAGCAGCAGTCACACAGGCAGAGTCTACCGCCGCAGACATGGGCATTATCAGCGAGAAGCTGGATCGGATCGAGCTGATCGAGAAGAAGCAGTTGCTAGGGCATATCGCAGATGGATCAGATGGCACAGACGCTGAGTGACCTGAAGACACAGATCATGTGTCTCCAGGAGGCACAGACAGCTTCTCAGCCCCGTCTCAGGTCACGAGGAGATCCGAGCAGTAGTGGTAGCTCATCCCAGCACTCCAGTCAGCCTAGACAGGTTCACCATGTCCAGGTGGAGTCGTACCAGCAGCCACCGTAGTCCTACCAGCCACCACCATCCCAGGACACTCATATGGTGGTCTACCAGCCGGATCATCCCCTGGCAGTACTCCCCCCACCCATCTATGACCAGGAGCCATTGATGGATGTCAACGAGATTTGGTATGACCGACCCCAGCCCGGTATCTGACGAGACCATCCCGGATTCTGCTGTTCGGCCGGTGGCACCAGTTTCCAGCAGCAACCTCCAGTTCAGCGTGGCCAGTACGACCAGCAGCGAGAGACTCATCAGTAGATCCAGCCCCCAGTACAGCAGCAACAGTCATCCCACCACCATCAGTATGGTCCTCGTCCCTATCAACAGGGATAGCCTTGGAGGCGAGAGCAGCCTCATCAGCAGTATCATCCACAGTACCCCTCTCACTCTCACCAGCAACCTCACTACCAGCGAGGCCACCCGTTAGGTTCTCATGGGCTGACCTATGAGAACCCCGCACTTGATGATCTCGCCCGCCTCATGACCAAGCAGCAGGCCACCTTCCGACGGGAGATGGACGAGTTGTTAGCCATGTGAGCCCGAGGCAAACCATTCTTACAATAAGTGTTATTGTAATAAATATGTTTTATCAATAAAAGTTATTGATTGTTCACTCCCTTTATGAAATTAAGTGAATGAATGCATTATAAGCTCCCTCTGTACAATTAGGGTTATGTACCATGGCCATCTTGATAATCATATAGATGTTGATTCATTAGATGAATCATAGAGGCTGGTGCTTGGATGAATATCTAATGGGTTAGATAGAGGAATCATCAAGCACCGTCAAATAACTATTAAGAGATGATCTCCAGCCTAAGTAGGATATGGCAATCCTTTCTCACATAGGCTGATATCTGACCGACCTCTTGATGCAGGTCCTCTGCATGGGAATAGTGATTCAGAGGTGTCAGATTAATTAAGTCAAAGGGTTGACTTAGTGAGATCGAGATAACCTAAGTCCTATGTTGAATGCTGTCAAGGCATAGGCATGCATCCTCTGACCAGAGACAGATGTGTTATTATATGTCTGAGTATGTACATTTGGTAGACATTAGGTTGATGACCTAACCAAGGTCTATACACCTGTGAGCTGGTGTGCATATAAGGGCATATGAGTAATACGATCTCTCAAAGGGATCATACAGGTTCGCTTATGAACCGAAAGACATGAGCTCACTCACGAGGTATTGGGATCGATCAAATTTCATGTATGGTCGTCGTACTTTGGAAGCATGACAAGAATTTGAAGGTATGATATATGCTTTGGGAAAGCATATGATCGATACCAATTCCCAATGACCATGATTGAGAAACTTGATAATCAAATCCTGAAGAAGATAGTGTAAAATTGATCTATATCGTCAGATTGATCATTGGTCTTCCAGTATGCAGGATGTACATGTATTGGGAATACCTGAGGGTGATGTGATCATAAACGATTGTATAACCATGACACTTCTATTCCGAGGGAGTGATGAAACAGGTTTGGATTTTACTGACTCCTCTTAGTAGAGAAGCAATCTGATCTTAGTCCAAGTGTTGTACATTGGTCTGAATGAGATTCAGATTCAATGAGAAGATTCAATTTGTAGTCTTGATTTAATCAAGCATCTGTGGGAGGTCCATTGGATCTGGATTTGAGATGATATCTCAATATCCAAGTCACTATACGTGGAACAATACAATCGCCATGTCCTTATCTCCAAGTATCTGCGGAGAAAGAACATTATTCTTGAAGGGGTCCAGGAATAATTCCTATGATGAATTTTGTATCCAAGCAAGAAGGTCTTGATGATTAAATAAGATTTAATATAAAGTATAATATGAATGAGATTCATATTGTGAGAATGATTATCCGAGATAACTGAATGAGATTTAATTATCAAGGATATACAGACCGTGGATAGTACTATCCATAATATCTGTGTATATTATAAATGTGATTTATAATATATATCAGATAGAGAGAATTTTTGTAAATAGCATTTGTTAATTATTAATGTGGATTGGATTCACATTAATTAATTAATTAGAAATGTAATTTACACATTAGTTTGGGTTGTGAATATGATTCACATATTTTTTCAATGGCATGATTGAAATATTCACAAATTAGTTTGGAATTAATTTGGTGGATATTATTGCAATAAAGGTCATTGAAATTTATTAAGAAATAATAGAATAAAATAAAAGGAAAAAAATCACCACCGAAAAGTGGTGGTGTCACCAATGACTTAGTCATGGGTAACGCCCCTTTGTTGTCTCCCTTTTGTTATCTTGTTATCTCTTAATAATTAATTTATGTTAAAATTAAATTACATTGATAATAATGCAATATATTTTTAATTTGATATAAATTAATGTTTTTGGTTTTTAACCAACAACAATCATGGTACATGGATCAACCTATCCGTTGGATCTATGTATACCATGGATTGAGATCCATTGGATCCCAAACTAATATATAAGGAGGGCAACCCTAGCCCTTGAAAAATACACCAAGGTACCCTAAGAGTATACGCCTACTCTCTCTCTCTCATTCTCGCCGCCCTCTCTCTCTCTCTAAGGTGGCCGTCCATCTTGTATGTTGAGAGAGACCTTCTCGCCTTCACCTTCGACTACTCGAGGATCTCCATCTTCTTTGGGACCGCTTTCTCTAGAGGAAGATGAAGGATTTCGTTCGATGAAATCAGGGGATTTGAGGCTCGGATCTTCATCGAGTATTGCGGGAGTCACACGACTCATCATCGCGCCCGCAAGTGTTGTCTTCGTAGATCGGACTTGAGCCAGGAGGATCTCTTGCTTTAGAGATCTTGTGATCGCAACCACGCTTCGAGAGGTATTCCTAATACTTAGTGGTTTGATGAAACGATCCAGGAAATGTTCTTGTGATCATGTGGTTTCATCGTTTGTTTAAAATTTTTAAATTTCGCTGCATCTTGTGACTAGTGCGACTAGTCGCCCCGATCATATAAGATATGATCGTCACGCTTCCGTGATGCGCTTGAGGATTCTCAATATCCTTTAAGTGGTATCAAAGCCAGGTTTGAAAAGGTTTTGGATACTATTCGTGAACCTAGGACGACTTGGGTTTGAAAAGGTCGCGAAAGTTTTATTGCATTTCAATTATCGCACCTCTGTCTAATTAGATTTTTTCGGCACTGTTTAAATTGTTTAAACACAAAATATTCAATTGAATTTTTTTCCCCATTAAATAAGGAAATCATAGGATATGAGTTTACTAAATTTGGATTTAATTTGCTCAAGATACGGCCTTTTGAATAAGCATGTATTCACTGTTGCGGGAATATCAAATCTGAATGTGATTAATTTGTTAATTACATTTTTGATGCACCTTGAAATGCGTGAAATATCACTTAGATTCTGTTGTAAATCAAGTTGGCAATCTTAGGGAACTAATTTTGTGAATTTTGGATTTAAATTGATCAAGATAAGTTAATTTTATTGATTAGGGGTCACTGCTGGAAATTGACAAATTGATCATGAACCTTGTGATAGTCATTCAAATTAATTTGATGAAAAATAATTATTAATTTTCTTAAATGACTATTGATAAGTATTTATGAAATATTTAGAGATGATAATTGTTTCATTGAATGACATCCCACTAACCATAATGATAAGATAGTTGATCTTGATCATTGGTTAATATTAAATCATCAACAAACATTGTTTGCATATAAAACCCTAGGTCATCCTACAATAGTTGTAGGACAACTTTTACATGCAAAACTCTACTGCTTGAATATGATTGGGGATTTGTTTAGCAAATCTCCTTATAATATAATCAAAATTGTTCTGATGTATATTATATGGTATAATTTCGGTTGAAAGATCGATGAGCATCTCAAAGTATATGATGATCTATCTGGAATTATCCTTTCCTGAGGTGGATATGGTGTCTAGTCGGAGAGCATTGGGGTAGAGGGTTGCACCGGTTGTGGTCCGTCCCACTCTCGTCGGTACTGGCCATGACAACGGATAGGGACTCGATAATGCTGGAGAAATCAAAGTGTATTTTTCTAATTATTAAAATTCGAAATAATACGTACTTTGATATTATACCTACTATTCAAGTAAAATTCAAAGTTTGTTGATTGAAAATAGGATTGATAATTAATTTAATGTGATTAAATTAATTATATCTTATTAAATACTCTATTATGAATAGATGTGTATTTCCCTTGGAAGAATTAATTACGTGAATATGATTCATGATAATTAATTATTTCAATTTGAATAAGAGGTGGAGGATCACATAAGTGACATCCATGGTCTCCCGTCAAGGCAAAGAATTTCATCGCCAAAAGTTGTATATAGGAGACGCCTGTCCAAAGTGACATATCCTATATACAATTATTTGGATCGGGTTCTTTGCTTCTCGAAAGAGTAAGGCCGTATACGTAGTGACCCCAATATTGGGTCCTCATATTATTGGGGCGATATTGGATTGCGTATAGCGAGTATTAAGCCTGTTGACGGTTGGTTCAATTAGCAACGGGTCAACATCATCTTATTGGTGGTGGGCCCGGGTGTTAAAGACCGAATTGGGAAATGCAAGTTGGACTTGCAAGGCGGAATGTGTTCCCGCTTCTCTTTATTAGAGTCACAGGTTCTCATATTATTGGGATGTGATAAAGATAGAGAGGAGATCCCAGATCTTGCTTGAGATATAGCGGTAAGTATATCTCTTACTTTGAAAGACGATTAGGGAATAATCTTTCATCGTGGACATATCAAGACAAATTCGATTTAAAATGCCTTAATCAAATATTTTAAAATGAATATATAATTATTTATATGTTCTAATATAGTGCATTCTTAATTTCAGAAAATGAAGTCCATGAACTTACTGAGCAGGCTCCTGGAGGTCAATCAGTTGACGGGACCAAATTATTCAGATTGGATCCGAAATTTGGATCTTGTCCTATCTACGGAGCGCATCTCATATGTGATAACTAAGGACAAGATTGCAGACCCTCTGACTCCGGAAGATAAAACTTTCAATGAGAAATATGATGAAGATCATAACTTGGCAAGGCGTTATATCCTTGGCTCATTATCCAATGTGCTTCAGAAGCAGCATGTAGAAATGAACCACTGCCAAGAAATCATGCTGAATCTGAAGGAAATGTTCGGTGACATAAACCGCACACAGCGTTATAATGTGATGAAAGAGCTTATTCGCTGCAAGATGCAGGAAGGGACCTCTGTTAGAGAACACGTGCTCAAAGTGTTTAGGTATCTCTCTGAATTGGGAACCCTGGGAGCCGTCATGGATGCTGATATGCAGGTTGATTTCAGTCTCATGTCGCTCCCTAAGTCTTTCAACAACTTTGTCGTGTCATATCACATAAGCAAAGCTGAATTCACTAACACCGGGTTGTTAGCAGCATTGAAGTCTACAGAAGACGTCATGAAGAAGGACGACCCCTCTGCTAGTGCAATGGTTGCACAAGTAAAAGGAAAGCGCGGGCGGAAGCAAGGTTCTCGGAAGAGCCCGGCCCAGAAGAGAAAGAAGAAGAATCAAGGAGTTGGTTCATCTTCCAGTGCTTCCACATTAATGACATCGAAGAAGACCGATGTCTGTCACAACTGCAAGAAGACGGGGCACTGGCGGCGTAACTGCCCTGAATACCTGAAGTCTGCCGACAAAGGTAAAGCCCCAGCAGGTATGAAATCTACTTTCATCATTGAAACTAGATTTCTCGCTGGACGAGAAGGAAGTTGGGTTGTAGATTCTGGTGCTTCTGTTCATGTATGCAATTCATTGCATTTGTTTCAGGAAACTAAGAATCTGGAGCAAGGGGAGATAGTCATCCAGATGGGATCTGATGCAAGTGTCGTAGCAGTCGCCATTGGGACCTGCCGACTATCATTATCTAGTGGTCGAGTCTTAGTACTTAAAGAGTGTCTTTATGTACCTGAAGTCAGGAGGAATTTGATATCTGTATCTAAGCATGTTAGACATGGATATTCCTTCCTATTCTCTAATAAGTTAATCATTAATCAATATGATAAATTTATTGCGAATGGTGTTTTGACTTCTGGTGGACTCTATGAATTGTGCATTGATGAATGTGTCATGAATGTCACTACCACTAATAAAAACCCTAAAAGATCCAGGGAGAATGGAAATCATTCGAATATGATTTGGCATCAAAGGCTTGGTCTTTTATCTGTTGATAGGATCAATAGATTGATAAAGGATGGACCCTTAGATTTTCTACAGGCCAATTTTTACCTACCTGTGAACATTGCATTCGAGGTAAAATGACCATGATGCCTTTCCGTAACAAGATTACGAGATGCGAAGGTATTCTTGACCTAATACATACTGATGTATGTGGTCCCTTTAGTACCGCGACCCGAAATTGATATCAATATTATTTGACGTTTATCGATGACCATTCGCAATACGGTTTTATCTTCCTATTACGTCATAAATTTGAAACCTTTGAAAAGTTCAAAGAGTTTACGGCTTTGGTTGAGAACCAAACCGATAGGAAGATTAAACGGATTCGATCTGACCGAGGTGGCGAGTACCTCTCAGATGAATTTAAGGTATACCTTAAAGAGAATGGAATTGTCTCCAATCTCACTCCCCCTGGAACTCCCAAACTTAATGGTGTTGCTGAAAGACGCAACAGGACCATCATGGACATGGTCCGTTCAATGATGAGCAAAGCACGTTTACCTCTTAGTTTCTGGGGATATGCAGTAGAGACTGCGATATATATCCTGAATAAGATCCTAGCAAATATGTGCCTAAGACTCCTCATGAGCTCTGGTATGGAATCAAACCTAGTGTTAATCGCTTGAGGGTTTGGGGTTGCTTGGTCCATGCAAAGAATGTGGACGCAAGTAAGCTAGAATCTCGCACTTGTGAGTGCTACTTCATTGGGTATGTTAAAGATGGTATTGGATATCAACTTTATGACCTTGAGACCCAAAAGGTTTTTGTCTCTAGAGATGTGAAATTTCTGGAGGATGATTTCCTTAAAAGTCAAGATAGAAATGAAGTAGAGGAACTCATTGAATCCCCTGAGGATTCTGAGGTTCTTGACCCAGAGACTAAGGAGATAAATGAATATGAAACAACCACACCTCTTCGAAGGAGTTCGAGGATGGTTGCACCACCTGAAAGGTAAGGATTCCATGTGTCAAGTGAGACTGACGATGATACTACTTCCTTTGATGAAGCACTCGCAGATCATGACATGGATAGATGGATGCTAGCAATGAAGTCGGAGATTGACTCCATGCATAAGAATGGTGTATGGACCTAGAGGATCCACCTAAAGGGGTGAAACCCATTGGGTGTAAATGGATCTTCAAGAGAAAAAGGGGATCTGATGGGAAAGTAGTGACTTTCAAGGCACGACTCGTAGCCAAGGGCTACACACAGAGAGAAGGCATCGACTACGATGAGACGTTCTCTCCTGTGGCTATGCTTAAGTTCATCAGGGCACTGCTAGCTATAGCTGCATCTCTTGACTACGACATCTGGCAGATGAACGTCAAGACAACCTTCCTCAATGGATACCTCGAGGAGGATATCTATATAGAGCAGCCTCAGGGATTCATAATTGAGGATGGAAAAGTATGCAAGCTGAAGAAATCCATCTATGGGCTCAAACAAGCTTCTCGTAGCTGGAACATCAGATTTGACGAAAACATAAGAGTTATGATTTTGTGCAGAATCCTGATGAACCTTGTATGTACAAGAAGCTTAGTGGGAGCGCCATTGTTTTCATCGTGCTTTACGTAGATGATATCCTTATCATTGGGAATGATATAGGAATGATGACCAGTGTAAAGATTTGGATGTCTCATACCTTCGAGATGAAAGATCTTGGAGAAGCCTCTTACATCTTAGGCCTGAAGTTGTCCAGAAACCGAGAAAAGAGGATGTTGGGACTATCACAACATTGATACATTAAGAAGATTCTTGAACGATTCGGCATGGATAGTTCCAAGAAAGGATTCCTCCCCTTAATACATGGCATCCATCTGTCTAAAGGGATGGCTCCTTAAAGAGTAGAGGAAAAGAATGCCATGACTGGATGACCTTATGCATCAGCTGTAGGAAGCTTAATGTATGCTACGATGTGTACTAGGCCAGACATCTGCCATGCAGTGGGAGTGGTAAGTCGTTGCCAATCCTGCTATGGAGAGCAACACTGGAATGCAGTGAAGAACATATTTAAATATCTAAGACGGACGCAAGATTACATCTTGGTCTATGGAGATAGTGATCTCCAAGTCTTAGGATATACAGATTCAGACTTCCAGTCAGATATTGATGATCGAAAGTTGACAAAAGGGTTTGTATTTGAATGGTGGTGCTGTGAGCTGGAGAAGCAAGAAGCAGGACACTACAATGGATTCAACAACAAAAGCCGAATATATTACCGCATCGGATGTTGCAAAGGAGGCGGTGTGGTTGCGCAAGTTCATCTTGGAGCTTGGTGTAGTTTCCTCTGATACTCCCATCCCGTTACTTTGCGACAACACGAGAGCCATTGCCCAGGTAAAGGAACCCAGGTGGCATCAAAAGAGCAAGCACGTGGAAAGGAAATACCACATCATTCGGGAGATTCAAAAGCGTGGTGATATCGTCATCACCTAGGTGGCCTCTGCTGACAACGTTGTCGATCCTCTTACCAAACCTCTGACGCGGAAGGTTTTCGACCAGCATGTAATGAGTATGGGTTTAAGGACTGTTCCTGAATGGTTCTGAGGGCTAGTGGGAGATTGTTAGCCATGTGAGCCTGAGGCGAACCATTCTTACAATAAGTGTTATTGTAATAAATATGTTTTATCAATAAAAGTTATTGATTGTTCACTCCCTTTCTGAAATTAAGTGAATGAATGCACTATAAGGTCCCTCTGTACAATTAGGATTATGTACCATGGCCATCATGATTATCATATAGCTGTTGATTCATTAGATGAATCATAGAGGCTGGTGCTTGGATGAATATCTAATGGGTTACATAGAGGACTCATCAA
This sequence comes from Ottelia alismoides, assembly GCA_037367405.1. NCBI lineage: Eukaryota > Viridiplantae > Streptophyta > Magnoliopsida > Alismatales > Hydrocharitaceae > Ottelia > Ottelia alismoides. The sequence continues at coordinate 868,666 of JAZKJV010010581.1, read as the reverse complement.
GCATCGTCAAATGTAAGAGATGATCTCCAGCCTGAGTAGGAGATGGCAATCCTTTCTCACATAGGCTGATATCTGACCGACCTCTTGATGCAGGTCCTCTGCATGGGATTAGTGATTCGGAGGTGTCAGATTAGTTAAGTCAAAGGGTTGACTTAGTGAGATCGAGATAACCTAAGTCCTATGTTGAATGTTGTCACAGCGTAGGCACGCATCCTCTGACCAGAGACAGGTGTGTTACTATATGTCTGAGTATGTACATTTGACAGACCATTAGGTTGATGACCTAACCGAGGTCTATACACCAGCGAGCTGGTGTGCATATAAGGGCATATGAGTAATACGATCTCTCAAAGGGATCATAAAGGTTCGCTTATGAACCAGAAGACATGAGCTCACTCATGAGGTATTGGGATTGATCGAATTCCATACATGGTCGTCATGCTTTGGAAGCATGATAAGAATTTGAAGGTATGATATATGCTTTGGGAAAGCATATGATCGATACCAATTTCCAATGACCAAGATTGAGAAACTTGATAATCAAATCCTGAAGAAGACAGTGTAAAATTGATCTATATCTTCATAGTATGCAGGATGTACAGGTATTGGGAATACCTGAGGGTGATGTGATCATAAACGATTGTATAACCATGACACTTCCATTCCGAGGGAGTGATGAAACAGGTTAGGATTTTAGTGACTCCTCTCAATAGAGAAGCAATCTGATCTTGGTCCAAGTGTTGGACATTGGTCTGAATGAGATTCAGATTCAATGAGAAGATTAGATTTGCGGTCTTGATTTAATCAAGCATCTGTGGGAGGTCCGTTGGATCTGGATTTGAGATGAGATCTCATTATCCAAGTCACTATACGTGGAACAATACAATCGCCATGTCCTTATCTCCAAGTATCTGCAGAGAAAGCACATTATTCTTGAAGGGGTTCAGGAATAATTCCTATGATGAATTTTGTATCCAAGCAAGAAGGTCTTGATGATTAAATAATATTTAATGATCAAGTATAATATTAATGTGATTCATATTGTGAGAATGATTATCCGAGATAATTGAATGAGATTTAATTATGAAGGATATACAGATCGTGGATAGTACTATCCATAATATCTGTGTATAATGTAAATGTGATTTATAATATATATCAGAGAGAGAGAATTTTTGTAAATAGCATTTGTTAATTATTAGTGTAGATTGGATTCACATTAATTAATTAATTGGAAATGTAATTTACAAATTAGTTTGGGTTGTGAATATGATTCACATATTTTTTCAATGGCATGATTGAAATATTCACAAATTAATTTGGAATTAATTTGGTGGATATTAATGCAATAAAGGTTATTGTAATTTATTAAGAAATAATAGGATAAAATAAAAAGAAGACAAATCACCACCAAAAAGGGGTGGCATCACTAATGACTTAGTCATAGGTGATGCCCCCTATTTTTTAGGGATGATTTGTTGTCTCCCTTTTTGTTATCTTGTTATCTCTTAATAATTATTTTATGTTAATTGTGTTGATAATAATGCACCATATATTTAATTTGATATAAATTGATGTTGTTGATTTTTAACCAACAAAAATCATGGCTGTTGATTGATATATGGATCAACCTAGCCGTTGGATATATGTATGCCATGGATTGAGATCCATTGGATCCCAAACTAATATAAAAGGAGGGCAACCCTAGCCCTTGAAAAATACACCAAAGTACCCTAAGAGTACATGCCTACTCTCTCTCTCTCTCATTCTCGTCGTCCTCTCTCTCTAAGGTGGTCGCCCATCTTGTATGCTGAGAGAGACCTTCTCGCCTTCGCCTTCGACTACTCAAGTATCTCCATCTTCTTTGGGGCCGCTTGCTCTAGAGGAAGATGGTGGATTTCGTTTGACGAAATCAGGGGATTCGAGGCTTGGATCTTCATCAAGGATTGCGAGAGTCACGTGACTCATCATCGCGCCCGCAAGTGCTGTCCTCGTAGATCGGAATTGAGCCAGGAGGATCTGTTGCTTTAGAGATCTTGTGATCGCAACCACGCTTCGAGAGGTATTCCTAATACTTTGTGGTTTGATGAAACGATCCAAGAAATGTTCTTGTGATCATGTGGTTTCATCATTTGTTTAAAATTTTTAAATCCCGCTGCATCTTGCGACTAGTGCGACTAGTCGCCCCGATCGTATAAGATACGATCGCCACGCTTCCGTGATACGCTTGAGGATTCTCAATATCCTTCACGAGTTCCGTCAGGAGATGAGGGGGATTGTGAGAGGGAAGGTCGCCATCCCTGCCCAGATCGAGCCCAATCTGAACAGCCTCAAGAGGAAGTCTAAGCAGGTAGAATTCACTGAGATTACCACTCCTAGTGCTTCACTTGGTGATATGATTGCATACATGTTTGATGTTGATTTTGTTACAATTAGGAGAGGTAGGATGCCAGCAGGTGATGCCTCATCTGAGCGACGACCCCATGCCACTTCAGAAGCGCCAGACGAGGAGGAGAGCGGTGCTGATGTCGCTCGTACACATGATGATGACAGCGGTGCTGACGCCACCAAGGATGATGATCCAGCCGACGGTACTGAGGCCATCATTTCACCAGATGGAGGAGGTGGTACTGATGACACCAGACCAGTTGTCGAGCCAGAGCGCGGTACTGATACCACGAGTCCAGATGCCGAGGGTGGTAACGAGGCCACCAGTTCCACTTCTGCTAGTCCTGTTGTCTTTCAGTCAGTTCATGTACCTCAGGACATTTCTGTGAATAAAGTAAAGGGTTTGATATTTTCCGATCCACCTGTGTTGATTGATGATGTATGTGTGGATTCTTTCGTGCTTGAGCAACCCAGACCTGATCCTAGTCCTTCATCTGAGAAGGACCCAGCTGTCCCCTTTCCCCAAGCACTCCGCTTGGCTAAGGGGATCAAAAAAGACCCAAAAAAGTCCCATCAGTTAGAGTTCATCCAGCACATGATGGACCTATTTCAGATACAACTGACTCTACAGGAGGCCTTGGAGCACATCTCTCTCTTCCAGAGATCACTCAGAGACATGACCACAGTTCGGAGGAAGAGGCGGAACCACCGGTCAGAGATCCATGTGCTCACTCGTGCCACATGCTTTATGGTACAGAACCGTCTGCTGCCAGCCAAGAGGCCAGATATAGGAGCCCCGTATGTCAGATGCCATATTCATGAGCAGAGGTTTGATTGTACTCTATTAGACATCGGGTCTTCGATCAACCTACGTCCGGCAACCTTGCTCAACTGCTTCGAGTTAGGCCCTCTACGACAGAGCAGGACGGTCCTTCAGTTTGCTGATCGATCTGTCAAGAGGCCGAAGGGGTTGCTGAAGGACGTTGTCATCACGATTCAGGGCCTGAAATTCCGCGTGGACTTCGTAGTGTTGGACATGGAGATCCCTAAGTCCGTGACCGATACCCCCATCATTTTAGGATGCCCGTTCTTGGCCATAACCAAGGCAGTGTCCGATCATAATAGCATGAAGGTATACTTTCGTGTCGAGGGCGAGAGTATACAAATAGAGACGATTGAGGAGACTAGAGCCAGAGATTCAGCTTTCTCCAAGCCACCATCAGATTCAGAGCAGATGACAGAGGCAGGGCGAGACATCCACCAGGACTGCGATTTTGTGATTACAGATGACAAGGCAGTTTAGGCAGATCTAGCAGCACAGGCCATCCTCTCACCTTCAGAGTTTGTTGATGCACAGATGGCAGCAGAGGGGAGCTTAGAGAGCGCATTCTTGATCCAGGATACATCTCAGGCAGCAAAGTCGGCTCCCGATCGTGAGGTGTATTTTTCTTGTGATTCTGATACAGATCCCTCAGAGTCAGATATTGACTGGGCAGAGTTTCATGATTTGATACCCTGTCTGACGTCCACAGAGCCTACAACTAGAGAGGAGGTTGATTCCATGCAGAGCAGAGACACACCAGCAGAGCAGCCTTCACCTAATTCAGATTGCGAGCGAGAGTTCTCATTCTCCCATGCAGATTTGGCCGCATTCACTCGGACCTTTCAGAGGCCAGATCCACCAGCACCAAGTTGTCTTGAGCTGAAGCCATTACCATCATCGCTGAAGTACAAGTTCCTTGCGGGTAATCATGAGATGCACCCAGTCATTATCTCAGCAGATTTGACTGGAGAGCAAGAATCCCGTCTGATGGGGGTTCTTGAAAAGAACCGCAAGATGATTGGATGGAGTGTAGCCGATCTCCAGGGGATAAGTCCGGCCCTGTGCTCCCATCATATCTATCTCGAGAAGGATGCGAAGCCGTCGTGTGAGTTCCAGCGGCGGCTGAACCCGAACCTTCGAGATGTTGTTATGAAGGAGATCTCAAAATGGTGGAGTACTGATTTTATCTATCCCATCTCCGACTCTAAATGGGTCAGTCCATTGCATGTAGTGCCCAAGAAGACGAGCATCACTACAGTTGTCAGTGAGTCTGGAGAGGAGATCGCTACTCGGGTATCCACTTCTTGGCGGGTCTGTGTGGACTACATACGATTGAACCATGCCACCAAGAAGGATCATTTCCCGCTGCCTTTTATTGAACATATTATAGAGAGGTTGGAAGGGAAGAGCCATTACTATTTCTTGGACGGGTACTCCGGATACAATCAGGTGGTCATTGCGCCCGAGGACCAAGATAAGACTACCTTCACCTGTCCCTTTGGGACATATGCTTTTAGACGGATGCCCTTTGGATTGTGCAATGCTCCGGCGACATTCCAAAGGTTCATGTTGTCCATCTTTTCGGACATGGTGGGGGAGTGCTTGGAGGTCTTCATGGACGACTTTTCGGTCTACGACGACAGATTTGATTCTTGTTTTGACTGCCTAGACCACGTCCTCCAATGATGCATTGAGGTACACCTGGTACTTTCATGAGAGAAGAGTCACTTCATGGTGACTCAAGGGACGGTGCTTGGCCATATCATCTCCAACAGGGGCATGGAGGTTAATCCGGCCAAGGTGGATATCATTAGAAAACCCAATCCATCGTCCAACTTGCGGCAGTTACAGACTTTTCTGGGGCACGTCGGTTTCTACCGACGATTCATTCATGATTTCAGCAGGATTGCCAGACCGTTGACTGATCTGCTGACCAAGGACACTGAGTTCATAGTCGATGATAAGTGCCTTGTGTCATTTGAGACTCTCAAGAGTCTAGTTGTAGAGGCTCCTGTCCTCCAGCCACCTGATTGGTCTCTCCCATTCGAGATCATGATGGATGCCTCTGATTTTGCCATAGGGGCCGTGCTGGGACAGAGGAGGGATGGAGTCTCGTTTTCTATTCACTACGCTAGCCGGACTTTGGATGCCGCTCAGCGGAACTACACCGTCACTGAGAAGGAGATGCTAGCCGTAGTTTTCGCCCAGGATAAGTTCAGATCTTACATCATTGGATCTAGAGTGACCATCTTTACTGATCATACCGCCATCAGGTACCTCATGGCAAAGAAGGATGCCAAATCCAGATTGACCAGATGGATCCTTCTACTCCAGGAGTTTAACATAGAGATTAAGGACAAGCATGGAGTCAAGAATGTGGTGGCGGATCATTTCTTCCGATTGGAGTTTCTTGAGGATTCTGAGCAGATCGAGCCTATTTGTGATACCTTCCCAGATGAGGTGATCCTTGCTATCATCTCTCTCCCGTGGTATGCCGATATTGTGAACTTTCTTGTTGCCAAGAAAGTCCCACAAGATTGGCCCAGGCAGCAACTTGAGACCTTCCTCACGAAGGACAAGTTCTACCATTGGGAGGATCCCGTACTTTACCATGAAGGAGGGGATAGTGTCTGGCGTAGGTGCATTCCTCAGGAGGAGCACCACAGCGTCCTCACTTACTGCCACAAGCTTGAGGCAGGAGGACATCACTCTGGGAGGAGAACGGCACAGAAAGTTCTCCAATCCAGCCTATGGTGGCCTACCCTCTTCAAGGACTCTGATGAGTTTGTGAAGAGTTGTACTGACTCAGAGGATGGGCATTTGTGGACAGCGTGATATGATGTCGATGCAGCCCATTCACTTCTGTGAGGTTTTTGACGCATGGGGCATTGATTTCATGGGTCCATTCCCTAAGAGTTGGGGATTCGAGTACATTCTGTTGGCCGTGGATTATGTGAGTCATTGGGTTGAGGCCATCCCCGCTCGAACCGCAGATGCTAGGACTGTTTGCAGATTTTGAGGAAGAATATCATTTCACGGTTTGGGGTTCCTAGAGTTTTTATTTCTGATGGGGGGTCTCATTTCGTCAACGATAAGGTAAAGGCACTTGCTAGTGAGTTCAGCATAGAACATTGAGTAGCCACACCATATCATCCTCAAACCAATGGTCTTGCTGAAGTTTCAAACAAGGAGATCAAGACTATATTGCAGAAGGTCGTTCGCCCTGACCGAAAGGATTGGTCACAGCTTTTGGATTTGGTCTTGTGGGCATATCAGACGTCCTTCAAGACACCTTTGGGTACATCTCCTTTTCACCTCGTTTATGGCAAGCCCTGCCATTTACCTGTTGAGCTTAGACATAGGTCACTTTGGGCAGTCACAGACATTATCATGGATCAGTGAATGTAGGAGATCAGAGGAGGGCAGAGTTAGCAGCCCTGGAGGAGCTTTGTGATACAACCTTTTCGAGCAGCCTTCAGTATAAGGAGAGAGTGAAGGAGTGGCATGATTCTCATATCAGCCACAAGCAGTTTGAGCCAGGACAACGATTATGGTAGTTCGATGCTAGGTTGAGATTATTTCCAGGGAAGCTACAGAGCAAATGAAAGGGACCCTATCTGGTCAGAAAGGTACACGCAACGGGAGTATTGATATATCTGAGTTGTCTTCTGAGAGTACCTTTCGTGTTAATGGGCAGCGACTCAAACCATATCTAGATCATGAGCCGCTGGTCGTTGACGTTGCCCCGATTCACTTTGCGTGAGATGTGGTCTCTTGACTCACATCTATTGCATCTCACGCCTGATTATCATTGTTCTCCCAACTTGTATAGATCCAGTTGTCCATATCACACTATTCTTCAGTCCAACACCCCCATTTGCATCTTCGACGTTGCTATACTTAGGGTGCACTTTCCCTAAGTATAGGGGGGTGTGAGACTTTTGAGTTTCTTTTGATTCATTTCTACCTCTGTTTTGCTGCCTATACTTAAGGATATTTTACCCTAAGTATAGGGGAGGTAGAACCTGTACATTCTTCACTCGGATTTCCCGTCCTGTACAGCCTGCTATACTTAGGATTACTTGATCCTAAGTATAGGGGGAACCTCGAGATCTTTTTGTTCATTTCTATTCTTTCATTCTTCTTTGTATATAGCCTTCCTTTTCACTTCCCTGTACTAAGCACGAGTTATGTCTTCTTCATCGCTCTTGATTCACTCTGAGGACATCGTTCGAGCTAAGTATAGGGGGTGTCATATATATTCCATATATACTTTAGCCATAACTCATACTTTGTGTGAGTGTGTTAATAAATAAAAATGGCTAAAACCCTTAAAAATCCATAAAAATTAAAAAATTTTCCTTGTAAATAAAATTCTCTTTTGCACATACATAGTTATTTTTACAAATTATTTTCGTAAAAATGTTTGTAAAAATCTTTTGTGTAAATAGCTTGTAAATATTTTGAAATCAAAATTATGTAAATAGTACAAAATTTTTGTAAAATGTTTTGAAAAACAAAAAGTTTGCAAAAACCTCGTGTAAATTTGTGTAAATATTTTGTAAAATTTGCATTCATGCATACATCCATGTTTTCAAAACATTTTTCAAAAATTTTGCACATTTGTAAAACAATTTGTGAATATTGCATCTTTGTAAATATTTGTATAGTTTTTCTTGAATCATATTTGACATTTAAACTAGCCTGGAATTAAATTGAAAAATGGAGCTTGGTTAAGATCTTAATCCACCTAATTCTAAAAGGAACCTTATAGGGATTAGGATTGAGACTTTTCAGGTCCATGGTGACTTAATTTTTTGAGTCCACTAGGCTATGATCATATGTCATCTCGATGAGCCTAAGTAGAGCACTTAACAATACACATATGACTCTTACAGATAATGGCTTTACTTGGACCAGCACTCTACACCGAGCTCTCTACAGATGAGGTGGTGAGGAGGCAGTCTTCTTTGACTTGGGGTAGCATATGAGGGTAGTACTTCTAAGCGGAACCTCTCTTCTTCTTATAGTGAAGGAAGTGCGTCTCAACTTGGTCTGGTAGCCGTGAGGTATAACGACATGAGTTGTGGGTTGCAATAATGCTTCAAAAGAGGGATAGTTTACTAGCTCAAGAGGAAAAACTCCTTATGCATATATGTTGCACTTTGTAGATATGTTGTAAATATGCACATCAAAAAAATGCAAAAAGAAAATAACTCCAAAAAAAAGTGATGGGTTAGAGAGAAAATGATAATCCCACCGGAGTGTATATAGTGCAATAAGCAAAGCTTGGTATCCATGTTCCATCTTATGAAGCTTGCAGAAGGGAGACTTAGCTACACTAGTTGAGCTCCCAGGGATACAAGGCTATACTGGCATTGGTCCATTCTCTTCTATCCCCTCTTCTTGAGCCGGTTGTACTTGAACTTAGAAGGCAATACCCCGCTCCTCGAGGAAATAGTTGCCAGACTAGGGCATTAGAGTTACCTTGTTGGAGAGGGTTGTCATTTTGCTACTTCTGAGGTGGAGAGTTAGACCTCACTTACACAGTACAAGAAAAGATTCATGGTCTTCAAGGTTTGTGTATGTAGACTTGTTCTGATCTGGATTGTTGACGAGTCTTGACTATAGAATAGTGGAACTTAGAGGCTGTTGAGTTTTAAACCTAAGTCCAAATAAGGTTCTGACACATTAATAATCCAAAGATCTGATTAAGCTCCATACTTCAATTTAATGAAGGCAAGTTTAATAATCAGCATTGATTCATTTTCCCCTCTTTTTATTTTTCTTTTCTTTTTCACTTCTTTTTTAAATAAGTGTTTGCCAAGTGACTAGCAAAAGTAAAGTATAGGGGATGATGAATCCTCATTCATCACTCTTTATTCTTTTATTTTAGCTAAAAATCTTTGTAAAACACCATGTATATGTTTGTAAATATAATAATTTACCAAAAAGCATACATTGTGTAAATACCGATAATTAGCATGCTTTTGTGCAAAAATAAAAGAATAAAGAAATAAAGAAAAAGAGGGAAATATTTAGAATAAATATTGAGTGACCTGAACCCAAGGGAGGGCTCAATATGGGCCTAACCACAAAATAAAATAAGTAGAGAGAGATAGGGCCATTCATCATTGTACAAATTCCCCTCTTGGTGTATATATTTTATTTTCCAAAAATAAAATTATTTATGTGTTTCTCACATTTTATATATATTCCTAAAAATAAGATAAAAATAAGAAAAATAAAATAAAAACAAAAAGACAATAATTTCTCTCTCCTCAGTGTACATATACCATGTATATAAGAATAAAAGACCTATTTATTTTACCCTTGTAAGAAATTAATAAAAATCAAACAAAAATTATTTGATATTCCAAATTTTATGTTGTAAATAAATAAAATATAAAATTAGGATAATTGTACATAAATAAAATAATTAAAAATAAAAATAAAAAATACATAGGTACCTATACCTGTATATAATATAATGTATATACATAATTTATTTTTCAAAAAAAATAAATAAAAATCACAAAAAAATACTTAGAAAATAAATAAATATTTTTCATTTGAAAATATTTTGAAATAAAGCCATTTACTATTTTTAATTTAATTTCCAAATATTTATGAGGTGGCACCTCCTCATTGGTCCACGGGGGATGTTGACCCCCGGTCAACTCTCCCCCAGGACCACATCCCTCGCGGATCCACGTCGCTGACCCGACTTCGCCTATTTTTCCCGACGTGCTCCACCTCCCATTTACCCAAACCCCGGGCTCCGATTATCAAGCTCACATCCGAGATCCACGCCCGACCTTCTTCCTAGGGATCTGAGCCTCGCGATGCGAGCCCCGACTCCCATCTTACCGGACCTACACTCCTTTATAGCCTCACCTCCAGCCGCATTTCTCCACACCTTTGTCTCCCATCTTCGACTCTTAGGACCTCCACCTTCTTCCTCGAGTGACAGCGAGTGACTGAGCGTGTTGTAGCGAGGGTTTGGAGGCGTTTGCCCTAGGTCCGACGAGTATTGTCGTCGAGATCCAACGCCGGTGCAGCCCGAGTCTCTGGAGGCGTAGCTCCATCGAGGCGAAGACCGTAGGAGACTCAACATCTCCAGCCTAGACGATTCCTTCCATCAGATACCTCTGTTGGCTCCTAGATCATCGTGTTGCTTTAATCCTTCCTATCTTGCTCTGTCAGCTTCGCCCTAGTGGTCGGAGCCCCGTCACTTCATCCTATCCGTATAGATAGACGCCTCGACTCATCGTCGCAATCAGTCCACGATCTGATCACCTCGATCTTGGCTATCCGAACCAAGATCGGGATAGGTCCCTTTCGCCGCCTCCACCGGGACCCCCCTTCGCCAAACCACACTGTTTTTCTTTGTTGTTTCTCAAATAACCCATGCCGGAGTCTCACTCCGAGCATGAGCTTCCCTTTGCAGGTGAATAAGGGCGATTTACCCCCCTGAGTCGCATCTTTCATTCCTCGCCGGAGTCGCCCAGGTCCTCCTTCCTTCACCGGAGGATCGGATCGTTCCGAGCACCATCGACCACCACCACCAGACGCGGAGCGACGAGGAGCATCGAAGCCCTCTTTCCGATCATCCATCGGACGTGCGTAACCATTCCAGTTCGCCGGCGAAGTCCGTCGGGGAGGAATTCTTCCAGAGCCTCTCTCCACCATCAGATCACGCCTCGCTTCCAGTAGCCATCTGAGCTGTTCAAGGTCTGCCACTGACAGGCCGTTAGATCCACGATCTGACGGCCATTTACCCCATGTTCGCCCTCTCGTCCGGACCGTCAGATCTGCCAGGAGGCGTCACCAGAGCCGCACGCCCATCCGCCACTCACCGCCTGACACCTGGCCCCCACGTGCCCCACACGTGCTTTGTCTGTCTAACTTGCGCCAGACCCCTTGCACTTTATTTCAGTTATTGTTTAGTCTATTAAATAATTTAGCAGACTTGGGTAATTTGCATATCAGGACCTGTAGTTTATGGTATTTGCACTTTAGTCTTTATTTTGTGGATGCATGTGCTTCGAAACGTGAGACTTTGGGCTTTTTGTATGTTTAGGGCCGGCTTTTATGAATGTTATGAAATGAACTTTATGTTTTGAATATTGCATATATGCCCATGTGCATACTGTATTTGAACATGTGTTGAAATTTTTGCGCATTTTGCACTGAGCCCCTTATTCTTTCTGCACGTATTCCAGTTTAGCCCTGGAACTTAATTTCATTGCGATTAGGTCCCTGTGTGCTGTGGCTTTTATACTGGTTGAATAAAATAGAAAATCAAATCCAAATTTAGTGAGATTTGGATACATGGCCCTTCCCACTGTGTAAAAAATTCACTAATTTTTTGGGACATTTTTGAGTTGTTTTTCTATTTTTAAAAATTCAAAAACCCTTGTTTTTGCTACTATTTGTTTTATAAAATCAATTAAAAATATAAAAAATCATCAAAAAATTCTAAAAAAAATTAGGTACTGTTTTTTTGTGTGTTTTGGCTTCAGTTCAATTTTTTCTCATTTTGGATTTATAAAACCCCTAAAAATTGAAAAATTCTAAAAATATTATAAAAATCAGTAAAAATTCTAATAAATTCCAAAAAATGCAATTCCTTTCCTGTAGCTTAATTTTTTTTTAGTATTTATAAAAATTATTTCCATATTTTTATAGGCTATTTATCTATTTTTGAATAGCCTTTCAAATCTGGCTGCACACTAGTTCCCTATTTTTGCTTTATTTTATTTTTATAAAATCCACTAAAATTAGAAAATTCTGAGAAAATTACCAAAGACACTAAAAAAATCAAAAAACCCAAAAATAGTTTTATTATATTTTTTGGAGTTATTTGGATGTGTTGAATAATTAGTTGAAGTTGCTCTTTTCAGCCTTTATCTATATTGTCTTCATTATTAAAAATACAAAAAAAAATTAAAATCCATAATATCCACCAAAAATAGTTTCTTTATTTTCTTTGCTTTTCTGACTACTTCGTAGGCCACTTGGCCAATCCGTGCTCCTTGAGTTCGAAGACCGCTATTCGATTTTATTGACTTTTTGATTTGATTGGTGGTCTTATTTTTCATGATTAATCGATTTCCACTTTTCGGGTCGCAACGACCCTTGATTATTTTTACCTTAGCCCGATAGTGGATATCTCGGTCATCATGTAGCAGTGTTCTTCTTCCGAGGAATGGGATGGTGCGTGATCGCGTGGGCAGTGGCCATGGTCAAGATATGATGCTCAGATCTACTCCTCCGCTTTCTCTTCTTGGGAAGAGAAGCAGATAAGTCAGTCATGGCCTGCTGAAGTGGGGCACGGATGATCTCATGAATGGTTGCCACCACTTCGGGTTTAATCAATAATTTTTTTAATTTTTGGTCCTCCTCCATACAAGGGAGAAGGTTGGAATCAGCATCTACACGAGGCATGCCAAGAGCTGTCTGTACAGCGCCATCCTCAGGTCAGAGGTGGGACTAGATGTGAGTGAATGTGTGGTCAAAGGGTCTGGGAGATGGGCACTCTCCTCACAGTCTGACTCGATCTTGTGTCTCTCGAATTCTTTTTGTATTTTTAAATTTTTCTCATTTTTTGTATTTTGGGCGATTGCAAGCTCTCATGAAAGTCCTCGAGTGAACCCATATCATCAAATGGTGGAATATCATGGTCACTCTTATTTATACTAGCGAGGTTGTCAATCCTTTGTCTCATATGATCCATCATCTGGGTCAAGGACTCAAGGGTGGACTCCATGAAAGGTGACTCTAACAACTCAGTCTCGGGTGGATGTGAAGGTAGAGAATACGGAGGTGGTGGTGGGTGTGGGTAGAAGTCCGAGTCTTGATACTGTGGCTGAGGCGGGTATGTACAAAAATTAGGAGCAAAGTCCTCCTGGAAAAAGTGAGGTGGACCGGCTGGAGTGAACGAGGGATCCGCAAAATCCGAATAAAATACGCTCCAGGGGTTCATCTCGAAAACAAAAGGAAATGATCGGGAGAGCACGATGGTCAAGTCAAGAGAAGGGTGAAGAAAGGCGCAAATGCACAGAGATGATCTAAAATACACACAAGCAAACACAAACAAAACTCACACAATACAAAACCCTCAATTCACCTACTCAACTCGGTGAAGATCGCAAATGCAGTCTTTTTATCTTGTCTGTTTTAGATTTAGGTGAGAAGTCCAAAAGTTGCGCAAACACTTAGGGGCTGAATAGGATTTTGGCACTAATCCTTAGTGTGTTGCGCGAGCAAGTAAAAACGAAGACAATGAAGGGATTACTCATCCCAAGATAAGTTTTTTTCTTTTTGATCTCTTTTAGGGTCGAGTGATATTAACAGTCCCAATTTTATTGATTATCACTTTTTTTGGATTTTTAGTGAGAAATGCACGTGCCTAACGAGGAATCAATTTTACTTAGCACCTAGGTTGGCAAAATCAGAAGTAGATGTGGAAAAGCAATGCAAGTGGCAAATCAATGATGAATGCTAAAGAGAAATGCTCATCTTACCTCTGGCACTCTACATGCAAGGATGCTTAGCAGAATTGAAATCTAAACTATATGCAAATGCAGCCCATGAAATCGCCCTAGGGTGAGTAACTGCTATTAGCGTGAAGCACAGTTTTCAAAATTTGGCTAAGTCCAAACGTTTTCTATAGGAGCAGGCAAGGGTGATTATTGTGTTTGGACCTAACACTATCGATAAGCAAATCCTAAAACTAAGGGCTCAATCACATAAATAAAGAAAACAAAACCAAAAAACAAAGGGAAAAAAGGTGATAAAAATCGTGACAAAACCGACGAGGCCCCTAAGGGAACAATCCCTCGGGCATTGGACCTCGTGAAGTGTGGTAGAGTCCTGAGAGTCCTTTTTAAGTTATTATAATCAATTGTCTCTCTATCACGTAAATTACACAACTATATGCAATAAAATAAATGGAGCTCAGCCTTCAAAAATTCTGTCTCCTTTGGTGCTAGGCAAGCAGAAGCTGACTTAAAGTGGGTGCACAGGTGCCTTGAGTAGAGCGCCTCCCTCGATCCGCGGTACCTCATACGAAATCAACAAGAGAGGAGGTTAAACAGCTCAAACAATTATATCAAATAAAGAAGCAAATAAATAAAGCAAAAATATAGACAAAGATCACAATCAATCAAAAAGTCGATGTAAGCGATGTTGCTCCCCGGCAACGGTGCCATTTGTTGAAGAGGATTTTACGAGGGTCTAAAGTAATCCACATAAGGCGGGATCACAATGTCGCTGAGGCGACCGCTCACGAAATCCACATTCAGACAATAATTAACCCATAACAGAGATCAAACAATGAAAAGCAGTGCGGAGTTAAAATTTATTATAACTCTACAAAAGATGTGTATAGTGCAAGTAGTGTAGAGGTTAAACACAGGGAGCAAGCAGGTAGATCAGGGCAATTAAGATCAAATGCGAATGTGATGTATTTGTCTATACAAGTGCTATTTTTGTAGGTTTTTATTTTTATATTTTTATATTTTATTTTTAATTTTATATTTTTATATGTTGATTTTTAGTTTTCTGATTTTGTATTTTCTTTTTATATTTTATATTTTATATTTTCTTTTTCTTTAAAATAAGATATATATATATATATAATAAGGGAAAGAGAGATATAAAATATATATAGGTAAAAATAAGCAAAATAAAGGAAATAAAATATTTTTGTCTTTTTAAAATTTTCTAATGTTTTTTGTGATTTTTCTATATTTTTGATAATTTTTTTGTATTTTTAAATCAGAAATACTCAAAACAGGGAATAAAATAAAGATATGAAATTAAAATGGAGATGAAAAATAGTAACGGTAACAAAAATTCTCCAAATTAATTTTAAGTTAAAGATAAAAAATAAAGAAAATTAAGAAATAGAAATTAAATTTTTTGTTATTTTTTATGTATTTTATATAATTTTGTAGAGATTTTTAGTTTTTTTCCAATTTTTATTTTCTTATATATTTTTTAGTGATTTTGGACCTGAAGGTAAAAGACACAAAAATACACAAAATATATTTTTTTGGGAATTTTTTCGAAAAGTTTTTATAATTTTTTTTGGATTTTCTAATGCAAATAGGGATAAAAATGCATGTTTTTTATTTTTAAATAATAAAATGACTCAAAAATGTAAAATAAAAATATGGCATGGAAATGCAATAAAATAAAAAGCTAGGGTAATTTTTTTGGGATTTTTTTAGGATTTTATATATGCATGAAATAAATAGAGATAACATAAAGAAAATGCAATCCTTGCAGGGGTAGTTTTGTAAATATACAAAAATCCAGGGCCCAATTGCAATTTTTTCAGAAAATTATACGGCAATAAAAATATTTCTGGACTAAAACTAAAACGCTAAAAACACAAGGTTATTTCTGTAAAATGTCCCAATACACGTGCACAAGCACGTGACCTGGCAGGGACCTGTATGTAATTTTCCAAAACCTGAGGGCTTAATTGCAATTTAACCAAAAAGTTATAACTTAATTAATATAACATCTGACTAAAAATTAAATACCATAACCCACAAGGGCTTGGTTGCAAAATGACCAAGTACTATCGGCTAACCTGGACAATGACTTAAATACAAATAAAACTAGTGTGGGGTTCTTTTTGCAAATTGTACAAAAATAAAATAACTACAAAGGAAGATTATAGACTAATAATTAAATAAAAAAATGTCTTGGGCTAATGGTGCAAAATACCCAAGCCTGGGGAGATCAGATGGCTGATATGTATCACTTTGCCATGTGTCCGCCTAAGGGGGCGCGATACCCCTTCGCAGATGGAGGGCCACGATTAGAAGGCCTCAACAGATCTGACGGTGGCGAGTGGGGACGATCGGACGGATGCTGCTCCCCTGGAAGATCAAGACTGATCAGACTGCGGATTGGGGTTGACGAAGAAAGGGAAGAACTCATGAAGAGGCGAGCTTCCCCGGCCCTGTTCTTCCTCCTCCAGCGCTCTTTCAGGTTCCAAAATGGCCAATGACACTTCTGCAGGTGTCTTCTACACGCCCGGGGCTTCAAAAAGGGGCGGAAGCCACCTGGAGGCGTCGACGGAGGTGGAGGAGCAAGGCGGCTCCAGGAACCACCGGCGGGCCTTCAAAATCGCTCCAAGTGCTTCTGGAATGCACGACCTGCAAAACAGCGGGTCAAGGGGTCACGGGCAAACTGATGCAACCACCCGTGGAAGAAAAGTGGCGGAGAGCGGTTCGATGGAGACTCGCCTGAGCATGTGCGAATCGAAAGCAAAGGGTGTGGATCTACTCCTAAGGATGCGGTGAATAAAAAATGCAAGAAAAAACAAAGAAAAATTACCTCGAAGGCTAAGAACACTTAAGATAGATACCTCGACGGCCACCTTGGCCGGAGATGGTGGAGCCGCCCTTTGACGCCTCCTCGATCAACCTAACAGCAAGATGCGAGAGCTATCACCTCCCTCAATCTATTGAACACGAAAGGAGGAGATGGCAGTGGTCAAAAAGGGGTTCAAAGGTGGAAGGAAGGTGACGGGGTGTTTTTGAACGAGTGGTCGAGGCAGCTCAGAGATTGAGGCGTAGGCTGCGTTGTAGTGATTCAATCCTCGAGGGAAGCATCAGGCGTATAAGGTGGATCCATGAGGAGAAAAAGTCCAAAAGGGAGGATCATGAATGGATGAAAGACGGAGCCTCGAAAAATCCACGAACTTGGCAAAAAACGAGGTGTCTGACAAAGGGCAGGCGTGGATCAGAGAGTTGACCCACGGGTCAACTCTCCAACCCTCCTGGTTGGTCCACGTGGACCAACCAAGAAAAAGCCTGGAATAATATTTTGTAAAATCATTTAAATATAGAAAACGAATTTAATAATTTTTTGTTATTAAATTAAAAATATTTATTATTTTATGAAGTATTTTATTATGATTTTTATTTATTTTTTAGAGGTATAAAATTATAAGCTCCCTTTAAGGGCTATATAGGCATATTCTTCTATATATTTTAATATTTTATTTTTATTTTGTATTTTCAAATTTATTAATTTTATTTATTATTTTATAAATTTATAACTTAATTTTATACAATTAATTATATTTTTATTTTATTTTTCTGATGTATAATATACAATTAAATAAATAGAAGTATATTCTTTACAGGTATCTTTATAGGTATTATACCTATGTGTTTTGTATAAGTATTTTTTGTGTTTTCTTTATGTTTTTATTCCTGTTTTAATGTGTACATATATTATAAAGAATATTTATAAAATTATAAAAATATAAAATTATAAAAATAATGAATAATAAATAAAATGAATATTTTAATCGGTATAAGTATGCAATAGGCGTCCAAAACTAAACTTTCAAATCGTAGCTCCAAAAAATTTGAAACCAACCTTCATTATTTAGCTTATTGAAAATTATATACAACTAAAGGCGATTTTGATACATTTTGAGTTTTTATTTGAGAGATACAGGTATGGGAAGTTGGGATTTTGGAAACTTATCCAGATCATAACTTTTTATGTGTACATTATTTTTGTATGAAATCAATTTTGTATTTTTATTTATTTAATTATCTACAACTTTCATGTACAAAATTTCTTTATTTGGAGAATACAAAGTGGAAATAAAAATAGGTCCCAAAAATAAAGGAAAATGAATAATAATAAAAGGGATTTTTATTGTATTTTGGCCCTTATCTCCTCCTACTTTATTCCTTGTCGACCTAGTCATCGAGATGCCTATAGGTCTCGGGGTTTTGGGTCATATAATATTTGCAATATTTTACTCTTTTTCTTTTCTTTTTTATAATTTTGGCATTAAAGACAGTATTTTATACATAATTTACACAATAATGCATGGATGATAAAATACCTAAATTAACATTATTTACATGCATTTACTAGGGTTTTTAAGGCCAATAATGATAGAATAAAGATGATGAAATGGAGATTCATCAGTTACCTATACACGCACGGGTATTTATGCAATTTGACGTGGATCGTACGTGAGTTGCACCTGATCTCTGATTGGAGGGACTCCTGGGGTATTTGCAAAACAGCGGGGGGAGGGGGGGGTTCTAGGCGCAATTTGTCCCGCAGTCAAGCGTTGTCGACGCAAGTTGTGAAGCACGGATGGTTGTTTTGGGTTGAACATAAGGTTTATGTTTCGAGCCTTCACGTGTGGAGCTGAAGAAGCTTAGGGTGAGGCGAGGCTGGAGGCTTGGTAGGTGATGTGGCACTGTCGTCGGATAGCACCTGATCGTGTGGTGCCTGCAGCTTCTCCTTTGGCTAAAGGATGCAGGCGGTGTTAGGGGGTCGAGGCGGGCGGTGTATTTGACGAAGCTTGTGGGTGAGGTTGAGATGGAGGATGCTTCACACTGGGGACACCTCGCTCGTCGGCACACGACGGGGCAGGAGTCGAGGCAGCTACTGTGGACGACATTGATCGAGCGTGATCCAGGCGTGCAGGCAGAGGATGCTCTCGGAGTTGTGGCTGGTCAAGGTTGTTGCTGTTAGCGACAACGAAGACAACTGGACGAAGCGTGGTGGAGACAACTGGGCGAAGAGGCGCCTCCTACGTGGCGAGGGTCGTGCAACCCAAGTTGATGGTGGCTATTGGTGCAATGAGTTTGATGGAATCGGGGTACCCACAGGTGGTGAGCACAGTTAGAGGACCTGAGGTGGAGCAACCTGAAGGTGTACGGGCTAGGACAGTGATGTGGCGATGGGGCGGCCGAGACAAGGTGGGGGGGAATCATGGGCGAGGGAGAGTGGAGAGAGAGAGTTGGAGTGGGTATCTCTATACGGGAGTGGGAGGTACGAGGCGGTGATGCTCGGGGTGGTCGGTGTGGCAAAAGGGAATCAAAGGAATGTCGGAGTTTGAAAAATAATTAAGGAACATTGGAATATAAGAAAAATAGAGGAAGGAACAAGAATAGGGAGAATAGGAAGGAGAAGAGGAGGGGTTAAGAAGTTACCTGGGAAATGAAGTCGACGCCTATGAACACAAAACTTGGTTGAGCTCCGTTGGGTTATCGCTGAAATCACTGACATAGGCGACGAGCTATGCAACTCGATGACGAGGCTACAACAGAGATTCTCAAGCTCTGGATCTTACCGCGAGGAGGAGGATCTTTGCTCGTCCGGATTTGGATCGCTGTCACCGGCGCAACTCTAGAGCTCTCTCTCTCGTGAAGGTGGCAGATCAAAGATGAGGTGGGAAGGGAGTTGCCTTTTAAAGGAGGTTGGTGGTGATGCAGGCTCGTGGGAGGAGCGAGCGGTGGTTACCTTGACAAGCGGGTGAGGCATGGGCGAATGGAGAGAGGACGAGCGTGGGGTGGTTCCAGAGGCCGCGTCGTGGGAGGTTGTGATCAAGGTGGGCCAGTAAAGCGCGATGGTTGTGCGCCGTGCACAGGGGGCTGAGAGCTGCGGAAAGTTCATGCAGAGGGAGAATGCGACTGGAGGATAATCGTGGGAAGAGAGAGAGAGAGAGAGAATGGAAAGAAAGGGAGAGTGGTTCACACGCAAGAAGTGCTCTGCCGCGAAGGGTAGAGGTGCGGGTTGGCTGGGCTGTAGAGGAAGAGAGAGAAAGAAAGAGGCGAGAAAGTCGGAGGAGAGGGGGTGGAATGGACACGTTCTAGGCATGTGACATGGCGGAGAGGAGGGAAAAGGAGAAGGGGGCGAGTGGCTTCGAAGTGGAGAACGTGGGAGAGAGGGGGCAGCTGGAGGTAGGAGATGGCGGCTTGACCGTTGGATCTTGCGATCCAATGGTTGGGATGAGGATGCGATGGAGCGGCCCTGATCTAATCGATCAGGTTGCATCGATGGGCCATAAACAAAGAGGATGCGCCATTGTATCTAGTGATTCAACGGTCGAGGAGTGAACAAGAGCATGGGCTCCAGATGAGATCTGGAGGGCAGATCGAAGGGTATAGGATGAAAAGGGGACGAGCGGCTAAGATGGAGGCGTCGGAAGATGATCGGATAGCTTGGAAGGGAGGCGGGTGGCACGAGGGGTGGTGGGCCACGTGGCTCAACCAGAAGAAGCCATGTGGCCCAATGGGATTTATTCAAATATCAAAAATGAAAGAAAAATAAAAAAGAATTAGAAGAAGGATGAGTTTGGAAAAACTCAAAACATGAAAGTTGTAGATCTTGATCAGAATTACAAGTTTCAAGTTGACGAAAAACACCAAATAAGTCAAAGAAGAGGAGAAATATTTTTGGGGGCATTTTTAAAGGTATAAAAACACTGTAATTTTTGTTTTGTAATTTTTTTGTATTTTTAATTTATTTTTAAACCAATCTAGATAAAGTATTTACTCTGGTTTTTATTGACAAAAAGTTTAAGCTAGGGGACTAATATATGGAAATTAGCATGATGAAACAAAGGTTCATCACTATTCATCTATAATTAGTCTCTAAATACTATACAAATCTATGTATTTAAATCCATAATATTAGAATAAAGAAAAGAAAAGAAAAATAAAACAATTATTATAAATACCGATTAACCCTAAACCTCGAGATCAAGTCAATATTGACTAGGTCGATAAGGAATAAAGTAGGGGGAGATAAGGGTCAAATATTGTTATATAACCCTAATTCTATACACTATAAATAGCCATTTCTACACAAATTTATTCTTCATTTTCTACAACTCAAATAATAAAGTTTTCAACATGAAACTTGTACATAAACATACATAAAAAGTATAAAAAATTGCCAATAAAAGTCATGCACTTTACAATTGGGACACACAGATGAAGAAGTCATAAACTGGACTTCACATACTATTATATTCTCCATATGAGCTCAAAATTCATCAAACTCACCACCATTGTATTTAATGAAGGTAGTTTCATTAAAAATAGACTTAAGATGCAAAAGCTGGCTTTCTAGGGTCCCATTATACTATGTATTTGTATATTTTAAGGATTTTTACCCCCACAAACCCTATAAAACTTTGTAAATTACCTTCTCGACCTTTGAAACAAGCCCCCTCTTGACCCTGTAAACTTGCTAAATCTTACCCCGTGAACCATGCGGTTAATCTGTTTGAAGCGTGTGGAGGTTCTTTGGGTAATTTACAGGTCGATGGGGGTAGTTATGTTGTGTAAAGGTCGTAGA
Organism: Ottelia alismoides; assembly: GCA_037367405.1. Classification (NCBI taxonomy): domain Eukaryota; kingdom Viridiplantae; phylum Streptophyta; class Magnoliopsida; order Alismatales; family Hydrocharitaceae; genus Ottelia; species Ottelia alismoides. The sequence continues at coordinate 847,305 of JAZKJV010010581.1, read as the reverse complement.
AGAAATTTAACAAGTTTCTAATTCATGGTAGTAAAAATCTCTATATTTTATTCATATATTTTATATTTATATTTTTTCTATTCTTATATTTTTAAATAATTGTATATATTATTTGAAATAATTAAAAAATATAAATACAAAAGAAAATAATTATAAATAGATTCAAATAAATAATGTATTAAATTATATAGATATACTATACATATACTATACATAATTATTTATGTATATAAATAAATCATATAAATAAATAAAATTATGTAAATATGTTTTTAATTATAGTATAAATATGCAGAATATTTACATATGATAATAAAGGTTAAAAATAAAAATAAAAATAAAATACATTTAATACGGGTAAATATACCAATAAAATTACTTGTAAAAATTAACACCTAATAAATAATGCTATAAAATAAATAAATATCATAATAAAATAGATTATAAAATAATAATCAATATTTATATGTTATGGTTTTAAAATAAAATCATTTGTTATTTCTTTTTGAATTATTTCCTAATTTTATTTCTATTTTATTTTGATGCGTTGGCATGGACCATCAGGTCCTTCCCTTGGTTGACCCGCCAGTCAACTGTACACACCCGAGTTCTTCCTTGTCAGAACGAGTGAATAACCTATCTTTTAGATTTTTTGGAGCTCGATGCTTGATTTTTTTGGGCATGATTTCTTCATGAAAGATCACCTCACCATCCCCTCTATCACACCCTAGCCCTGGTTTTGTTAGATTGTCCTCATATCAATTAAAAACCCTAGATTAAAGGAGCCTCCTTGTCTCTATTATAAGGTCGAACCTCTTACCCATTTTTTATTTTTGATCCGTCTTGAGCCCCTATTTCCCCCTAGATTTCTTGACTTGAGGTACAAACTCGTGACAGGAGGTTGATCTCGCCGATTCGTGGCATGGATAGGGTAGGTGACACAAGATCGCCTTCTTCGGAGCTTACCTCTGGTGATGACGCTTCCAAGCCAATTAGCGACTTGTTGAGACATAGTTGGTTAGTCTTCTTCCCCCAATTCTTTCCAGCATTTATTTCTACCTATTATTTAGTGTATTTGCTTGTTGGATTAGCTTAAATTCCATAGTTTAAGTTCGCTGGAGCTTTAGAGCTCTGATCAATGTTCCACTATCTACACGCTAGTTCTGACCGCCTTACGCTACCATCTTCTTCCACTTTTTGTTATCTACCCCCTCAGTTATCCCATCCACCTTGTCACCCCGAATCAAGTCGATCAGGTCCCTTCCCACCACCTATCGTTGGAGAGCCACAGATCCTCCATACCCTTCACCATCTCCACCAAATAAACCCCCTGGAGACTTCACCTTCATTTTTACGAGCTAACCATGTAGGGTCCAGTGGTGGGGAGCCTCATCTGAGACGAATCGAGTCCGGGGAGCAGCACCTGCAAGTCCATGCTTCTTCGCCCTCCAGGCCTCCTCCGATGAGGCTCTTAGCCTTGGAGGTTATCTGCAGCTACAGAAGGATCCCATCCCAATTTTGTGACCGTTGGGATCTTTCCAGGCGGCCAGAGGACACGATAACAACTTATCGAAGGAGGACTTCCTCCTAGTTCTTCATTGTTCTTCCTGCACATTAGCCACCATTGGCCAAGCTGCAACAGTTTTGATTGCAACCGTCGTATCTTGCCATGCTTCAGCCATCCAATGGAATCCAAGATCTGATCTGAACTGAGCATCGCTGAAGGGGTGTCAGTTGTTCTGGACACGCCACATGGTTAAATGAAGCGTGGTGAACTGTTGGATGGCACTCCTTTAGGGGTATTGCATCTTAAATACCCATGTTTTTTTCTATTTCATCTATTGCATGTTATCTCTTGTAATATTTGCACTATGGACCCTAGAATTTTCATATTTACATTTTGATCCTCGCACCTCATGTATTGCACCACGTAAGATGTTGTACAAATTTTGTGCATGCCCCGTATTTCTGGATTGATTTCTAACTTCATTTATAGTTTTTATTAAGTAAAAATTAGCTCCTATAATTGTGGTATTTTAATTTCTTTTTTGTGCATTATAAATATTCTTATTATTTTAAACACTGTAGGAAAATTATCATAGATGCCTTACATGATGTTGGTACTCGCATAAGTTTTGTTTTTCATTTTAATTAATTTTCCTAATTATTAAAAATACAAAAACATGTAATTTCATCCTATAGAAATATTATAATCCATAAAATTAGAAAAACTTCTCTAGAAATTCCCCTAAAAATAAAGTATCTATATAATAGAAATACTACCATGTATCCAAAAATCTTAAATAATACAAAATATAAAATATAAAAATTACAGAACCCTAAAAATCTTATAAAATTAACAAAAAGAAAAGAAAAACTAAATATATTTCTATTTTTGAATTTTCTATATTATATATTATATATATAATAGTTTTAGGCTAACTTTATACTTATTTATAATTGTTAAACCTAAAACAATCTCGGATGATTAATCTGCTCACTGTTTTGTATATTTATTACTTTAAAATTACATAAAAAATAGTAAAAAAATCTATAAAAATTACCCAAAAAAAGAAAAAAATATAAAAACCACAAGAATATTTTCTTACATGTATTTTTGAAATATTTATGTATTTTAAAAATTTAATACTCTATAAATATTATATGCATTATGTATTCCTTATATTATCTATAATACAATTATTGTTATTATATATAAATATGCATACTATTTTAAAAATTTAAAAGAAACTAAAAAAATAAAAAATAAATAAAATATAAAAGATATAAAACAATCAAAAATCCGTAATAATTAAGAATAATATAAAAACCCACAAAAATTATAAAAATGGGAAAAAACTGAAAGAAAATAAACAAATGACTAGATATTAATTAGAAGTAATTAATATTAGATCCCAATCTATACATTTTTCTCCTTGAGTTCGACCTCTACATTTCTTGTCACTATACATATTTTTTTAAAGCTATAATAAATTTTAGCTCACATTTCCATTTATTAAATTATTTCTCATATTGTAGGTTGATTATTGATTAATTGAATTAATCGATCATGTAGAGACTTGAGTGACTGATTTGTCATATTACTTGACTAATATGTGGTCAATGCATCCTCGTGTCATCCTCGAGGCCAAGGAGTAAGTTGACGATGGAGACAATAGAATCGTAGGAGAGGCCTCATGGCAAGTTGGTGTCGTCTCCGTTGACGACGTTACCGTGCTTAGGATTTGGAGTCGTCGAGGAGGGAGCTGATGGAGGAGGAGGTGTAGTGGGCTTGATTGAAAAATGGAAGAGGCAACGGAGGAGAGGGAAGAGGGAGTGCGAGAAGGGGAGAAAGGGAGTGCTGGGAGACAGGGAAAGAGAGGAGGGGTAGAAGGGTATGGGGATGTCACGTGTCGGAAGAAGGGCAAAGGCCGGGAAGAGACTCAACTTTAGTACATGTATAGATTTTTTCTTGACAAATTAATGGGTGGAGGATAGGTGCACATGCTTAATATAATGTCATGTAATCGATGTGTGTGCGTAAAAGAATGTTATTAACGTTTGGTGCCTCAACATTGTCTTATTTTAGAGAGAGGTAATTGTAAAATTTGGATGCTTCTTTCTAAAAGAATTGTAGTTGCAAATTTTGAACTCTAATCTTTTGGATGACAGTTTTAGGTAACATCAAATATAAGATTTATGGTAGATTTTGTGTAACGGCCTAGATCCATATGACCAGCGGAAACATAACAACACGACATGTCCGTCACATCCTAGAGTGCACATGCAATCAAATCCACAATTTAAAAAAAGATGGTCGCAAAAAAGGTAAGCAAAAGGAGTCACCTTAGATAGATCAAATAAAAAAACATTCAATGAGTAGCTTTGACATAATCAAAGATGAAAGTTACATCTCTTAGAAGACCTCACTAGCGATAGGCAAATAACAAGAAAAGAATAACTCATAAAATGCCTCTTGGGCACATCTAGCAATAAGATAAAAAAAGAAACTAGTACTATCGAGAAGAAATATCTAATCTTTCATTAGCCACTCAGACTATTGCAATTGCTACTCCTCCGAGGAACCTGCAGTAAGGCCAACCACAGAAGCGCTAAAAATAATCGTAAGCAAAAATAGCTTAGAATGTTTTCGAAAAAAATAGGAAATTAGCGAAATGTAAGATACAATTAATAAGAAGTATGACATTACGATTATATCCATTAAGTTATATGAATTTCATATATTCTCAATAATGGTTCTCTAAAGTTGCATGTATACACTTGAATTCACTCTTATAATCGAGTCGGTCCTTATTACCTACTGTCGAAACTAGCGGCTTTCCCATACAATTTCAGTCATTCACTTGTATCCACGTGATGACATCAGTGAGGCTGACATGTTTGGATAAAGATAAATCCTACCAAGAGGTGTGGCACTTAGCTCCGCTTATCATTATTATATCATTGCTACTAATACAATACTAATAGTTTTTTAATATCTCATGATCTATTTCCTTACCAATGTAGTCCTTAAATTTATATCAATCCGTGGGATCATAGGCCATGCATTTCCTCAATTACGGAATCCGCGATTTCAACTTAATATAGCACAAGTAGATTTATGTAAATCAAGAGGGAATGACATAACTGTGTGCTGCAATCATTGTTTGATGCACGACAATATTGGCAATATTATATTTAATTTAGTTGAGTTTCAATGGCCTGATAATAATTCAAGAACATGAAACGTGCAAGTATCTGTGACAGGCTAAATTGATGTATATGAGGAAAGGTATTATTTATATAGTTGTATACTAACACATAAAAAGTCTCTCCTAATTGTCCTACTTGGCTCGATATATTATACACTCCTGAATGGTTCAACGACAATTTATTTAGAGCTTACGGATAAGTTGATTATTAGTTGATTGCAACAAGTTGATTATTAGCTCAATCATTCTGCAGTCAATTGCAGCTACAAATTGATGCATATATAGATATTCCAGAATGTCAACCAAACTACAGGTATTTGTAATGAGGGAGATGAATGCCCTTTCAAGATGATGTGATGTGATGTGAACAACGGATTTTTCATGGGATGTCGCAACAAGGACTTTCATTTGTTAACCACTAACTGTCCCACCCCGATTGCAATAATTACACGTGTCATTGCAGAGATTTTAGATAATGACGGTGGAATTTCCAGGCATATAAAAAATAAAACGCTATAGTAGTGATTCCGAAGAACACAGTATATAGCACCACAATTTAAGATCCTCAAATCTGGATTAATTCTTAGCGTAACAATGATTGGTATGGTCGAATAAACCACACAATTAGGTACATCTAATAATAATTCTCAAGGTGAGAAGGAATGGCAACCATATCATGATTTCCTGACCTAATGGACGTAGCTGAATCAAGATGAAAAAAATAGAGACAAACGAATTACATACAGACTCCGAAAAGAAGTGTCAGCCCAACATCGGCTCCACACCACGCCTCCTCCCCTCGAGTGGTAATGATATTTCCAATGAAGATAGTATGTGGTGTAAGATCCGGGTCGATCGTGGGGGTTGTTTGAAAGTGCAGCAGTCCAAGGCCCATGAACTTCAAGGGGTCTATTTTCTTGCATGTTGAAAAATCTAAAAAATAGGCTTCTTAGATCTCCATCTACCTCAACAATTCTAATGCCAGATTTCCAATATGGAAAAGATGTTTGCTCTTCCCATGAAATCCTCTACTCAACGGCCACATTTTTACCTTTTCAAGTAATTCTTAATTTAATTCATCACCCCCCTCTCTTTCTCAATATCTTTGTTGTTATGTTCTTTCGATCTCTCTCTCTCTCTCTATCCCGAAAAAATCGAATGGGGACGGCACTGATAATTCTTTTGTTATTATTATGTTATCATATTTTTTTAAATTTTCTATTCTTTACTTGTTTCGCAGTTGGGAATTCTTTTAAGTTTCGTGGACTGCGACTTTGCATGCGGATTTATTATTAACCAATAGCGAGACACGCGTGCATTGCACGTCGAGGGACAAATTTCATAGCATCGGACAGATTGTTAATTGAGATTCAACACGGCTAATTGTATGTGAATTAGGATAATTGTGTGATTATCAACAATGGATGGAAAATGTGTGATTTTCTGTTTCATCTGTCTCCTATATTTTTCTTGATGTTGCTAAAATCGAGATAGATTGTAATAAGTTTAACTAATATATAACGTATATTGCATTGAGAAACGAACAGATATGGCTCTTGTTTTTATGGTGAAATACATATAGATACATGATAACGAGACATATGCTATATTGAACTATATATATAGGAGTCATTCTGGACCACTAGATTCAACTCTCTACTGGTTGAATCTAGTGGTCAAGAATCACTCCTCTCATGCTCTCACAACTTTTTGCTCTCATAGGATCACTCCTCTCTATCTCTTTGAGCGAGTTCAAATACACACGTAGTTGTTGCATTTCCTTGTTGCATAATGACTTTAGGCCAAAATTTTCCTTCTTCCAAAGAGATAATGAAAACAATAGCAAAGACTGTTGTCAATGTTGCAATTGTACATTGAAGATTAATTGAAGGAAGGAAGTTGTTTGGATAGTAAACCATTCACTTAAGAATGATTTTGTGTAGTAAGGTATTTATCTGGTAGTAATAACATGAATCTCATGGTAATATCAAGACCGTCCATGAGGGTAGTTTACGAGCGCAATGGCCCATGGCTCCATCAACTTTAGCGGTCTATTTTTACATGTATTCAACATTTAATATAAAAAAATATTATATGTCCAATTGAGGCTTTGTAAATCAAATTTCCAGTAAAACAACTCATCGAAAAATGAGCAATCAAATTTTTCGATGAAATAATTTGTTAAAAATGAGCTCTTATGGAATCAATTTTTTTGTGAAACAACTCTTCAAAAAATGAGCCCTTATAGAATCGAAATTTGAATAAACAACTCAATGCTAAAGTCATGGAATTATATAAGGACACATTGTTCATCGAAATTTTTTAGGGCCCGTTTTTTTCCTTTGCCCAGGGCCCACGAAATGTCAGTAACGGCAGTGTGTAAGATGAATTGATGGAGGTAGACCATTTTACAAATGGTAATTGTCGACCCTTCTCTCTCTAACTCTCTCTCTCTCTCTCTCTCTCTCTCTCTCAGGAACACGGAACAAATAGGCCATTTTCCACGGCCACCCCTGAAATAGAAAACTTGATGTCGAAGGGGTGAACGAATATGCACACCCTCTCTCTTAGGGATGAAAATAAATGAATGTGAATATATTCGTATCCAATCCGCTATCGTATTCGTTTTATACATATTTTGGCATTTCTATTCATATTCGTTTTAAAATAGATGCGGATATAGATATCACTTTGACATTCGCTAATATTCGCATCCATATTCGTATATTCATATAGTAATATATTTATTTATAACTGTGCATACCAACATTTTATGATTGCATTCACCATTGTTGATATAATTGTTATGAAATTATTATATCTGGTATATTCATTTTGCGTGTAAATCATCTTAAACATGTATATTTTAGCCAATCTAAAAATATATATATTATTATTCGTATCCGATTCATATTCGTTTTACATTCGTATTCGTTTTTAAGAATATGGTAACACATTTTTTACATCCGTCAATATTTGTATATGCATTCGTATTCGTATTTTAAAATGGATAATGATATGATTATACATATATTCACATATGTATCTGACAGTTTTCATCGCTACTCTCTCTCCTCATGAATATGCACACCCTCTCTCTCCTCCTTTGTCGGATCTTTTTTAATCAGTGCTTATTAATAATTATATGTTATATATTTATGATATTTAAGGGTTGTTATATTTTGTTTTGTTCTGATTCTTTAAATAACATATAGAACAGTATAATTGACTTAAATAACATATAGAACAGTAAAATTGACTTGTGTAACAGATAACTTGAATATTTGCCATTTCATCGTTCCATGTCAACGAATACTATTTGTCGTAAAATTATCTTTGATTCTTGTAATTTGTGAAAAATATCTTATTTTTTGCTAATGATTTATATGGCAATGCTATCCATTGACTTCTTCGCCAATTAACTTCGGAAGACATAGCAATCAAATGTGTGAATTATTCTTTGTTGTAGTAGTTCACCACTGTAGCAGATGGTTAGGATCTATCAAACTAGAGGCAATTGGCTTAGCAGATTTTGGCAACATGAAGCTCGGAAGCTACAGCTGGCCTATGTATAATATTTATCAAATATATATGGATGTGCATTTCGACGTGCCGGATATAATTATTAAATCATTTGCCTGATACAAACTACCACTACTAAACAATATATGCCTTGCACCATAATGTTTTTATGAACAAAGAGCCAATGGATATATATTTTATAAGATATGTTGACGGCAGGAATCATTCAAACGGGACAAAAGGAAATAAAATGGCAATGCACGTGTATTAATAATGGCGATGAATAGAAGAATGGAAGGAGCACATAATTGCACCATGATCGTCTGTCTCCCTGTCACACAAGATAGAGTTTATATATATCTACATTATACACCCTGTTCGTATAATAAGAATATTCGAGTGAAAATTTTATACATACGTACGTGTATGCGTACACATGTCCACTTCGTCTGCGTAGTTATCTGCACGTAAATGGGTGTTGATTTGGCGTTATGGGAGCAAATGATTGGGGGTGTGGTCGATGAGATAGATAGATAGATAGATAGACGGGATCTATCTATATCATCAGCAGGAATGAAAGGCTGGAAGGGTTCCATCAGAGGAGATGACACGCCATTGACAGCTGAGGGTGACGAGGCTGTTGGGTTGTCCTCTACAGGGACTCTGTTGTAGAGTCAAGCTGCTCGAGCGGTTCACATGAATTTTGATTTTTGTTAGTTCTTGTGTGCGATCCGTTCGATCATGATCGAGCAGCTCCGACAATATAGTAAACCTCTGCAGTACATCGGAAGATACGTTCTACTCATATCATACATATCATACACTGCTATTATAGTGCTATAATTCACTTTTTTTAGGTAATAGATGGGGATTCATTTCATTAAAAAAGTAGTAGTAGCATAGTCCATATCCACCCGCATCCAAGATAGTATGATGGGGATAAAGTTCCAAACTGAAAGCAAAAATCAAAACATGCAACTAAAACTACAACACCTCAAACCGCCTTGTCATTTAGTACAACCAACGACTACTATAAGGTGGACAAAAATAAAGGTTAAAGACAAACATGGACAAATCTATAGGAAGCATGGAGGGGCACATGTCCCATTCGATTTTAGGAAATCTTCCATGTATCATTGCTATTAAGGCTGTCAAAAAATTCTAAGGTTCGACATTCGCTCAGATTTGGCTCGCTAAAAGTTCGAGTTAGATTCGATTCAAAAATAAACGAACCGAACCTGGACATGAGTTTCGGCTCGATTAAATAAACGAACAGAACCTCAAAATCATAGGTTCTCTCAAGTTCGGTTCGTTAAAAGTTCGATTACATATACATACATATATATTGTATATATAAAGAAAAAATATACTCTCTCAAAATGTAAGGGCTATTCCCTTAATTTTTCCAAACCCATCCTACCCTAATTTCTATTCTCCCCTGAATCTCATCCCCTGCGTGTGTCGCTGCCCATCCTTACCCCCCCCCCCCCGCGAGGCGTGACAGCGAACGATCAGATTGACCCCTTCCCCTCTCGCCCTCACACTGCCACCTGTCGGTAGTCCCACCTCCCCTCTCGCCCTCACACTGTTGGTCGTCCCCCCTCCCCTCTCGGCTCTCTCCCTCATGTTACCGGTCATCCCCCCTCCCATCTCTCCCTCACGCAATGACACAAGTGCAGGCACGTCTCGTCTGGTCGTCCCTCCAACCTCTCGCATGCACGCTGTCGACCCACATGCTGCATGCCACACAAACATTGCTGGAAACACACAGGAGGTTGCAGACTCGCAGGCCCGCCTCTCGTCTCAACCCCCCTCCCCTCTCGTTGGCAGTTCGCACGACGACACGTTGTAGGTTGTACGTGTAAGTTTCTCTTTTCTGACGTGTTACTTTTATCTTATGGATGATGATAAGGTTGATTGGAAATTGATAACTATTGATGCTTCTTACACAACTCTAGTGTACCTTTGATGATAAAAATGTATGTCCGCTCGGCCTTCCAGTATAAATGGGCTCAAGCTGGGAGGGATTCTTTTTAAATATGATAGAAAACTCGAAGATATACATGTGATGTCTCAGGGTCAAACAATGTATGCATAGAAAACCTGTCGATATATAATGTGCCTTTAACAATGTGAGTCCAAGCCTTGATGTCCCTTGTGGATCAATAATTGTGGCTTCTCATCCATATTTGACATGGTTACCTGAGGGTCCAGACTAGGATCACCCATTTTCAATCCAAAGTTCATTTAATTATTCAACAATGAGTATGATAGGACACATGTTGTATTGCCATTTTTTATTATCTTGTGCTCATAACTAAACCTTACAAGCACTTGATAACCGTCCCGCACCCTCTGTTAATTCGAGCAAATTAATGTCCAAATTAAGTTTAATATCGTTCGTTGTAGTCGGATACGAGGGCTAATCAAAAACCACTTAAATAAGGTTTGAGCCAATTTCAAGCAGTGATTTTTTTACTTGGTGGAAGTCCAAGGTCGAACTCAGGGAGGCATCTGTCTCCTTAGGTGAATTTTAGCAAAGATCAAGTGTGTGATTTTCGGGGAATTATTTTTTTGTTCTTTTTTTATTTTCAATGCAGACACATGCAACCAACAGGCCAATATAAGTTTCAATTGAATTAGGATATTAAATGGAGTCCCAAAATTCTAAAAATTGGCCAGATGATTAATTATGATGGAAATGAGTTACCCTAATTTTTTTGGATTTTTCAGACACTAAATGGATTTACTGTGAATTAAATATGCAGACAGGGTGATTTTCACTATTTAATTATTAATAAATAACAAATCACAATTTCTTCAAGAGGTAAAATTATCCTAGATAGCACTAATGATAAGGAATCCAGGAAAATTGACAGATCTTAATTTCAATGTGAAATGAATTTCTTAAAATTAAAATAGAAAAATCACTCAACAATTTATTTAGGCCTCGATATGTGTGCAAATGACATGAAATTTTTATGGCATGTTAAGATTACTGTCCTTAAGCTACTATGAATTTTTGAAGATTTTTGGAACCACAGAGAATTAACTAGAAATTAAAAGGTGTCACTGGACAAAATATTCCAAAAATCTACCAATTAATTCATTAATAATTCCACTGAAATTATAAAAATGTGACACATGGCTCAATAGACAGAGGACAAATTTCTCAACAAAATGCAATTTTTAGAATTGAAAAATGATGTAAAATTCAGCCTAGGGATGCGTGCAAACATAGGGGTGTAAATGCAATACAGGAAAATAAAAATACATAAAGCAAATATGCGAATAGGGACTAAAATGCAATTACCTATTATGCTGGGGACTCAAGTGCAATTTCTCCAACAGGCACGTGCTCCTCACGTGGGTTCAGCTTCACAGGGACCTTTTTGCAATATTTGAAAGCTTCAGGGGCCTCTGTGTAAATTTCCCAGGCCGCATGTGCTCTTCACGTGGGCGGCCTAGGCTCGGATGGCTGAGGAGGCTCGGATGGTGGCTCAGGGCCTTCCGGAGGTTCGGATCTGGCTCAGAGTTGCTTCGGGGATCCGAGCCTAGTGGTTGGGGAAGAGGCTCGGATCGGGCGACTTGGACGGATCTCGACCGTGGGATCGGTGATGATCCAATGGTGATGAAATGCTGGCATGTGGCGTGGATTGATCCGTTGGATCAAGGATGATCCAAAGGCTCCAGGGCGAGGCGACGTGGCTAAAGATCCACCGCTGGATCAGATGAGAGATCAACGGCCGATAGCTGCTGCGGAGGGAAGACGCGTGGCGCACGAGGCGCCGTTGGATCTAAGTGAATCCAACGACTCCTGTGAGTCCCGGCTGAGAGGCGACGTGGCTCGCTGAGGGCCGTTCGATCAACTTGATCGAACGGGAGCTGTGCGTCTGCTCCAATGATCCTCCGCCGCCTGCGGAGGAGATGGCGGGGCTCCGGCGAAGATGCCTTTGCTCCGCCCTCCCTTCCTCGTGTCGATGAAGCTCTCCGGCTTGTCGGAGATATCTCTGAAGATTCGTGGTGTGACGGCGAAGATCCTGATGGTCTCAGGCACGGCGGGGGACTATCGGAAGTCGATGGCGATGAAGCTTGAAGTCGGCTCCGGCGAAGTTCCGTTCAATGAGCAGAGGAGTACCTGCAGGTGTTAGAGAAGGAGCCGAAGCTTGTACTTACGCTCGTGAAGGTGGGTGGATGATTGGCGAGGCCTAAGGCAGACGGAGGTGGCCTGACGGAGGAGCTCCGGCCAAGTGGCGGAGCTGAAGATCGGGATGCTGTGATATGCGTCGTCGGAGGTCGTGAAGGGTACCGCGAAGATGGGAGCTTCGACGCGAAGCTCGGCGGGATGGAATGGAGGCGAGGGAATGACCGGAGGCGGAGAATAAAAAGCTAGAAAATCGAAGAAGAAATGAAGAGAAGATCGGAGAGGAATGGAGGTGTCACCTGGGGATTGGAACTCCTTCTTAGGTCCAGGTCGTCGCTCGAGGGGCCGGTGGTGTCCCGAGCTCGTGCAGCGTCGCGGAGGGCAGCTGCGACACGGCGGAGATGCCGTGGATCTCGCCGGAGAAGAAACCCTTCTTCGCTCAACGATTCGTCAAATCGCTATCACCAATTAGAAGATCGGAGCTCAGGGAAGCTCTCTGGAATGGCGGATAGGTGCGACGATGGCCGGAGAGGGGGGATTTATAGGTTGAAGGTCTCGGCCATTCTGTCGATGGAGCGAGGTTGACAGAGTTCGTGGAGCGTCTATGGTGGAGGTGGTGGCAAGTGGGGTAGCCGGCGAGGATGAGTTGTGAGTGGGGAAGGTCGTGGGAGAGTTGGCGGACGGCGAAGGTGGCTGACGTGCGACCGAAAATAGAAAGGGGGCGCCCCTCCCGCAAGGCGGAGATCGTGGGAGAGAGTGGTGCCAGAGGTAGGAGACGAGGCCCTGGCCGTTGGATCTTGTGATCCAACGGCCCAGATCAAAGTGCGAAGGAACGTCTAGGATTAGATCAAGGCGAGGTGATGTGCGGCCGTGATGGCGCCACGTGGAGTGAGCTGGGCGAAGCGCGAGCGGGCGGCTGAGATCAAGTCAAGGCAAAGCGATCAGAGGGTAATGAAGGCGCCACGCGTCGTGTGGAGGAGAGGGCGCTGACGAGTGGCGGAGATTAGATCTAAGGATGATTGAAGGGTCGTGATGTGAGGCTGGATAAGCGGCTGAGATGAGAGGATGGAGTGCGTGATCCAAGGGCGTAGCGAGTGCCACGTGGTGCGCTAAGAGCTCGGCGCTGATGGATGGCTAAGATGGATAGCTGAGGTTGATCGAAGGGATGAGGGGCGCCAAAGGAAGAAGCGGTTGTGATGGAAGATCAGGGATGTGATCTAGCGGTGTACACGCCGCCACGTGGCGAGCTCTGGTGAGGGCGCTATCGGGCGGTTAGGATCGGAGATGGAGATGATCGGATGGCTAAAAATCGTGGCGTACGTGGAAGCAGCTAAGCCGTTGGATCTAGAGGGTAATCCAACGGCTGTGGCTGCGGGCGGATGAGGCAAGCGTAGCGGGCTACGTGGCGCAACCAGAGGGCGCCACGTGGCCTACTGTGATTGGTTGAAAAGAGAATCAAGTGTAGAAAGAGAAGGGGACCGAATTTGGAAAAACTCAAAACATGAAAGTTGTAGATCTTGATGAGATCTACAAGTTTCATGTTGACCAAAGACAGAGATGAGGTCAAGTATGATACAAAAAATACAAAAATACAATTTATACATATATGTAGTACAAAGTGGCCCAAAGACCCAACTTTCTCATACGAGCTCCAAATTGGATGAAATTAGTCTCATTTTAAAGGTCTTTTAATGTGGAGTATTCTAAGAGTGAGTAGACCTATTTTGGAGTTTGTGTGAGGGTCCTATGTGTATTTTAGTGTACAGAGGTTCTAAGGCTTTATTGATAAATTTACAAGGGGACTTTTTGGCTTTCTTCCCTATATTATTAACTAAGGAGTACATATTATAGGGAAGAGGTTATTTTAGTGAGTGGATATTTTACAAGGGATTTTTGGCTTCTTATTTAATTGCAAATGCACTGCTAAAATGTATGCATTATGTATGTATGCATGAATGCTATTTATGCATTATAAAGGGAAATATGCCTCTATTTACTCGGGAACAAGGCTCTATTTTTGACTTTTGAAGTGATGAATCACAGATTCATCATCCCCCTATACTTAAATCTTGCTCGTCCCCAAGCAACTAAATGGAATGCAAGAGTGAAATGATTTTGGGTTCCATACCAAGGTCATGAACAAAAGTTAAAAATGGAGCTTGACTCGACCTTTGGATTAGTTGTGTGGCGGAACCTTATTTGGACCTGAACTTAAGACCTAACAGACTTCAAGTTCCACAAGTCTTCTATTCAAGACGCCTCAACAGTCAGGTCAGAACAAATCCTCAAACGCAAATTTCTGATGACTATGTTCTTACTTGTACTGTGTAAGTGAAATATAGCTCTCCACATCAGAAATGACTCGGAACCAGCCTCCTCTAACAAGGTAACTCAATAACCCGGTCCAGTAACTCTTTCCTCGAGGAGCGGGGTATTCCCTTCTAAGTTCAAGTGCGACCAACTCAAGAGGAGGGGGTAGAGAAAAGAATGGACGGTGGCCAGTGTAGCTACCTATCCTGGGATGCCCGACCAGTGTAGCCAAGTCATCCAACTGCATTTCTTTGCTAATATACATACTCCGACAGGTATTATTTTTTTTCACTTGGACCTGTCTGATTTTTTGGAGTTCTTGCATTTTCTCTCTCTCTCTCTCTCTTTTTGGAACTATATACAAGGTGCAGCATGTACATCAGAAGTTTTTCCTCTTGAGTCAGTAGATTATCCCTCTTTTGAAGCATTATTGCAACCCACAGCATCCTGTCCTTAGATGTCAACACCACCAGACTAGGTTGAGATGCACTACCCTCCCTAGAGGAGGACGGATGTTTCCACCCGTGTGCTACTCCAAGCTAAAGGATTCTACCTTCTCACCACCTCATCAATGAAGAGCTACGTGCATAGTGCTTGTCCAAGTTAGGTCATTATCTAAAAGAATCCTGCGTATGCACGAGATATTCTACTTAGACTAATCAAGATGACATGTGAACATAGACTTGCGGACTCAAAGAATTAAGTCACTTGACCTGAGAAATCTTAACTCCAGATCCT
Source organism: Ottelia alismoides (assembly GCA_037367405.1). Taxonomy (NCBI): domain Eukaryota; kingdom Viridiplantae; phylum Streptophyta; class Magnoliopsida; order Alismatales; family Hydrocharitaceae; genus Ottelia; species Ottelia alismoides. The sequence goes on along the minus strand of JAZKJV010010581.1, from coordinate 831,879 downwards.
ATAAGGTTCCTCTGAAATTAGGTGGATTAAGATCAAATCAAGTCCATCCTCAATATCTACTCATAACTTGGTTCAGAACCCACTAGCTTTTCACCTTGCATATGCAAGATATACAGATGAGATGCAGATGTCATGCTATGTAGATGAAGGAAAATGCAAGACTCGTTTTCGTTTCTTTTTAAATGCAGGGATGATATGCAAGAGTAAATAAGAATCCTATTTTCCATTTTCATTTTTTTTTATTTTTTTATTTTTTTTATTTTTTTGGTATACCTCCTATTTTACAACAATTTACAAGAGTTTATAAGTATGATACAAGTTATACAAGTGTTATACAACAAGTATACAAAAAAATTTTTTCGATTTTTACCCACCCATAATTAATGTAAAATATATACAAAAATACGCGAAAATACGTGAAAGTACGAGCTATGGGTAAAGTATATATGTAATATATACATGCCCCCCTATACTTAGCGTGTGCTATGTCCTCAGAGCACGAAAGCGACTAAAAAGACATAGCTCGGGCTAAGCGTAGGAGAGCTAAAATAACAAAAAGTATAGAAGTCGTCTCGCCCCCCCTATACTTAGGCTCTGGCAGCCTAATTGTTGAAGAAGATCAAAAATGGGGCGGACGAGGGTAAGAGGGAAAATGGATGAATATACAATGCAGGCATCGGTCCACCCTATACTTAGGCTCAGGTCAGCCTAAGTATAGGACGGAAGTGAGTATGAGGACCAATGTGATCTGGAGAATGTACAAAGAACTGACTCAAGTGACTCCTCCCCCCTATATTTAGGATCTGGTCATCCTAAGTATAGTCCAAGATAGTGATGTAATGAGACGGGGATGAGTTACTAGAGTCACGGGAGAAAGGATAGGATGTACAAGAAGGATGATATATACAGATGAGTCGGTCTGAATCTTTCGAGATGCTGCGGATGGCTGGAGTTCACTGCTGCAAGGTCTCATACGCGGCTCGAGGTGTATCTACTGTATCTGTCTCGCGCATGAATACAATCTCCTCAACATGGACTAACTGCTCATTGGATTCAACGAAGTGCTTCAACAGCTGTCCGTTCACTAGGAATGTCGGTGCGTCATCTGCGAGATCTGAGATCTCGACACATCCAATATCATGCACCGTATGGACGAAGAATGGTCCTGTCCACTTAGACTTCAACTTGCCTTGGAAAATCTTCAGCCTAGCATTGAAAAACCATACCTTCTGTCCAGGAACAAAGGTTTTTCGTCTGATATATCTATCATGCCAACGCTTCACCTTGTCCTTGTACACCAAACTGTTGCCGTATGCGCGGTTTCTGACTTCCACAAGCTCATTCAGATCCATGTTTCTCTGCTTCTATCCCAGGTGCGTGTTCCAGTTGACCTTCTTGATTGCCCATTTTGATTTGTGCACTAACTCTGCGGGCAAATGGCACGGCTTTCCGAATACCATTCGGAATGGGGAGGTGCCTAACGGTGTCTTGTAAGCCGTCCTATACGCCCAGAGGACTTGATCCAAGATCTGAGACTAGTCCTTCCTATCCGGGCGGACAAGCTTTTGCAATATGGTTTTCACCTCCCTATTTGACACCTCAGCCATACCATTGGTTTGTGGGTGGTAAGGACTCACGACACGGTGTTCGATGCCGTAGTCCTTCAGGAGTTTCTTCACCTCCCGATTCACAAAGTGGCTACCCCCGTCTGATATCATCATTTTGGGGATCCCGAACCTAAAGATTATGTGCTCTCTGATGAATTTACAGACAGTCCTGCTGTCTGCGGCTCGGGTCGGGATAGCCTCCACCCATCTGGACAGATAGTCTACCGCAAGAAGGATGTATTCGAACCCGTGGCTGACAGGGAATGGGCCCATGAAATCGATGCCCCAAGCGTCAAAGACATCACAAATAATGACCGGCTACATTGGCATCTCATCCTTGGAACCAACGGTTCCTCCCATTCTCTGGCAAACTGGGCACGACTTCGCGAAGGCGGAGGCATCGCGAAACAGAGTCGGCCAGTAGAAGCCACACTGAAGTACCTTCCATGCGGTCCTCTTCCCGGAGTGGTGTCCTCCTGCCTCCAAGCTGTGACATAAAGAAAGGACACTCTGGTATTCCTCCTGAGGAATACACCGTCTCCAAACACAATCCGATCCTTCAAAGAAAAGGATCGGATCCTCCCAATGGTAGTGTCTAGCGTCCGACTTTAGTCGATCGATTTGGCTCTTGGGCCAATCTTCGAGAACTTTCTTGGAGACAAGATAATTCACGATATTGGCGTACCATGGGAGTGAGTCGATAACAAAAATCGACTCGTCAGGGAAGGAGTCTCGAATTGGTGAAACCTCGGAAGTATTAAGATTTTCGAGACGAGAAAGATGATCGGCCACTACATTCTTCTTTCCAGGTTTATCACGGATGTCCAAATCAAACTCCTGGATAAGTAAAATCCATCGAAGAAGATGCGCCTTCGCATCCTTCTTCTCCATCAAATACCGTAGTGCCGTGTGGTCAGTGAACACGGTTACCTTGGATCCGATTAGGTGAGATCTGAATTTGTCCAAGGCAAACACTACTGCAAGCATTTCCTTTTCCGTAACTGTATAGTTACGCTGAGCAGTATCAAGCACTTTGCTTGCGTAGTGAATTGCAAACGGGATGCCATCTCTTCTTTGTCCCAACACAGCCCCAACAGCATAATCTGAGGCGTCCGCCATGATCTCAAAAGGTAGAGACCAATCTGGGGCTTGTAGGATGGGTGCGTCCATAATCATTCCTTGCAAAAGCTTAAAGGCCTCAAGACATTTGTGATCAACAACAAACTCCATGTCTTTGCCTAAAAGCTCAGTTAGCGGTCGGGCAATCTTAGAAAAATCCTTAATGAATCTCCGATAGAATCCAACATGCCCGAGGAACGACCGCAACTGTTTTACGTTGGTTGGTGGTTGGAGTCGTCTGATCACGTCCACCTTGGCAGGGTCAACCTCCATTCCTCTCTTGGAGATGACATGCCCCAACACTATGCCCTCCGTCACCATGAAGTGACTTTTCTCCCAAGAGAGCACCAGATTAACCTCACAACATCTTTTAAGGACTCGGTCCAGATTCCTAAGACAGGAATCGAAAGAATCGCCGTGGACCGAGAAGTCGTCTATGAAGACTTCTAGGAATTCGCCGACCATTTCGGCGAATACAGCAATCATGCACCTTTGGAAAGTACCTGGAGCATTGCATAGCCCAAAAGGCATGCGCCTGAAAGCATAGGTACCAAAGGGGCATGTAAACGTGGTCTTTTCCTGGTCCTCTGGAGCTATGGCTACTTGATTGTAGCCCGAGAACCCATCTAGGAAGCAGAAGAACTCTTTCCCCGCTAGTCTTTCTAAGATCTGATCAATGAACGGTAGGGGGAAATGATCCTTCTTCGTCGGGGCATTCAGGCGTCTGTAATCCACACAGACGCGCCACGACGTGGGTACTCTCGTCACGATCTCCTCTCCATCCTCGTTGGTGGTCGTCTGAATTCCCGACTTCTTCGGGACAACATGGATTGGCGCCACCAACTTAGAGTCGGAGATTGGGTAAATGAAACCCGCGTCGCACCATTTTTCTATCTCTTTCTTCACGACCTCTCGCAAATTTGGATTCAACTGGCGTTGGAATTCACGAGAGGGTTTGGCTTCATTCTCCAAGTAAATATGGTGTGAACACAGAGCGGGATTTATCCCGTGGAGATCGGAAATGCTCCAGCCTATCGCCTTGCGGTTTTTTTCCAGGATCTCTAGCAAGCGAGATTCCTGCTCCTCGGTCAATCGCGAACTGATGATGATCGGAAATTTCTTGTCTTGGCCCGCAAGGAAGGCATACTTTAAGGTTGTGGGTAAGGGTTTGAGAGTGTGATCATCTAAAAAATCTGGCTCAATCTGATCTGGTTCAGTGTTGGAAGTGGTTGGATCGTTTTCTGTGATGGCTGCCACCAATTTCGGCTCTGGAGTCGGATCGTCAAAGGTCTCCATACAATCGGCAAACGCCTCGTCCGACTCGTCATCCTCATCTTCCGATTGTCCTAGAGATGTAAGGACTGACAGGCCCAACTAGGCCTCTATGTCATCTAAGATGTAGGGCGATGCAGGCTCAGAGCTGTACTCGTTCCTGAGCATCTCGCAGACTGGCTCATGCACTGGATCATCTTCGGAGGAGATGGACACATCGGTGCTGGCTGGGTTCTGTCTCCATGGCCCAACTAATTCTACATGCTCGCAATCTGTTCCGGTAGAAGAGTACTCGGTGCTGGATTCTGAATCCGGTCTCTGCCATCTTGTCTGCTTCATTTCAAGTTCCTCATCTCCGCCTGTAGTTTGGAACTGAATCTTCCCATTCTTATAATCAAATAGGGCCCCTACTGTTCTGAGGAAGGGTCTACCTAGAATGATCTGGGAATCTCTCCAATTACGAGGGGTTTCCATATCCAGGACAGTGAAGTCCACCATGTATTCTTGCCCCTCGACTTTGATCACAATGTTCCTTAATTCTCCTTGGGACCTCTTGGTTGATTTGTCAGCAAACTGTAGAAGAGCTCTAGATTTCCTAAGAGGTCCGAGATTAAGCCGCTCATAGAGGGCTGTAGGTATCAGATTGATTGAGGAACCATTGTCTAGGAGAGTGCGTGCAAATGCGATGTCATCAACATGACTCACTACATAATGTACACCCATGTCTCTTCGTTTCCGAGGAAACGAGTTCTTTATTGCACAAGTCGTGGCTACTGATAAAACGTGTTTCTCAACACGGCTTTTGGTCTTCTTGCTAACCCTAGTAGGTGTGCATCTCACCTTAAGGTATTTTTGGAATGCAGGGGTCATTTCCACAAACTTGTCAAAGGAGATTGTGACCTTGATGTGTTTATTGCAGAATTCAGCCATCTCAGGATCATCTTTTTGGATTTTTTTGTTTTTCTTCTTTCCACCCTTGAGAGCTCGGGGGAAAGGGATTATTGACTCCAACTCAGGTTCAGAAACTGAAATTATCTCATTAACTTCAGGAACTGAGTTCTTTACATGACTCTGACTCTGAAACAAACTAGGACTCTGACTCTGACTGAAAAGAAAATGCTGAGGCGAAACCGGTGACGCTTCTTCCGCGACTGCTGGACGATCCTCCTCAGATGGAGGTGCGGGCTCTTCATCAGCTTCGTCTGACTCCATGCAAATGCGAGAATGTTGCTTTGAGGACTCAGATGTCCTCTTCTTCTGCCGGCGATGATGGTGGTGATGCTCCTCCTCTTCTTCCTCCGAGTTCTCCTCAGGTAGAGTGTCGGAGGCTCCTTCCTTCTGCGCCCGTGCCCGATAAGGTATGGTCACGGTCTTCCGCTCCTGAGGGACATATGATTTACATTATCGTACGAAAGGATCTCATGTTCAGATAAATAATTATCTGAATAGTATACCTGATCTCGAGGTCGGTTCTGGCCCTGGTGTAAGCTGTTCGGGTTGGCCTGAACCTGTGCGGGAATTGGGGTCTTTGGCGCCATCTGTTGGTCCTGGGCACGAGAGACCCGATTGATGTCGGTTCTCATGTCCAGGTAGTCATTCTGTATCTGCTGGACCCTATCAGACAGGGTCTGGATCGTCAAGGTGAGAGACTCCAATTCGGTGGGCGGGGCTTGCTGCTGTGTAGATGCGGTTCTGTATTGGCCCTACTGGCCATGCCGATATTGCTGCTGCTGATGGGACGGTGCTGGCCCCTGCTGATAGGTGCGCTGCTGCTGCTGGTACCCCTGTTCTGGCCTGGACTGAAAGCGCGGTATGGGAACGGGCCTGGTTTCTTGGTAGACTAGGGATGGACGGTGTGGCTGATCCTTCCCCATTTCGATCTGCCTGACCATCGGGTCACGGCTATACCAAAGCCCGTTGATCTCGTACACAGGCGGAGGCTCCTCGTATCCCGTCTGTACTTGTGCGGGTGCATGCTGGTTCTGCTGGGTGTAAGTCTGGTCCCAGCTACTCTGAGACCCCGGTGCCTGTTCCTGTACAAGATGGACTCGATGTACAGGTACAGGTGGTGCAGAAGGGGTAGGTAGCTTGATCTTAGCTACCTTCTCAGAAAGTTCCTCCACTTGCTTCGGTAGGCTTGAAAGAGACTCCATCTCCGCTCGACCATGGTAAGCTTGTCGGCAATCATCCCCATGCTAGGAATGAGGTCCTCAGTCAGATCTGCTACAGTCCTTCGAGTTGTCTCATGGGATAGGATTGAGGGAGACAACTGATAGGCCCTTGTGGCCTGTGACCTGCCGGTTTCTGCCATCTGTTCTAGGATCTTCCATACGGCATGCTCGTTTTTGTTCAGATAGCTTCCTCCACAGGCGGCGCTGACTAACCCCTGCATCTCCGGGGTTAGACCACAGAACAAGGTCTGGACTAAGATCGCCTTCGAAATGTCGTGGCATGGGCATTTCTGTACTAAATCATTGAACCTGTCCCAAGCTTCATGGAAAGGTTAACTGGGTCCTTGAGCGAAGCTGGCGATCTTCATTCTCATCTGGTTAGTCCTACTGAGAGGGTAGAACTTTTTCAAGAATAGGTCCTTGAACTGCATCCAGGTAGTACATACCACCCCTAAGTTTTTCAGCCAATGAGCAGCCTTATCTCCTAAGGCAAAAGGGGTGGCCTTCAGTCAGATATAATCTTGGCCAACATTGGGATGGCTAAGATTATTGCACATTAGCTCGAAGTCACGGAGGAAAGTGTATGGTTCTTCATTGAGGTTTCTGTTGAACTTCGGAAGCAGACTAAGGAAGTGGGGCTTCAGCTCGAATGTCTGGGCGGGAAGTGCGGGTGCTAACCAGTTCTGAATCTCGTTCTCCGCCGGGTTGTAGGTATCGACCATTGGTCGGTCGATTCCTCTAGCTACTATGATTTGTCCCATTCGCGCCGTGAGATCAGCATTCTTCTGTTCTGCTTCGGCAAGGCGAGCAAGAATCTATCGTATCTGGTCCTCATCCGGTGGCATCCTTGGCGGCATCTTGTCCTCTAATTCTGGGGATTAGGAAATAAGATCTGTGTTAGAGGGCAAATTAAGGAAGGGATTACCGAGACAATGGTCTTCCTCGGTAGTCTCGGAGGAGATGAAAGGGTTGGTTTGAGAGTAACCACCCTGAGTATGAGGGAACCAGGACTCAAGAGGGTCATGAGTCCTGGGTGGTCCAAGGTGCGCTTGGACCGATGAAGATGAGTTACTTGGGGGACTCATAGAGAGATTGGTGAATAATGCGTCGAGATCTCCCCAATCACTCATCTTGATGAAGCGAGAAGAAGATAGGATTTTACTCCTACCTGAAGCAAGCAAAAATCAATCCAAGACCCTGGGTTCACACTCAACACAGTGAAGGACTCGAAATCGAGTCCAATTAATCTTGTAGTTTTTAAGTGTGATTTTCAAGCAAAATAAGCAAGGATTACGCGGCCTATAGGGAAGTCGACTCAGAGCCGGATGCGTCTTCCTTGTTTAACCTGTCGCCTAAGATACTGCCGCTCCTTCCTTTCTTCGCTCCTATCCCAAGCCGATGGATTCAATGACCACGCCCCTATCTACCTGCAAGCAGGCGGAGGCTGACAAGGTCGGAACTTCACCCCGGGGGGTTACTGGCAGCTTGTCGCAAAGTACCGCAATTTCGTCCCTATCTACCTGAGACAAGCGGAGGCTACTTGGTACTAGTCAAAGAATCTGAAATTATTCGACTTGTGATATTTGCTAGGATCAGTTAGAACGTGATATGGAAGGCGGGGATTTGGGCTCTGCCTTAAGGTGTTCACACACACTCAAGTACCCTCACTCAGCCTGAAAACAAGGTCGGGGATTAATCTCCCGCAAACAATTTTCAAATTTTATTCCTTTTTTTGGTCAATACTGTTTAGCAGTCCCGATTTTAAGTTAGGTTCTCATTGTATTAATCCAACCACACAACACGCCTATCGAACAATCCCAATTTCTGTTTAATTTAAATGTGAAAATCAGAGGAGGGAAATCGAGAAAAGCCGATGCACGAAAATCGATGATGCGTATGCTGAGTGAAGAATACTTACAGTGATCCCTTCGCTTTTTTTATGCAGGATGCAGAACAGTATTGAAACCTTTTTAATCTAGATGCAAATGCAAGCGATGAAAGCCGCTCCTAGACAGGCAGTTCTATTAGCGTGAAGAACAATTTAATTTGACTAAGTACTGTGGTCTAGGTGCGTCTTTTAAGTGTGTTGTGTTGTCCTAATAATTTACGAGCACAAGCAAATCCTAGAGTGGCTCGAGGAGCCGCTAGTGTAATCTAAATTACATTCACCCACACAGCACACGGGACACAGTTCCACTATACTTACACGCGCGAGATCCCAAACGGGAACCACTGGAAATGATGCGAAAAAAAAAAGAAATAAATAAAAGTTACAATGCCTCTCTATTCACTCAATTAAAATGCTCAATCCTCGAAGCGTCTTCGACTCCTCGCGTTCCTCGCACAGAAAAAGAGTGAGGTCAAAGAGTGACTCAAAAAGAAAATGATACAAAGAAATAAGAGAGAGAATAATTACAAGAAAACCGGGGGTCAGACTACCCGGGGACAAAAAAGATCAAACACTCAAAATATCACTAAAAATTAACCTAAGACGTGCCTCCCCGGCAACGACGCCATTTTGATAACCATCCCGCACCCTCTGTTAATTCGAGCAAATTAATGCCCAAATTAAGTTTAATGTCATTCGTTGTAGTCGGATACGAGGGCTAATCAAAAACCACTTAAATAAGGTTTGAGCCAATTTCAAGCGGTGATTTTTTTACTTGGTGGAAGTCCAAGGTCGAACTCAGGGAGGCATCTGTCTCCTTAAGTGAATTTTAGCAAAGATCAAGTGTGTGATTTTCGGGGAATTATTTTTTTGTTCTTTTTTTATTTTCAATGCAGACACATGCAACCAGCAGGCCAATATAAGTTTCAATTTAATTAGGATATCAAATGGAGTCCAAAAATTCTAAAAATTGGCTAGATGATTAATTATGATGAAAATGAGTTACCCTAATTTTTTTGGATTTTTCAGACACTAAATGGATTTACTGTGAATTAAATATGCAGATAGGGTGATTTTCACTATTTAATTGTTAATAAATAACAAATCACAATTTCGTCAAGAGATAAAATTATCCTAGATAGCACTAATGATAAGGAATTCAGGAAAATTGACAGATCTTAATTTCAATGTGAAATGAATTTATTAAAATTAAAATAGAAAAATCACTCAACAATTTATTTAGGCCTCGATATGTGTGCAAATGACATGAAATTTTTATGGCATGTTAAGATTACTGTCCTTAAGCTACTGTGAATTTTTGAAGATTTTTGGAACCACAGAGAATTACTAGAAATTAAAAGGTGTCACTGGACAAAATATTCCAAAAATCTACCAATTAATTCATTAATAATTCCACTGAAATTACAAAAATGTGACACGTGGCTCAATAGACAGAGGACAAGTTTCTCAACAAAATGTAATTTTTAGAATTGAAAAATGATGTAAAATGCAGCCTAGGGATGCGTGCAAACACATGGGTGTAAATGCAATACAGGAAAATAAAAATACATAAAGCAAATATGCTGACAGGGACTAAAATGCAATTACCTATTATGCTGGGGACTCAAGTGCAATTTCTCCAACAGGCACGTGCTCCTCACGTGGGTTCAGCTTCACAAGGACCTTTTTGCAATATTTGAAAGCTTCAGGGGCCTCTGTGTAAATTTCCCAGGACGCACGTGCTCCTCACGTGGGCGGCCTAGGCTCGGATGGCTGCGGAGGCTCAGACGGTGGCTCGGGGCCTTCCGGAGGTTCGGATCTGGCTCGGAGTTGCTTCGGGGATCCGAGCCTAGTGGTTGGGGAAGAGGCTCGGATCGGGCGACTTGGATGGATCTCGACCGTGGGATCGGTGATGATCCAACGGTGATGAAATGCTGGCACGTGGCGTGGATTGATCCGTTGGATCAAGGATGATCCAAAGGCTCCAGGGCGAGGCGACGTGGCTAAAGATCCACCGCTGGATCAGATGAGAGATCAACGGCCGATAGTTGCTGCGGAGGAAAGACGCGTGGCGCACGAGGTGCCGTTGCATCTAAGTGAATCCAACGACTCCTGGGAGTCTCGACTGAGAGGCGACGTGGCTCGCTGAGGGCCGTTCGATCAACTTGATCGAATGGGAGCTGTGCGTCTGCTCCAATGATCCTCCGCCGCCTGCGGAGGAGATGGCGGGGCTCCGGCGATGATGCCTTTGCTCCGCCCTCCCTTCCTCGTGTCGATGAAGCTCTTCGGCTTGTCGGAGATATTCCAGAAGATTCGTGGTGTGACGGCGAAGATCCTGATGGTCTCAGGCACGGCGGGGGACTATCGGAAGTCGATGGCGATGAAGCTTGAAGTCGGCTTCGGCGAAGTTCCGTTCAATGAGCAGAGGAGTACCTGCAGGAGTTAGAGAAGGAGCCGAAGCTCGTGCTTACCCTCGTGAAGGTGGGTGGATGATTGGAGAGGCCTAAGGCAGACGGAGGTGGTCTGACGGAGGAGCTCCGGCCAAGTGGCGGAGCTGGAGATCGGGGTGCTGTGATATGCGTTGTCGGAGGTCGTGAAGGGTACCGCGAAGATGGGAGCTTCGACGCGAAGCTCGGCGGGATGGAATGGAGGCGAGGGAATGATCGGAGGCGGAGAATAAAAAGCTAGAAAATCGAAGAAGAAATGAAGAGAAGATCGGAGAGGAATGGAGGTGTCACCTGGGGATTGGAACTCCTTCTTGGGTTCCAGGTCGTCGCTCGAGGGGCCGGTGGTGTCCCGAGCTCGTGCAGCGTCGCGGAGGGCAGCTGCGACACGGCGGAGATGCCGTGGATCTCGCCGGAGAAGAAACCCTTCTTTGCTCAACGATTCGTCAAATCGCTGTCACCAATTAGAAGATCGGAGCTCAGGGAAGCTCTCTGGAATGGCGGATAGGTGCGACGATGGCCGGAGAGGGGGGATTTATAGGTTGAAGGTCTCGGCCATTCTGTCGATGGAGTGAGGTTGACGGAGTTTGTGGAGCATCTATGGTGGAGGTGGTGGCAAGTGGGGTAGCTGGCGAGGATGAGTTGCGAGTGGGGAAGGTCGTGGGAGAGTTGGCGGACGGCGAAGGTGGCTGACGTGCGGCCGAAAATAGAAAGGGGGCGCCCCTCCCGCAAGGCGGAGATCGTGGGAGAGAGGGGTGCCAGAGGTAGGAGACGAGGCCCTGGCCGTTGGATCTTGTGATCCAACGACCCAGATCAAAGTGCGAAGGAACGTCTAGGATTAGATCAAGGCGAGGTGATGTGCGGCCGTGATGGCGCTACATGGAGTGAGCTGGGCGAAGTGCGAGCGGGCGGCTGAGATCAAGTCAAGGCGAAGCGATCTGAGGGTAATGAAGGTGCCACACGTCGTGTGGAGGAGAGGGCGCTGACGAGTGGCGGAGATTAGATCTAAGGACGATTGAAGGGTCGTGATGTAAGGATGGATAAGTGATTGCGATGAGAGGATGGAGTGCGTGATCCAAGGGCGTAGCGAGTGCCACGTGGTGCGCTAACAGCTCGGAGCTGATGGATGTCTAAGATGGATAGCTGAGATTGATCGAAGGGATGAGGGGCGCCAAAGGAAGAAGCGGCTGTGATGGAATATCAGGGTTGTGATCTAGCGGTGTACACGCCGCCACGTGGCGAGCTCTGGTGAGGGCGCTATCGGGCGGTTAGGATCGGAGATGGAGATGATCGGATGGCTAAAAATCGAGGCGTACGTGGAAGCAGCTAAGCCGTTGGATCTAGAGGGTAATCCAACGGCTGTGGCTGCGGGCGGATGAGGCAAGGGCAGCGGGCTACGTGGCGCAACCAGAGGGCGCCACGTGGCCTGCTGTGATTGGTTGAAAAGAGAATCGAGTGTAGAAAGAGAAGGGGACTAAATTTGGAAAAACTCAAAACATGAAAGTTGTAGATCTTGATGAGATCTACAAGTTTCATGTTGACTAAAGACGGAGATGAGGTCAAGTATGATACAAAAAATAAAAAAATACAATTTATACATATATGTAGTACAAAGTGGCCCAAAGACCCAACTTTCTCATACGAGCTCCAAATTGGATGAAATTAGTCTCATTTTAAAGGTCTTTTAATGTGGAGTATTCTAAGAGTGTGAGTAGACCTATTTTGGAGTTTGTGTGAGGGTCCTATGTGTATTTTAGTGTACAGAGGTTCTACGACTTTATTGATAAATTTACAAGGGGACTTTTTGGCTTTCTTCCCTATATTATTAACTAAGGAGTACATATTATAGGGAAGAGGTTATTTTAGTGAGTGGATATTTTACAAGGGATTTTTGGCTTCTTATTTAAATGCAAATGCACTGCTAAAATGTATGCATTATGTATGTATGCATGAATGCTATTTATGCATTATAAAGGGAAATATGCCTCTATTTACTCGGGAACAAGGCTCTATTTTTGACTTTTGAAGTGATGAATCACAGATTCATCAGCACTGCATCATAATTTTTAGAAATTTATTATATTATTATCGAGGTTATTAAAATCAAATGATTCATACAAATCTAAAGAAAAATGGCATATAACACCACTGTTGATGTTTTATTATAAAATAACATCAATCAATGCAAAAATATTTACATATTTGGTATTATACAATGTTTATTCTAAAACGAACCTTTAACGAGCCGAACCGAACCTTTACGAACCTTACCCAAGCCAAACCGAACCTGACTACAATTTTCATTTTATCAAGCCGAACTGAACCCGAGCCTTAAAGTATGCTAAACGAACCGAACCGAACCTGGGTTGGTTCGCTCAGGTTCAGCTCGTTTACACCCCTAATTGCTATATATGCTAAATATATAGTGTAAATGTGATTTTTATATACTAATCTAATTTATAAATTGGAAAAAGTTAAAAATGGCAATACTATGATCTATTTCTACAATTTTCTCATTCTCGCTCTTTCATCTGCGAAGATCTTTTCCCACATATTCTCGTTACACATCTTTCTTTCTACCTTTCTCCTTCATCTATCTCTTCCCTCTCTCGATAAAAAAGGAGAGTATCTTACTTTATTTTATGATTCTATTTCTGTAAAGTTATTCATTTTCATTAATGTCATCTAAATATGTTTGAGTTTGTATTGATTGTGTACTACTATTCTGATAGCACATTTAGTTTTTGAAGTTTATTTATCGAAACTTGTTTTAATATCTTACTACAATATATAATTATCTAAAATTTTATCGCTACAATAAATTACAATTGAAGTAATAAATAATAGGATCGAAAATAATTAGCTATCGATTATTTCTATTGTCACAAACTTTTTGTTGTCACAAAGTATGGGATATTTTATCTATAAATTCATCTGACATTATGTACAATATATTATCTATAATTAGAGTAGTACTAAAAACCATATAATTGCCACAAATACTTATTTAGCCCCATTTAGCAATGAATGTTATATGACGATAATCTATAGTCGAAAAAATTGTTGATATAGTTATAAATCTGATATCCTAGATCATTGTTGCAATGGTTTTTATAGTGCCATATTAATACAAAGTACTTTTACACTACTAATCCGATATATATTAAACTTAATTTAAAAAGAAAAATCTTGTTTTACCACAACATTTATCTGACTTGTGGCAATGAAAATGTACCACAACATTGACCAAAAATTATCTGGCTTCTGGTAATGTAGATTTTGTTGTTGCAAGCTAAAAAAACCATCGTCGCACTTGATTTATTTTGTGACTATGAATTTTAATTTACCTGATGTCCATAATTATATATATATATATATGTAATTAGAATGAAACGATCTTCCAAAAAAAGGAAGCCCAAATCTCTTACATATGTCTCATTCACATAAAGCTAAAAAATAAGGAAGTTCAATCAAATTATGTCATTTTTACAACATCATAATTACTCTAATTGTCAGTTGGTAATAGAATAATGAACATATAAATGCTTCTTTTCATTTGTGCCCCCTCTATATAAAGTTTCTGGCTCTGTCCCCAAGACAAATGTTTTTAGAGGACAAAAAGAAGAAGGTGGTGTCCTTCAGGTGTGGCGGTGGTGGAAAGATACATGACAACATTACTTTTTGCTTGCGAGTTGTGTTGGGTGCGGGGGCGAGGGCTTATGGAGCTCAGAACTGTGGACCTGCAAATCATAAGTTAGAGAAATCCATGGTCATAATAATCACATAGTTTACAAAAATCAAGGAGAGATAAGAATTAGGTATAATGGTTAAGTGACGAAGTGGAAATCTACCCTTTTGATGTCGTATGATTGACTAGTGCGTTGCAGTCGGATAGATCCGCGTCGATCAAAAATAACCGCACAATCGATTAAATCGACGAATGAATATATGCGCGGTTTTATGTTTGTTTAGCCTGGGCAAGCCCCAGGGTCGACTCAAGGAGGCAAAGGAACAACGCGAGATCAGATTAGAGGTATTAGATCGTGGTTTTCCAAGTGATATATTTTTTGATATTTTTTATGCAATAAAATGGCAAATACAATGATGAATTAGATTAAGTTATTAAGAAAATAACCGACTTAGCCAAATTAATCTTTGATGTCTAATCGATTCAAATCGACCAAGTTATATTTTTCCTAAGAGTCTAATCCAATACTGAATGCAAAATATATTTTTTTTGGATTTTTTGGGTGTAAAATGCACAAATGAAAAATGCAAACCTTTTTGGGGTTTTTATGTAATTTTTCTTTCACATTATATTCAAAAATTACGAAAAGTTTACTGGAAGTTAAACATGATGAAAGATAGCTACTCTAATTTTTTAGAATTTTCCGACACTTTTTGATTTTTTATGAATATTTATCTGAAATCAGAGCAATAACGAGTATTTAATTTCTAATAAATCCACTATATCAAATTATCCAGATATTGATTTATCTCAAATAGATATTTTAATAAGGTATTCAGAAGACTTGAAATTTCTCAAAAATATTATTCGTGGAATTAACTAAAAATCAACTACTGAAATCACTCTACAATTTATTTTATGCAATCGACAACTCCAATTTTAATGAAACTTGGACAGTAATTAAAGCACACTAAAAGACATCATTCATTTTTAGAGAAAGAAATAATTACGTGCGAATTTTAGAGCTAAAATGGGTAAAATATCACTGATTTTCACTCTCTGATTTTTAATAAAATATCTAATGCTCATAAAATTGTAAATAAATAGCCAGGAGGTAAAGAATTAATTTCTCTACAAAATGCTATGTTTTTGATAAAAAAATGATGCAAAAATACTGTCCAAATCAATGCTCAAAGCTAGGGTTATCAATGCAATAGATAAATGAAACTAATAAATTGAAACTAAGTACATGTACACATGTGCAAACAAGTAAACATGAAAGGATGGTAATGCAATTTTCACAAGATAAAAAAATAATAAAATGAGAAAACCTTTTCTTGCTTGGGTTCCAAGCACCCCTTCCACGCCTAGGGTTAAAGATGTGGGGGCTCGGTCGCGGCGCGTGAGGAGGGCGAGGTGGAGGGGCGGTCGTCGGAGGAGCTGCGCTGCAGCGGGGTAGGCGGCCGCGGTGGCGCGCGCCGCGCTAGAGGCTGGAGCAGGCGGGGAAGGATGTGCGTGGAGGCGCGGCTCGCGGGCGATCGGCAGTCGAGGAGTGAGCGGCGCGAGGCGCGCTGGGCGCGCCGACGCGAGGCGCGCTGGGCGGCCGCGGCCTGGTGGCTGGCCGCGCTTTGGCGGCGGCAGCAGCGCACTCGAGCTGGGAGCAAGGGACGGAGGGCGCGTGCACCGTGCGGCGGAGGGGATGGTGGGGCACAACGATCAAGGGGAGGGTGCGCGGCCTGGAGGGGCTGAGTGACCGGAGGCGGGTCGGGGAAGACGGGGCGCGGCGGCCGCAGGCCGCGGTGAACAGCGGTGGCTGGAGGGCGGACGGCGGCTGTCCGCGAGGAGGAGCCACGGGGGTGGCAGAGCGGCTGGCGGAAGGGCGCGGGGGACCGACGGTCGGTGGAAGGCGCGGTGGCGCGCCAGCTTGCTGGGAGGCTGGCCACGCGGCTGGGAGGCGGCGGCCCTCCGCGGATGGCGGCTAGCGACCGGTGGTGCGGTAGGGAGGATGGCTAGGGCCAGCGTGGTTGTGACCCGCGGCAGCACACAGTGGCTGCGGGAACAACAAGAAGGCGGAGCCGGCTGCGACAGACGGATCTGGAGGCTGAAGGCTTACTGCGAGGGGCGGTGGAGGCCAATGGTGGTGCGGGGGCAGCTCGACGGACGGCCTGAGGACTTGCAATCTTTTTTTTTGTTTGATTTTTTTTTATATATATTTTTATTTTTTAACAGGAAACAGAAATATGTGGCAGTGAGAGGTGGTGTTGTGGTGATGATGTAATAAAAATAATGGTTATGGATGGGTGTGTTTGTGATGGTTGATGTATGATAAAGGTGGTTATGTGATGATTTGTGTGGTGAAAATGGTGATAGAGATGAGATGTTGTTTGTGTGATGAACAAGATGATGATGTGGTTGATGAAACTATTTTGTTTGTGATGGTGTTTGGTGAACAACAAGGGAAACACATAATGTGAGATAAAGAAAATTGACAATGACAAGATAGAGTACTTACCTGTAGTTCGTCGGATTGTGGAGCCACGGAATGCGGCTTCCGTCGTGGCCTCGAGGAGATGGCGGTCTCCGAAGCTTGGCAGCGGTTTTAGAGAAGTTGCTGCTACGTGGGCGGTGTTCTACGGATCTCACCTAAGCCTTGTCGTCGCTCGACCTACTGCGCCAAAGCTGTCACCAATGACACATCAAAGGGGGCTCGGGGCTCTCTTTCTCTCAAGAACTGTGGATGAAGAAGAATGGAGAGGGAGATGAGAATATAAATAGGAAGAGGGAGTTAGAGAAGAGATGGAAAGAGTGGAGAAAATGGTGGAGGAAGTGGAGAAAATGTGGCTTGGAGTGGGGGAAAAGAAAGGAGAAGAGGTAAAAGGGGAATAAAAATAAATATTAAATATAGTAAAATAGTAGGCTACTAAAAATAATTAAAATAATAATAATAATAAATCCGAAAATAATAAAATAAATCCGAAAAAAAATAAAAAAGGGGTGACATGTGGCGGCTCCAGGAGCGGCCACATGACGCTCTTAGAAAATTCCAAAAATTAAATGTAAAGAAAATAAAAAAGAAATAACAAAAGGGATTAAATCCAAAAATGGTCAACACGAAAGTTGCTCGTCTCGACGAGATCTACAACTTTCATGAAGGGCCGAAAATCAAAGGAAATCATATGTACAAAAACGTATTTTTGGGCGGTACCTTATAGATATAAAATACCGCATTTTATCTTTTGTAATTTTTTTGTCATTTTTTAAAAGAGAGAAAAATTAAAATAAAAATAGAGAAAATATGAGAAGAATATTTACAACTTAATCTATTTTTTTGGATTTTTAATAATTAAGAAAATGAAATGGTAAAATACAGGGGCAAAACGGTCAATTTGTACAAAAGGGGCCCAAAACTCAAGTGAGTAGACGTTGTTTAGAAGGTCTTTGAATGTACATTACTTTAACAGTGAGTAGACCTTATTCGGAGGTTGTATGAGAGAGATATGTGCGTTTTAAGGTTTAAGGTCTTCAAACTTGGGTTGGGGTTTTATTGGGTGATTTTGCAAGTTAGTATTTTTTAGATATTTTTCTTTAATTAGTGTTAGTAATATATACACTATGGAGTTGGTTTTATTGGATTTGGAGTTAGTATAAAATATATACAAATAAGGTGTTTTATCTAATATACAGGTGAATATTTACAAGTGAATTTGGCTTCTTATTTAATGCAAATATGAATGCTAAAATGCAGATATTATGCTTGCATGCATGAATGCTAATTATGCAATATAAGGGGAAATATGCTGCTATTTACTCTGGAACAAGACTCTATTTTCAACTTTTAGAGTGATGAATCACATATTCATTAACCCCCTATACTTAAACCTTTCTCGTCCCCGAGCAACTAAATGAAATGCAAGAGTGAAATGATTTTGGGTTCCATACCAAGGTCATGAACAAAAGTTGAAAATGGAGCTTGACTTAACCTTTGGATTAATTGTGTGGCGGAACCTCATTGGGACCTGAACTTAAGACCTAACAGACTTCAAGTTCCACAAGTCTTCTATTCAAGACTCCTTAATAGTCAGGTCAGAACAAATCCTCAGACGCAAATTTCTGATGACTATGATTCTTACTTGTACTGTGTAGGTGAAATGTAACTCTCCACATCAGAAATGATTCAGAACCAACCTCCTCTAACAAGGTAACTCAAATAACCCGGTCCAGTAACTCTTTCCTTGAGGAGCGGAGTATTCCCTTCTAAGTTCAAGTGCGACCAGCTCAAGAGGAGGGGGTAGAGAGAAGAATGGAAGGTAGCTAGTGTAGCTACCTATCCCGGGATGCTTGACCAGTGTCGTCAAGTCATCCAGCTGCATTTCTTTGCTAATATACATACTCCGACATGTATTATTTTTTTCACTTGGACCTGTCTGATTTTTTTTGGAGTTCTTGCATTTTTCTTTTTTTTTCTTTTTTTTGGAACTATATGCAAGGTGCAGCATGTACATCAGGAGTTTTTCCTCTTGAGCCAGTAGACTATCCCTCTTTTGAAGCATTATTGCAACCCACAGCATCCTGTCCTTAGATGTCAACACCACCAGACTAGGTTGAGATGCACTACCCTCCCTAGAGGAGGACGGATGTTTCCACCCGTGTGCTACTCCAAGCTAAAGGATTCTACCTCCTCACCACCTCATCAATGAAGAGCTACGCGCACAGTGCTTGTCCAAGTTAGGTCATTATCTAAAAGAATCATGCGTGTGCACGAGATATTCTTCTTAGACTAATCAAGATGACATGTGAACATAGACTTGCGGACTCAAAGAATTAAGTCACTTGACCTGAGAAAACTTAGCTCCAGTTCCTATAAGGTTCCTCTGAAATTAGGTGAATTAAGGTCAAAGCAAGTCCATCCTCAATATCTACTCATAACTTGGTTCAGAACCCACTAGCTTTTCACTTTGCATAGGCAAGATATGCAAATGATGTGCAAATGACATGCTATGAATGAAATGCAAGACTTTTTTTTTTGGAAATGCAAGATAATATGCAAGAGTAAATAAGAAGCCTTTTTGTTTTATTTTTTTGGTATAGAACAATTTTTTATTATTTACAACAATTTTTAGTTGATACAATTTGTACATAGTATACACGATTTTTTTGGTATACATCCTATTTTACAACAATTTACAAGAGTTGTATAAGTATTATACAAGTATTACAAGTATACAAATTTTTTTTCGATTTTTACCCACCCGTAATTATTGCAAAATATATACAAAAATACGCGAAAATACGCGAAAGTACGAGCTATGGGTAAGTATATATGTAATATATACACGCCCCCCTATACTTAGCGTGTGTTATGTCCTCAGAGCACGAAAGCAACTAAAAAGACATAGCTCGGGCTAAGCGTAGGAGAGCTAAAATAACAAAAAGTAATGAAGTCGTCCCACCCCCCTATACTTAGGCTCTGGCAGCCTAAGTGTAGTAGAAGATCAAAAATGGGGCAGACGAGGTTAAGAGTCGAAATGGATGAGTATATACACAGCGGGCATCGGTCCCCCCTATATTTAGGCTCTGGTCAGCCTAAGTATAGGACAGGAATGAGTGTGGGAACCGATGTGATCTGGAGGATGTACAATGAATAGATGCGGGTCACTCTCCCCCTATACTTAGGATCTGGTTATCCTAAGTATAGTCATGAGATTATATGGAACCGGGGCGAGTGATTCGAATCACTGGGGAGGGAGGGAGACAATGTATATACAAGAAAGAGTTAGAATATACAAGGATTAAGAAGGTTTGTGATGAACCTTCTAGCGGACGCGAGGAGGTGGATAATATACATATGTGTCGCTGTCAGAATCATCCTCAGATGAATAATAATGAGGTGTAGGGATCGTCCAACGAGGGTCGACACACGGCTGCTTGCTTAGATAAGGCTTGAGAACAGCCGAACTGAGCTCACTCATATAAATCACCTTATCCGGACCAGATGAGGACTCCTCAGAAAATTCCTTCTCCGGTGTGTTGAAGGAAACTTTCTTAGTCGGTTTTCTAGAACCTGAATCATTGAGAGGGAGTTGAGAGCGACGCGCCTTGAGAGGTTCGGGGGAACATCTCGAGGAATCAATTCTCGACTTCCTTTCACTAGATAGCCGACTAGAAGAGGGAGCAACCGTGTTTTTATGTGGAGTCAATTTTGTTTGGGTTGTTTCCTTAGAGGGTCCAGGTCGTGGTGTAGTGTTGACTATTGGTTCCTCATCAGACGAGTCACCATATAGATTGTAATATTCCTAAAGGGTCAGCACATGTCTCGGGAAGGTTCTAGTGGTCTCAGTCGGCTTGGCATTATTGGGCTCCTGTGTCGGATCATCGAAATGATCAAGGAAATCCATAAAGGTCGTGTCCGACTCAATGTCAGCTTCTGGTCGTGAGTCCTGCTTAGAAGCTGTCACGGTGGTGGTGCAAGCAGTTGATGACGTGGAGGTGTGGGGAGTCTTTGATCCAATGGTCGTTCGGACAATCGGTCTCTAAGTGTAGTAGAGAGGTGGGACTCATCTTCCTCTCGATGGTCATGACTGTCAGTGGATGTGCGGGTCACTTTAGAGTAAAGTTTATCAAAGAATGGATGAGGTCGAAGCGCTCCCAATGCTGTAAAATCGATTTCCCGAGTCTCGCAATCTATAGTCGCCTTAGCCAAGGCTAAGAACGGCTTCCCGAGAATAATCGGAGACTAGGAAAACTCTCCTCGGTGCTCAATGTCAATGATCGTGAAGTCCACCTGGAGTAGAGCACCTTGAAAAGTAACGATGACTGAAATATTTCCTCTCGACCGTTTGATGGATCGATCAGCCAGCTGAACAATCTTTCTTGACTTTCTAAGTGGCCTGAGTTTGAGCTTGTCAAACACAGAGGTCGGGAGGATATTTATCGGTGAGTCATCATCGATTCTTGCATGGGTAAAGATGGTGTCTTTGATTTCACATTCAACTCGGGGCAACCGCTTCACTCTGCGGCTTTTGGTCTTTCTCCCCATCACCAAGGAGGTGTCCATAGACACTATGTGTCTTTCAGTCCTTGTCCTCTTATTGCCCGATCTCTTGGGCATCAATTTACTTCTCACAAATCGTTTGAGGTCGGGAAAGTGATCTATGGCCTTTATTAAGGGATGTTTGAAAATCAGTTCTTCATCGAGTGCTTCCCTTAGGGCAGGATCCAATTTTTTTAGGTCATTTTCAATTTTTATGTGGTTTTTTGGTTTTTCAATGTTTTTGGTATTTTGGATAGATGAATGATCAGACTCTGGATTGGAAGGCAGGGGGTTAGTAGAAGAGGGAGATAGAATGGACTCCAGCTGTACAGACGGTGTGGGTTCCCTGATACTCGCTCGGTTTTCAACATCAAATCTACATACTTCCTTCTCCACTTTCATACCCAGGCTGGCAGAAATTGAGTGCAACATGTCCATCACATCTCTCAACTTGTTACCAAATGATTCATTTTTCTTAATAAGTCTAGAGATGTCATCCTCCACAAAATTCTCATGACAAATCATGGGAGAGTTCTGCTCAATTGGAGGATACTGCTGAGATATTGGGGTCTCATACTCAGCATACCTAGACTTTGGCATGTAATTCTGGGTCAAGTATGGACCATCTAAATGGCAAATATCGGTCGAAGCCTCATATGATGGAGTCAATGAAATGGGTACTGATAAGTCTTGGTCATGAGTCCAATCTTGTGAATGTATAGACTCTTCGAATGAAGGCTGGTTAATGGAGGCTTGATCACTAAAGTCAATCAAGTCTGGAAAATCATGATATTCAGGCCTCTCAATTCGGATTATTTGATCGATCAAATGATGCCCTAAGGTCAAGTCGGGATGTGTATATGCAAATTTTTGTATGGTCCCTACTTGATGTGAGAATGAAGTATACGGGGGCATATAATTCTGCCAATCATCGGTCTCAGCAGTGGCTTGCTCTGCATTCGATTCTTTAATTCTTGCAAGCTCTCGAGAATAAGTACAGTCAGCCCAAGATGGAAGTGGATCCGGAATGTCAGAATATGGAGTGGGTGAGAAATGCGAAGAAGTGGAGAAGTCAGTCGGAGTTCTAACTTCATGATCGGGTTGAGGGGGAGCCGACCACGGGTAAGGGTCTCCCGTGGATGGCGGAGGAGAAAGCGAAGATGAACGGTATATGGTCGAGGAGGATTGACCAGAGGTCACAGTGTATGGGGACCAATATCCCGACATCTTTGAAGGGGAAAGGATAATTGTAAGCAGATGGAGGTAGAAAATGTGCAATTACACAGGATAACACACGCAGACAAACTCAAAGACAAATGCAAGAGCAAACCCCGAGTTCACACTCAACACGGTGAAGGACCCGAAACTGAGTCCAATTAATCTTGTAGATTTTAAGTGTGATTTTCTAGCAAGATAGCAAGGATTACACGGCCTATAGGGAAGTCGGCTCAGAGCCGGATGCGTCTTCCCTGTTTAACCTGTCGCCAAAGGTACCGCCGGTCCTTCTTTTCTTCGCTCCTATCCCAAGTCGATGGATTCAAAGACCACACCCCTATCTACCTACAAGTAGGCGGGGGCTGACAAGGCCGAAACTTCACCCCGAGGGGTTACTGACAGCTTGTTGCAAAGTACCGCAATTTTGCCCCCATCTACCTGAGATAGGCAGAGGCTACTTGGTACTAGTCAGTGAATCTGAAATTGTTCGACTTGTGATATTTGCTAGGATCAGTTGGAACATGATATGGAAGGCGCGGATTTGGGCTCTGCCTTAAGGTGTTCACACACACTCAAGTACCCTCACTCAGCCTGAAAACAAGGTCGGGGATTAATCTCCCGCAAATAATTTTCTAATTTTATTGATTTTTTTGGTCAATAATGTTTAGCAGTCCCGGTTTTAAGTTAAGTTATCACTTTGTTTGTCAACCACACATCACGCATATCGTCCAGTATCAATTTCCTTTTTAATTTAAATGTGAAAATCAGAGGGGGAAATCGAGAAAAGCCGATGCAAGTTGAAAACAATGATGCGTATGCTGAGTAGAGAATACTTACAGTGATCCCTTTACTTTTATGCAGGATGCAGAACAGAATTGAGATCTTTTACACTATATGCAAATGCAAACGAGAAAAGCCGCTCCTATACAGGCAGTTCTATTAGCGAGTGAAGAACGAATTTGATTTGACTAGATCTGCGGTCTAAGTGCGTCTTTTACGTGCAATGTGTGGTCCTAAATAATTACGAGCACAAGCAAATCCTAGAGTGGCTCAAGGAGCCGCTACTGCAAGCTTAGTCTAAAATTCAAAGCACACAGCAGACAGGGACACGGTTCCACTATGTTTACACACGCGAGAACCCAAACGGGAACCGCTGTAAATGCAGACAATTTTTACAAGTTAAAAAAAAATCCTTCTGGCGTCTCAACAGCCGACTTGATCCACGAATAGTCGGTCTCCGATGCACTTCGAGATGCGTCGACTTCAAGAAAGTCGCTCTAAGTTCACCGGGCCCTCGCACAAAAAGATAAAAATGTTAGAGAGATAAAATAAATTAAAAAAATAAATAGAAAATAATTGAAAAAAAGGAATAATTACAAGATGGATCGGGGATCAGACTACCCGAGTGTGTGGAAAACCTAAATCTAATTTTCTAAAGTGATCCTAAGCCGTTTGCCTCCCCGGCAACGGCGCCATTTGACGAAGCGGAAATCTACCCTTTTGATATTCGTATGATTGACTAGTGCGTTGCAGTCGGATAGATCCGCATCGATCAAAAATAACCGCACAATCGATTAAATCGACGAATGAATATATGCGCGGTTTTATGTTTGTTTAGTGGGCAAGCCCCAGGGTCGACTCAAGGAGGCAAAGGAACAACTCGAGATCAGATTAGAGGTATTAGATCGTGGTTTTCTAAGTGATATTTTTTTTGATATTTTTTATGCAATAAAATGGTAAATGCAATGATGAATTGGATTAAGTTATTAAGAAAATAACCGACTTAGCCAAATTAATCTTTGATATCTAATCGATTCAAATCGACCAAGTTATATTTTTCCTAAGAACCTAATCCAATACTGAATGCAAAATATATTCTTTTGGATTTTTTGGATGTAAAATGCACAAATGAAAAATGCAAACCTTTTTGGGGTTTTTATGCAATTTTTCTTTCACATGATATGCAAAAATTACGATAAATTTACTGGAAGTTAAACATGATGAAAGAGAGCTACTCTAATTTTTTTAGAATTTTCCGACACTTTTTGATTTTTTTATGAATATTTAACTGAAATCAGAGCAATAACGAGTATTTAATTTCTAATAAATCCATTAAATCAAATTATCCAAAGATTGATTTATCTCAAATAGATATTTTA
This sequence comes from Ottelia alismoides, assembly GCA_037367405.1. Classification (NCBI taxonomy): domain Eukaryota; kingdom Viridiplantae; phylum Streptophyta; class Magnoliopsida; order Alismatales; family Hydrocharitaceae; genus Ottelia; species Ottelia alismoides. The sequence continues at coordinate 807,286 of JAZKJV010010581.1, read as the reverse complement.
ATAAGGAATTCAGGAGACTTGAAATTTCTCAAAAATATTATTCGTGGAATTAACTAAAAATCAACTACTGAAATCACTCTACAGTTTATTTTATTCAATCGACAACTCCAATTTTAATGAAACTTGGATACTAATTAAAGCACACTAAAAGACATCATTCACAATTTTTTCATAATTTTTAATGCAAGAAATAGATACATGCGAATTTCAAGCTAAAATGGGTAAAATATCACTGATTTTCACTCTCTGATTTTTAATAAAATATCTAATACTCACAAAATTGTAAATAAATAGCCAGGAGGTAAAGAATTACTTTCTCTACAAAATGCTATGTTTTTGATAAAAAAATGATGCAAAAATACTGTCCAAATCAATTCTCAAAGCTAGGGTTATCAATGCAATATATAAATGAAACTAATAAACTGAAACTAAGTACAGGGACACATATGCAAACAAGTAAACATGAAAGGATGGTAGTGCAATTTTCACAAGATAAAAAAATAATAAAATGAGAAAACCTTTTCTTGCTTGGGTTCCAAGCACCCCTTCAACGCCTAGGACTAAAGACATGGGGGCTCGGTCGCGGCGCGTGAGGAGGGCGAGGTGGAGGGGCGGCCGTCGGAGGAGCTGCGCTGCAACCGCGGCCGCACTGGAGGCTGGAGCGGGCGGGGAAGGCTGTGCGTGGAGGCGCGGCTCGCGGGCGATCGGCGGTCAAGGAGTGAGCGGAGCGAGGCGCGCTGGGCGGCCGCGGCCTGGTGGCTGGCTGCGCTTTGGCGGCGGCAGCAGCGCACTCGAGCTGGGAGCAAGGGACGGAGGGCGCGTGCACCGTGCGGCGGAGGGGATGGTGGGGCACATCGATCAAGGGGAGGGCGCGCGACCTGGAGGGGCTGAGTGACCGGAGGCGGGTCGGGGAAGACGGGGCGTGGCGGCCGCAGGCCGCGGTGAACAGCGGTGGCTGGAGGGCGGCCGACGGCTGTCCGCGAGGAGGAGCCACGGGGGTGGCAGAGCGGCTGGCGGAAGGGCGCGGGGCACTGACGGTCGGTGGAAGGCGCGGTGGCGCGCCGGCTTGCTGGGAGGCTGGCCACGCGGCTGGGAGGCGGCGGCCCTCCGCGGATGGCGGCTAGCGGCCAGTGGTGCGGTAGGGAGGATGGCTAGGGCCGGCGCGGTTGTGACCCGCGGCAGCACACAGTGGCTGCAGGAACAGCAGGAAGGTGGAGCCGGCTGCGCAGGACGGATCTGGAGGATGAAGGCTGACTGCGAGGGGCGGTGGAGGCCAGTGGTGGTGCGGGGGCAGCTCGACGGACGGCCTGAGGACCTGCAATCTTTTTTTTGTTTGATTTTTTTGTTTTTATATTTTTGTGTATTTTTAAACAGGAAATAGAAATATGTGGCAGTGAGAGGTGGTGTTGTGGTGATGGTGATGATGTAATAAAAATAATGGTTATGGATGGGTGTGTTTGTGATGGTTGATGTATGATAAAGGTGGTTGTGTGATGATTTGTGTGGTGAAAATGGTGATAGAGATGAGATGTTGTTTGTGTGATGAACAAGATGATGATGTGGTTGATAAAAATATTTTGTTTGTGATGGTGTTTGGTGAACAACAAGGGAAACAAATAATGTGAGATAAAGAAAATTGACAATGACAAGATAGAGTACTTACCTGCGGTTCGTCGGATTGTGGAGCCACGGAATACGGCTTCCGTCGTGGCCTTGAGGAGATGGAGGTCTCCAAAGCTTGGCAGCGGTTTTGGAGAAGCTGCTGTTACGTGGACGGTGTTCCGCGGATCTCACCTAAGCCTTGTCGTCGCTCGACCTACTGCGCCAAAGCTGTCACCAATGACACATCAAAGGGGGCTCGGGACTCTCTTTCTCTCAAGAACGGTGGATGAAGAAGAATGGAGAGGGAGATGAGAATATAAAGAGGAAGAGGGAGTTAGAGAAGAGATGGAGAGAGTGGAGAAAATGGTGGAGGAAGTGGAGAAGATGTGGCTTGGAGTGGGGGAAAAGAAAGGAGAAGAGGTAAAAGGGGAATAAAAATAAATAGTAAATATAATAAAATAGTAGGCTACTAAAAATAATTAAAATAATAATAAACTACTAATAATAATAAATCCGAAAAAAAAATAAAAAAAAGGGATGACATGTGGCGGCTCCAGGTGCGGCCACATGTCGCTCTTAGAAAATTCCAATAATGAAATGTAAAGAAAATCAAAAAGAAATAACAAAAGGGATTAAATCCAAAAATGGTCAACACAAAAGTTGCTCGTCTCGACGAGATCTACAACTTTCATGAAGGGTCGAAAATCAAAGGAAATCATATGTACAAAAACGTATTTTTTGGTGGTACCTTATAGATATAAAATACCGCATTTTATCTTTGGTAAATTTTTTGTCATTTTTTAAAAGAGAGAAAAATCAAAATAAAAATAGAGAAAATATGAGAAGAATATTTACAACTTAATCTATTTTTTTTGGATTTTTAATAATTAAGAAAATGAAATGGTAAAATACATGGGCAAAACGGTCAATTTGTACGAAAGGGGCCCAAAACTCAAGTTTTGCATACGAGCTCCGATTTTAGTGAAATTGGTCTTGTTTCGAAGTTCTTTGAATGTACATTACTTTAACAGTGAGTAGACCTTATTCGAAGGTTGTATGAGAGAGATATATGCGTTTTAAGGTCTAAGGTCTTCAAACTTGGGTTGGGGTTTTATTGGGTGATTTTGCAAGTTAGTATTTTTTAGATATTTTTCTTTAATTAGTGTTAGTAATATATACACTATGGAGTTGGTTTTATTGGATTTGGAGTTAGTATAAAATATATACAAATAAGGTGTTTTATCTAATATACAGGTGAATATTTACAAGTGAATTTGGCTTCTTATTTAATGCAAATATGAATGCTAAAATGCAGATATTATGCTTGCATGCATGAATGCTAATTATGCAATATAAGGGGAAATATGCTGCTATTTACTCGGGAACAAGACTCTATTTTCAACTTTTAGAGTGATGAATCACATATTCATCAACCCCCTATACTTAAACCTTGCTCGTCCCCGAGCAACTAAATGAAATGCAAGAGTGAAATGATTTTGGGTTCCATACCAAGGTCATGAACAAAAGTTGAAAATGGAGCTTGACTTAACCTTTGGATTAATTGTGTGGCAGAACCTCATTAGGACCTGAACTTAAGACCTAACAGACTTCAAGTTCCACAAGTCTTCTATTCAAGACTCCTTAATAGTCAGGTCAGAACAAATCCTCAGACGCAAATTTCTGATGACTATGATTCTTACTTGTACTGTGTAAGTGAAATGTAACTCTCCACATCAGAAATGGTTCAGAACCAGCCTCCTCTAACAAGGTAACTCAAATAACCCGGTCGAGTAACTCTTTCCTCGAGGAGCGGGGTATTCCCTTCTAAGTTCATGTGCGACTAGCTCAAGAGGATGGGGTAGAGAGAAGAATGGACGGTAGCCAGTGTAGCTACCTATCCCGGGATGCTTGACCGGTGTAGTCAATTCATCCAGCTGCATTTCTTTGCTAATATACATACTCCGAAAGGTATTATTTTTTTTTCACTTGGACCTGTCTGATTGTTTTTGGAGTTCTTGCATTTTTTCTTTTTTTTTCTTTTTTTTTGGAACTATATGCAAGGTGCAGCATGTACATCAGGAGTTTTTCCAATTGAGCCAGTAGACTATCCCTCTTTTGAAGCATTATTGCAACCCACAGCATCCTGTCCTTAGATGTCAACACCACCAGACTAGGTTGAGATGCACTACCCTCCCTAGAGGAGGACGGATGTTTCCACCCGTGTGCTACTCCAAGCTAAAGGATTCTACCTCCTCACCACCTCATCAATGAAGAGCTACGTGCATAGTGCTTGTCCAAGTTAAGACATTATCTAAAAGAATCATGCGTGTGCACGAGATATTCTAGTTAGACTAATCAAGATGACATGTGAACATAGACTTGCGGACTCAAAGAATTAAGTCACTTGACCTGAGAAAACTTAACTCCAGTTCCTATAAGGTTCCTCTGAAATTAGGTGAATTAAGAACAAATCAAGTCCATCCTCAATATCTACTCATAACTTGGTTCAGAACCCACTAGCTTTTCACTTTGCATATGCAAGATATGCAAATGATGTGCAGATGACATGCTATGAATGAAATGCAAGACTTTTTTTTTGGAAATGCAAGATAATATGCAAGAGTAAATAAGAAGCCTTTTTGTTTTATTTTTTTGGTATACAACAATTTTTTATTATTTACAACAATTTTTAGTTGATACAATTTGTACATAGTATACACGATTTTTTTGGTATACATCCTAATTTGCAACAATTTACAAGAGTTGTATAAGTATTATACAAGTATTACAAGTATACATTTTTTTTTATTTTTACCCACCCATAATTATTGCAAAATGTATACAAAAATACGCAAAAATACGTGAAAGTACTAGTTATGGGTAAGTATATATGTAATATATACACGCCCCCTATACTTAGCGTGTGTTATGTCCTCAGAGCACGAAAGCGACTAAAAAGACATAGCTCGGGCTAAGCATAGGAGAGCTAAAATAACAAAAAGTAAAGAAGTCGTCCCGCCCCCCTATACTTAGGCTCTGGCAGCCTAAGTGTAGAAGAAGATCAAAAATGGGGCAGACGAGGTTAAGAGTCGAAATGGATGAGTATATACACAGCGGGCATCGGTCCCCCCTATACTTAGGCTCTGGTCAGCCTAAGTATAGGACAGGAATGAGTGTGGGAACCGATGTGATCTGGAGGATGTACAATGAATAGATGTGGGTCACTCTCCCCCTATACTTAGGATCTGGTTATCCTAAGTATAGTCATGAGATTATATGGAACCGGGGTGAGTGATTCGAATCACTGGGGAGGGAGGGAGAGAATTTATGTACAAGAAAGAGTTATAATATACAAGGATTAAGAAGGTTTGTGACGAACCTTCTTGCGGACGCGAGGAGGTGGATAATACACATATGTGTCGCTGTCAGAATCGTCCTCAGATGAATAATAATGAGGTGTAGGGATCGTCCAACGAGGGTCGACACACGACTGCTTGCTTAGATAAGGCTTGAGAACAGCCGAACTGAGCTCACTGATGAATACTCATTCATCACTCTTTATTCTTATATTTTAGCTACAAAAACCTTTGCAAATACATGTATATAATTGTAAATATAAATAATTACCAAAAGCATGCATTGTGTAAAAACCTATAATTAGCATGTTTTTGTGCAAAAATAAAAGAATAAAGATTAAAAAGAAAAAGAGGGAAATATTTAGAATAAATATTGAGCAACCTAACCCAAGGGAGGGCTCAGCATGGGCCTGACCGCATAAAAGCCAAAGTAGAGGGAGATTGGGGCTCATGTGTGTATATATATGTGTAAATAAAATAAAAATATTTTCCTCCCAAAAATAGACTCAAAAGGGCTTGTAAATATTTGTATATATTTATAAATATAAAATCAAGATAAAAATAGAAAAATTAAAAAGAAAACAAAAACATCACTCATGTACATAATTACCATGTATATAGTCCATTCATCTTATATTTATTTAGCCTTATAAATAAATAAAATTAATTTCTAAAAAATTTGTAAATATTCTATATGATATGATGTAAATAAATAAAATAAATTAAAACAAAAACAAAATAAAAATAACAAAATTAAAAATCAAAAATACTTTGTAAATATACCATATATATGTACATATCTATTTATTTCACCTATGTATTTAAATAATAAAAATAAAATAAAAATATCTTTTTATTCCTTATTTTATGATATAAATAAATAAAATATAAAATGGGAATAAAATTGTATAAAAATAACTAATTAAAAATCAAAGTTAAAAAGCCTATATTGTACACATACCTATATATAGCTATATAATGTAAATACCTTATTCTTACTTTGAAAAATTAATTAAAAATCACTAAAAATAGAAAAAATTAAAATAAAAATCTTTCATGTTTTGACTTTTTAATAATTCGGCCATTAGCTACCTTTACTTTAACTTTCAAATATCTGCCACGTGGCTTTTTCCTATTGGTCCAGGGGGTTGTTGACCGCTCGGTCAACTTCCCCCCCAGGACCACCTCCCAAGGGTAACGGGTGCCCGACCCGATTTCTCGTATTTTTCGCACCTAAACCCACTCACTCCTCGCCTAATCCACGGGTCCGTTTTGATCACGTCATATCCGACACCCTCACCGGAGCCCCTGCCTCGGGATCCGTGCATCCCATTGCCCTACCCGCTCTCATCTTCCCGGACCCTCCACCGTATAAAGCTCGAGCTCCGCCACCTTTTCTTCCATCTTTGGCTTGTCGTTCCTCCTTCCAGTGACCTCCACCTTCTGCGCGAGAGTGACAGCTCGCCCCGATGGTGTTGAAGCGAGGCTGAGGGCGCTCAGACCATTGATCCGGCAAGTCACCACCGCCGTGCTCCGCCCAGTGCAGGAGCTCGAGCCTCGGAGGTCGACGCTCCTCGAGGCGAGGACCCAGAGCTTCGCAAGCTCGCCCACAGTCCATCCATCCACCCAGGTAGTCTAGATTTTTTGTCTTTTTCTCTAATTTTCGATTACCCCCAATCCGCTCCGCCGTCGCATCTCGCTGATTCCGACCTCCCCACTATTCCGTTCAATCATCGGAATCCACCTTCGCCTTCGCCTTCCTCCCGCGCACGTTCTGCACCCCTCCATTCAACCCAGCTCGCACAGGAGCTGGGGCTCGAGCTCCTCCGCCCGCACCCTCGCCGGAGCTCGCCCACACCGACCCCCCCGATCAGTTCCACTCCGCCTAACGGGGTCGAGGCAGTTTGCCCTCGACCCGCGAGATTGTTGGTGCATATTGCAGGTTCATCCAAGCCCATCTGAGGGCTTGGACCATCAGGTCCAGCAGCTCCGTCTTCGCCGACCTTGCCGGAGCTCTCCAGAGCTCAGCTGGGTCATCGGAGACCTCCAGCAGACGCGGAAGCCTTCCACGCACCTTTTCCGATCATCAGAGGGCTCCCAGGAGGAGGCCATCTCCGTCACGACCTCGGCGAAGTTCGCTGGAGGCCAGTTCTTCTAGGACCATCTCCCATCGTCCGATCACCCCTCGCGCTCCAGATTTGATCGTGTCCATCCATTTGAGGAGCGTCCCTGACCGTCAGATCCTTCAGGGGATGATCTCCACCATTGATCCAGCGAGGCTGAGCCGCGACGCGTCATCACCGTCGGATCCAGCACGTGGCGAAGCCCCAGCCGTCCGATCATCGCAAGGAGCCCAGCTTTGGAGCGCCACCTGATCGTGACCGTCTGATCTACAACGTGGCGCTCATCCATCGGCTCGACTTAATAAAGGGTAATTTACCCTTAGGCCCTCTCTTCTCTTTTATTTAGTATTTAGTCTTGTAAATATATAGTTTAGTTCTTTAGTTTCTGGAATAATTACATTGAGGACCCTGCACTTTATTTCGTTCGCATTTATGCCCCTGTGTATGTTGTAGCACGTGCTTCGACACGTGGTTTTCTGGGCTATTTACACTTTATACCTTGTAGTTCTGAGATGTTATGGAATGAATGAATAGTTTTGGATTATTGCATTTATACCCCTGTGCGTGAGTTAATAGTGCATGTGCGTTTATTCGTGGGTTAATTGCAAACTAACCCTCGGACTTTTGGTACCTGTTACCAAATAGTCCTTGGAACTAGTTTTTATTACATTTGGGTCCCTGAGTGCCTCAGGCACGCGCTACGCGCGTGTTTTCCTGGGTATTTTGCACCGGACCCCCAGAACTCTTGGTATTTGCACTCAGGTCGCTGTGCACAGTACCTCCTTCTTATTTTTGAATAAAAAAGCAAACCAACTCCAAATCCAATGAAAATTAGATACCTGGCTCCTGCCATAGTGTAAAATTTTCTGGAATTTTTGGAGATAATTTTGTTTTGATTTGATATTTTTAAAAATTCAAAAACCTCTATTTTTGTTACTATTTGACTTTAAAAATCATAAAAAAATATTAAAACTCATCTAAAAATCACAAAAAAATTAGCTACTGTTGCTTTTAGTGTGCTTGATTTTCTAGCCAATTTTGGCTATCTTTCATTATATAAAACTCATAAAAATTGAAAAACCCCTAAAAACTTATAAAAATTCTAATAAATAATTTAAAAACTTAAAAATCATAAATCCAGTGGCTGAATTTTCTTTGTAGTGTTTACTACACAGGAAAATTACCTCTAGGCTTTTTCGAGGTTTTTAGATATTTTATCTAAACCCCTTAAGCTTGGCTGGACATTATTTTTATCTTTTTGCATTGTTTGATTTTTAGAATATTAAATACAAATCAGAAAAATCTCAAAAATTCACTAAAAACAGTAAAAATCATAAAATACACAAAAACATTTTCATTTGAATTTTTGGTTGATTTTTAGTACATTAAATAATTTGTTGAATAGCCTTACTTTCTTGTTTTCTTTATTTTCTTAATTAACCAAAAATCCAAAAAATATAAAAAGAATTAAAAGCCACCAAAAATACATTTTTCTTTTATTTTGTTCTCTTTTTGACTACTTCGTTGGCCGCGAGGCCATTACGTGCTCCCTGAGTTTGACCCTGGTCGCTATACGAGGATAAAATAATAGCAAGACCGCTATTGATTTCGATTTGATTTTATTTTCTATTGGTGGTCTCTTTTTCTGGATTGACACACTCGAGTCTGATTGCTTGGGTCGCAATGACCTTTCAGATACCTTTACCTGAGTCGTCAGATTTTCGTGTCATCAGAATGGCGCCATTGCCGGGGAGCATGGCTTAGTAGTTTCTTTTTATTTTCATTTTCATTTTCTTTTTCGTGGCTTTTCGCGGCTCTTTCAGAGTCCGCGGCTTCTCGCGGCTTTTTGTTTTTATTTTATTTTTGCTTTATTTTGTTTTATTTTATTTTCTTTTATTTTTGTTTTTGTTTTTGAGTGTTTCTTTTATTTGGCATTTTTGCACATATACCCTTTCTTTTATTTTCTTGATATTATTCGATTATTTTATTGGTCTGACCACTCTGTTGCTTTCTTGCGAGGGCTCGAGGACCGAGGCAGCTGATTTCGAGAAGCCGACGCAACGGAGGAACTTGGAGGCGGCTCCCTTCTGCACGGAGCCGCAGGAGAGCGTGAGAGAGTAAACGAGCGGGTGAGGATTAGAGTAGGATTAGCTTAGATTGATTACTATTGTAATAATACAGGGACAAACTCTTGGACTTGACTTCTCTAGCGGGTCTGTTTCGCCGAGCACCGGTGTGCTCGGGGGACCCTTAGGTTTTTCGCGGCTTTTTCACGGTTTTGGTTTTCTTGCTGCCTTTTACGGTTTTACGCAGTTTTTATCGAGCCCCTAGACTTAGGATTTTCTGCTTGATTGTGCCGTAATTAGTAGGGTCCCCACACCTAATTGCTTGCCAGTTCCTATAGTGTGATTAATTGGACCTACTAATAATTGATTAATAAAAATAACTGACTCATCCCCTTCGTAGCCTACGTGTCGTAGCCTGCCCTGCCAAGCGCTGCTCCTGAACCCGATGTGTCGGGAGGAGGAGGGGTAGACCGAGACCGGACCTTTGGCTTGAAGGATCGGTGACCAATTAGACGGTTCTTCGAGTAGACTTGCCCGTTTAGGACTCGTTTTTCACCGCTGCACCATATAGGTAGTTTATTTTCTGTCTTTACATTTCTACGCGGATCACTTGCATGTAGAGTGCTGGAGGAAAGATACGTATTTCTATCTCTGCATGCATCATTGATTTCATCGTGCATCGGCTTTTTCGACTTCTCCCCCTTGTTTTTGACTAAATAACCAGGAGAACCGAAAAATTCGTTAGGCCTTTGTTTTTATTGAAAAAAATTAAAAAGAAAAACCATAAAATTGGGACTGGCTAAAACTATTGACCCTAAAAGACACTCGAATTAAAAACTTGTCTTGGGGAGAGCAACCCCCTCATTGTTTGGTTTGATTGCGCGAGAGAGTGACCCGCACACTAGGTAGAGCCCTCCGGTGTTATTCCTGACTGACTACCGACTCTTCCGTGCGGGCCAATCGGTTGGGGTAGCATCGGGTATCCCAACAGGTCACGTAAGCGCTCTGATAGATTGTTTGTTCACCTAATAAAATTTGACAAGATAATTTGACCGAGCCTTTACGGTCTTCAGCTCGCGTTGCGTTGGTGAACAGAGGGTTTGGTTGCCGATCATAGTTTCTCCAGATCTCATCCGCCTTACTCGTCAGATCACGATGATGGGTAGACGCTCTCTTAGGCAGCCTCTGGCTGCATCGCTTTCGGGCACGTCTACCCGTTCATCTAGGTTGGCCCGCGAGAGCCGAGACCAGCTCTCCGAGCCCGAGTATGACTCCGCCCTGTTCCCCCTCGACCCCCTTTCTTTCGGTTCTGAGAGACATGAGCCAGAGGAGAGATTAGCAGATTTATCAGCACCTGAGTTTGGCTCATTTGATTTTGCAGACGTCCATGGCCGGTAGTTCCGAGGATCGTTCCTGAGGTCAGCCTGAGCTTTTTGTGCTGGACCAGGGTGCGATCAACTCCACCCTGATCGCCTCCTTAGAGACCGTTCAGCAGCAGTTGAGGGATCATGGAGCATTCATGCTCGACATGAGGAGAGAGATGGAGCAGATGCGAGCAGAGCGAGAGGAGCGCAGAGAGGGACCGAGGATCCCAGAGGATGCAGATGCAGCAGCCGCAGCAGCAGCCGCAGCAGCAGCCGCAGCAGCCGCCGCAGCCGCGGCAGGAGGACCACCGAGACCGATGCGAGAGTTACACAACCCCGGATCGACGCTGACGCACCACTGGGTTGTACTTCCAGCCATCATGGGGGACTTCAAGTTCCCCCCGAACACCTTGCAGTTACTCCCCCGCTTCCACGGGCTCGCTACTGAGGAGCCTCATCTCCACCTCCAGGAGTTCCTCATGATCTGCAGTACTGTCCACGACCGTCAGATGGACCAGGATACGATTCGGATGATTGCCTTCCCCTTTTCCTTGGCCGATAGGGCAGCCACCTGGCTGAAGCACTTGGGGAAGTTTGTTTACACCTGGGAGCAGCTCCGCACCGAGTACTTGAACAAGTACTATCCACTCGGGCGGACTAATGCAGCGAGAGCCCTCATCAGCAACTTCTCCTTGCTCCCCAACGAGCAATTCCATGAGGCATGGGAGAGGTTCCGTGAGCTTACGGATCGATGCCCGCACCACGATATTTCGAAGCCCAACCTTGTGCAGAGATTCTTCAGCGGGCTGACACCAGAGCTCCAGGGCTTGGTGAATGCTTCTTGTGGCGGGTCTTACATCGCCAAGGATCACGACCAGGTTTGGGCCATCTACGAGGAGATGGCCGAGAACTACATGGTGATGTCCCAGACCAGTTTGTACACTCAGGGCAGACCCCAGCAGTAGCCAGGACCCGTGTAGTACTAGAGGATAGCACGGGTCGACGCCGGTCCATCCAGTTCATCCGCAGTAGCAGCAGCATAGGCAGAGTCATCCGCTGCGGATATGGGTATCATCAGCGAGAAGTTGGATCGGATGGAGCTGATAGAGAAGAAGCAGTGCCAGGGTATCACTCAGATGGAGCAGATGGCACAGACTCTGAGCGACATGAAGACCCAGCTCATGTGTCTCCAGGAGGCACAGACGGCTTCACAGCCCCATCTTCAGTCGCGAGGCGATACCGGCGGCAGCAGCAGCTCGTTCCAGCGCTCCAGTTCACACCAGCAGCCTAGACAGGTTCACCTTGTACAGGCGGAGCCGTACCAGCAGCCGCAGCCCACCTACCAGTCACCACCATCTCCAGACTTGCAGATGGTGGTATACCAGCCAGATCAGCCTCTGGCAGTACTCCCGCCAGCCCAGTACGATGCAGAACCGTTGATGGATGTCAATGGGATTTGGTATGACCGTCCTCAGCCTGGGATCCGACGAGACCATCCCAGATTCAGGTGGGGGAACGGAGGTGCCCAGCCCCTGCAGCAGTCATCCGGTCAGGGAGGGCAGTACAGCCAGTAGAGAGATCACCAGCAGCAGCAGCCCCCAGCCTATCAGTCACAGCAGCAGTCATCCTTCGTTCCTCGTCCCTATCAGCAGGGACAGTCTTGGAGGCGAGAGCAGCCTCACCAGCCGCACCAGCAGCAGCACCCTTCCTCTTACCCCTCTCAGCAGCAGCATCAGTTCTAGCAGCCTCATTACCAGAGAGGCTACCCGTCGGGCTCCCATGGTCCACCATACGAGAGCCCCGCCTTGGACGACATAGCCCGCCTCCTCACAGACCAGCAGGCTACTTTCAGACGGGAGATGGACGAGTTCCGCCAGGAGATGCGGGACATTGTGAGAGGGAAGGCTGCCATTCCTGCCCAGATAGAGCCGAATCCCAATAGCCTGAACTGGAAGTCTGAGCAGGTAGCTTCCACTGAGCATGCCACTCCTAGTGATCCATTTGATGATATGTCTTCAGATCTTTTTGATGCTGATTTTGTCTCACTTAGGAGCGGTAGGGCACCAGCAGGCGGCGCCTCAACTGAGCGACATCATGAGGATACACCTAGAACGCCGGATAAGGAGGAGGAGAGCGGTACTGAGGCCGCTCATGATGATGACGGTGGTACTGATGCCACCAAGGATGCTGATCTCACCGGCGGTACTGAGGCCGCCGTTTCACCAGTTCGAGGAGGTGGTACTGAAGCCACCCGAGATGCCGAGCCAGCATGCGGTACTGAGGCCGCGAGACGTCCAGCAGAGCTAGCCCGTGGTGGTACTGAGGCCACCGGTGTTCATTCTGAGAGAGTTGTTGTTTTTCCTTCCACTGATGTAGCTCGGAACCATGTTGTGAATAAAGGAAAAGGTTTAGTTTACTCTGGTCCCACTGTGGTGCTTGATGTATGTGCGGATCCGACCGTCGAGCCATCTAGACCTATTCCTAGTCCTTCATCTGAGAAGGACCCTGTGATCCCCTTCCCTAGAGCCCTTCTGATGGGGAAGGGGAAGAAAAAAGAAAAAGATCCAAAAAAGAGAGAGCAGGAGGAGTTCAGCCAGAGCATGATTGACCGATTCCATATACAGCTGACCCTTCAGGAGGCTTTACAGCACATCCCCCTTCTTCAGTGTTCTTTGAGAGACAGGACTACAGTCAGGAGGAGGAGGAGGAACCACCATTCAGAGATTCATGTGCTGATGAAAGCCACGTGTTTCGCGAAACAGAACCGTCTGCTGGCCAAGAGGCCAGATTCAGGAGCCCCATATGTCAGATGTCATATCAGAGAGCAGAGGTTCGACCGGACTCTACTAGATAGTGGATCGTCTATAAACCTCCTTCCGACAGCCCTTCTCGACCGCTTCGAGTTGGGCACTCATAGACAGAGCAGGACAGTCCTTCAGTTTGCTGATCGATCTGTCAAGAGGCCGAAGGGGTTGTTGCGAGACGTTGTCGTCACTATTCAGGGCCTGCAATTCCCTGTGGACTTCGTAGTGTTGGACATGGAGATCCCTGATTCAGTGGCAGATACCCCATCATCCTCAGTCGTCCGTTCTTGGCCACAGCCAAGGCGGTGACTGACCATGATAGCGGGAAGGTATACTTTCGCATCGAGGGCGAGAGTGTACAAATAGAGACGATCGAGGACTACAGAGCCAGAGACATAGCATGCTCAGAGACCAGTACAGATACAGAGCAGCTGACAGATGCCGGGCTAGACATCCATGATCACCGCCCAAATGACAGAGGTAAAAGGTCTAAAGAAATAAATCACAATGTCGTTGCGACCTCAATCAAATGGACTAAGTAAATCAAGAAAAATAATCAACCACTCGAATAATATAAAATCAAGCAAGCACAGGAAAGAGCGGTCTAGCTATTGGGTTTAACCTGGTATAGCTCCCAGGGTCGAACTCAAGGAGCACAGATTGGCCTTGCGGCCTACGATGTAGTCAAGAATCCAAATGAGTCTTTTTTATGGTTTTTTATTTGTTTTTGTATTTTTTAGAATTTTTTAATTAATGAGAAAATGTGAGAAAGTAACTGCAAGGGGACTTCAACAATTTATACAAGACACACAAATGATGCAAAAATTATGGAAAAAATGGTTTTTATGTTTTTCAAGTTTTTTTACTGTTTTTGGTGAATTTTTGGAATTTTTCTAATGGATAAAATAATTATTAAAAATCAAACAATGCAAAGAATGTAGGGTACTGTCCAGCAAGGCTTAAGACCACAAAATAAAATAATTTTGGATCTCAAAAAGCCCTACAGGTAATTTTCCTATATTCTATGGAGAATAAGAAAAATTTAGGCACCCTAATTATTGTTTTTGGATTTTTAATTTATTTACTACAATTTTTATGAGTTTTTAAGGGTTTTTCAATTTTTAGGGTTTTTAGGTGATGAAAAGTAGCCAAAATTGGCTAGAAAATCAACCAACAAGTAAACAACTATTCCTAATTTTTTTAGAATTTTTGGTGGAGTTTTTATATTTTTTTGGTATTTTTAAAGTCAAACAGTAGCAAAAATATGGGTTTTTGAATTTTTAAAAATAATAAATGAAATCCAAAATGTCCCCAAAAATCATAGAAATTCCTACACCATGGCAGGAGCCATGTGTCAAAATTTCATTGGATTTGGAGTTCGTTTGATATTTTATTCAAAAATAAAGATGGGGCACTGTGCACAGGGACCTAAGTGCAAATACCCAAAAGTTCTGGGGTCCTGGTGCAAAATACCCAAGAAGTCACGTGCCAAGCACGTGTCTGGGGCACACAGGGACCTAAATGTAATAAAAATAAGTTCCAAGGACCTATTGATAACTCGTATCAAAAGTCCAGGGGCTTATATGCAATTTACCCAAAATAATTCGCACATGTACAAAATCAATGCTCACAGGGGTATATTTGCAAATAAACGAAACATTTCATGCATTCATTAACATTTCAGAACTACAGGGCAAGATATGCAAATAACCCAACAAAACACGTGCCAAAGCACGTGGGTCTCTACTGGCAGGGGTTTAATTGCAAATAAAATAAAGTCCGAGGTCCAGAATGCAAGTAACCCAGAAAATAAACAACTGAATCTAAAATTACAGGACTGAAAAGTAAATGACAAACTACGAGGGGGGCCTATGAAATTTACCCCTTTATTAATAGCGATGGCCTGATTGTTGACGCGTGGATGATCGAACGGCTGAGAACAAACGCGCCTTTACTCCTGGAAGCGTTGGCCTGATCTGACGGCTGGTATGCGTCCACGAGGTTGATCGGACGGTGGAGATGCGACGTGGTTCTGTGAAGGGAACCAGGCTCAGATCGGATGGTCGAGAGAGATCCACGTGGCTGATCCGACGGTGCTGGGCTCGGATCTCTCTCCTCTGCTACGGATGGCTCCGATGCGCTCCTCAGATGGATCAACGGTCGCTGCTCCTTCAAGGATGGACGGTCACGATCAGATCTGGAGCAGAGGGTGCATCGGACGGCTCTGGAAGGTGGAGGAAGAGCTCGACGCCGGCGAACTTCGCCGACGTCCTGCGTGAACTCCGGTCCTCCTCAGCTGCGCCTGAAGGTCGGAGGAGCTCCGCTGGGCTGTTCCGCAGCTGCTGGTGGTGGCCAAGGGTCCAACCGAGCCCTGGAGGGGCTCCGGCGAGGCCTATGGCTCGAAGCTCCTGGCTGAATGGCAAAGGGCCTCAGACGCCCTCGTTTCGACCTGCAAAGTAGACAAGAAGCTTCGCGGGTCGAGGGCAAAGTGCCTCGACCCAAGAAGGCGGGGTGAAGGTGGTCTATGCGGCGTGGCGAAAGAGCTCCGGCGAAGTGACGGCGAGGGAGCTCGACTCCCAGATCCTGTGCGATCTGGGTTGTGCGAATGGGTGAAGAAGGTGCGTGGGGACACGGTGAAGGTGATGGCCGGGTCGGGAGAACGAGATGAAACGTGAAGTGACCGGAATCGAAGATGTACGTCGGAGGGTGGATTTGGGCGTAATCGGAAATTAAGCTAAATGGAAAGGAACTACGGCTACCTGGCGGATGCTGGAGACTGTGCTGGAGATGGGCTATCTCCGGGTCGTAGCTTCGAAGGGCGTCAAGGCCTGAAGCTCGATGCTCGACGCTGGCGGCGGAGCAAGTACAGCGAGGTTACGCCGGATCGATGGTATCGCCTCCTCGCCTCACTGCAACACGGGCAAAGCTCGCTGTCACTCAGGCGATGCCGATGGAGGTCACGGGGAAAAAGGAGATGGGCCAAAGATGCGGCGCGGAGGCGGCGGAGGTGATGGCTATATAGAGTGACAGGGGCGTCTAGGGTTGAGTGGGGACGGCGAAGGAAAGCTTTGATTCGATGGCGAAGGATCCGGCGAGGGAGAGGGATGTGCGGCGAAGAATTTGGGCGCGGGGGTTGAGTGGAAGACAGCCTGGAGCGCGTGGGAAAAATCGGGGAAGAAGGCGCGGCGCGCATGGTCCAGAATAGGAAAGGGGTCGCGGGGGAGTTGACCGGGGTCAACATTCCCCCGTGGCCCAATCAGGAGCGGCCACGTGTTGTTAATTTTTGTTTTATTTTTTTAGGGTAGAAATAGGTCGAATTAGGGAAAACTTAAAACATGAAATATTTTTCTTTTATTTTTTTCTATTTTTTGGTGATTTTTATTTAATTTTTGGAAATAAAAATAGGTTAGCTCTATATATAGGTATATGTACACTACATGGATTTTTATTTTTGATTTTTTTATTTGTTATTTTTATGTGTTTTTATGCTTATTTTGTATTTTATTTATTTACAAGATAAAATATGGAATAAAAGAATATTTTTATTTTATTTTTATCACTTATATACAAGGGTGAAATAAATAAATGAATACTTTTATATACATGGTATTTATACAATGTATTTTTGTATTTTTCATTTTGTGATTTTTATTTGATTTTTGTTTTGTTTCTTGTTATTTATTTTATTTGCAAAATATAACAAAGAATATTTACAAAAATTTTGGAAAATAATTGAATTTATTTATAGGGTTAAATAAATACAATGATGTGGTTTATACACATGGTGAAGGAAGGGTTTTTGAATCTTTTTGATTTTTATCTTTTTATTTTGTTTTTAATAGAATATACACACAATATGTACAAGTATATTTTTTGGGTGAGGAAAATATATAGTTTTATTTTATTTACAAATATGTACAAATGTGAGCCCCTATCTCCCTCTACTTCGGCTTTTATGCGGTCAGGCCCATGCTGAGCCCTCCCTTGGGTTAGGTTGCTCAATATTTATTCTAAATATTTCCCTCTTTTTCTTTTTGCTCTTTATTCTTTTATTTTGTGCACAAAAACATGCTAATTATAGGCTTTTACACAATGCATGCTTTTGGTATTTATTGGTATTTACACATATCTACATGTATTTGCAAAGGTTTTTGTAGCTAAAATAGAAGAATAAAGAGTGATGAATGGGTATTCATCACCCCCCTATGCTTAACTTTGCTAGTCCCTTAGCAAACACTTATTTGAAAAAGAAGTGAAAAAGAAAGAAAAAGAAAAAGAAAAAGAGGATGTACATGGATCAAGGTTGGCTTATTAAATTTGCCTTCATTAAATTGAAATATGGAGCTCGATCAGATCTTTGGATTATTAATGTGTCGGAACCTTGTTTGGACTTAAGCTTAAAACTCAACAGCCTCCAAGTTCCATCAATCTATAGGCAAGACTCCTCAATAAACCAGATCAGAACAAGTCTACATACACAAACTCTAATGACCATGAATCTTTTCCTTGCGGTGTAAGTGATATGTGGCTCCCCACCTCAGAAGTGACAAAGAAACAACCTCCCTCAACCTGGTAACTCTAATGCCTCGGTCTAGCAACTCTTTCCTCGAGAAGCGGGGTATTCCCTTCTAAGTTCAAGTGCAACCGGCTCAAGAAGAGGGGGTAGAAGTATAGAGTTTTGGAAGCTTAGCCAGTGTAGCTAAGTCTCCCGCTGCAAGCTTCATGAGATGTAACATGGATACCATAAGCTTTTGCTTCATACTCCGGTGGGGTTATTAAATTTTCAATCCGACCCACCACTTTTTTGGAGTTCTTTTGCATTTTTGCATATTTTTTTTTTTTTTCAACAACTTCTGTACAACATATCTACATGGTGCAGCATATATAAGAAATTTCCCCTTGAGCCAGTAGACTATCCCTCTTTTGAAGCTTTATTGCAACCCACAGCTTCTGTCTTTAGCTTTCAACACCACTAGACCAAGTTGAGGTGCACTTCCTTCACTATAAGAAGAAGAGAGGTTCCGCCTAGAAGTACTACCCTCATATGCTACCCCAAGCCAAAGGAAACTGCCTCCTCACCACCTCGTCCATGGAGAGCCATGTGTAAAGTGCAGGTGCAAGTTAAGCCATTGTCTCTGAGAGTCATGCGTGTGTTGTTAAGTGCTCTACTTAGGCTCATCAAGATGACATATGCTCATAGCCTAGTGGACTCAAAGAATTAAGTCCTTATGGACCTGAAAAGCCTTAACCCTAAGTCCTACAAGGTTCCTCTTGAAGTTAAGTGAATTAAGATCTTATTCAAGCTCCATTTCTCAATTTAATTCCAGGCTCAGTTTAAATGTCAACTCTTATCCAGGAAAAACTATATACATATATGTACACAAGATGCTATTTACAAATATTTTACAATCATGCAAAAATTTTGAAAAATGTTTTGAAATCATGAATGAATGATGCATGAAGTGCAAGTTTTGCAAAAAGATATTTACACACATTTACACAAGATTTTTGCAAACTTTTGATTTTCAAAACATTTTGGAAAAATTTTGTACTATATACAAAATTTTGATATAAAATATTTTACACAAGCTTTACACAAAAGATTTTTGAAATCATTTTTACAAAAATACTTTGTACACTAGCTATGTATGTGCAAGAATAAAAGAGGTTTATGTACATGAAAAATTTTAATTTTTGTGATTTTTGTGATTTTTAGCCATTTTATTTATTAACACACTCACACAAAGTACGAGTTATGGCTAAAGTATATATGAAATATATACACACCCCCCCTATACTTAGCTCGAACGATGTCCTCAGAGTGATCAAGAGCGATGAAGAAGACATAACTCGTGCTTAGTAGAAGGGAAGTGAAAAGGAATGGCTAAGTACAGGAACGAACAAATGAATAGAATGAGAGGGACTCGGTGGTTTCCCCCTATACTTAGGTTTAACTAATCCTAAGTATAGAAAGCTGTACATGAAGGGAAATCCGAGTGAAGAATATACAGAATCTGCCCCCCCTATACTTAGGGTAAAATATCCCTAAGTATAGGCAGCAAAAACAAGAGCAGAAAGAATGAAAAGAATACTCACAGGTCCGACATCCCCCCTATACTTAGGGTAAAGTACACCCTAAGTATAGCATAATCATAAGATGAGAAATGGGATGTGGGACTAAAGAATAGAATGATATGGACAACTGGATCTATACAGGCGGAGGAACAGTGAAAATCAGGCGTGAGATGTAAAAGATTTGAGTCAAAGGACCACATCTCACGCAAAATGAATAGCAGCAATAATAACGTCCCGCGGCTCATGATCTAGAAATGGTTTGAGCCGCTGGCCGTTCACTCGGAAGGTACTCTCAGAAGATAACTCAGATATATCAATGCTACCGTTATCGTGTACCTTTCTGACCAAATAGGGTCCTTTCCATTTGCTCTGTAGCTTCCCTGGAAATATTCTAAGCCTTGCATCAAACAGCCATACTTTCTGTCCAATCTCAAAATGCTTGTGGCTGATATGAGAATCATGCCACTCTTTGACTTTCTCCTTATAATGTAGGCTGTTTGAGAAAGCTGCATCTCTAAGCTCTTCCAAGGCGGCTAACTCTGCCCTTCTCTGGTCTCCTATACCATTTGGATCCATCAATATGTCTGTAACTGCCCAGAGTGACTTGTGCCTCAGCTCAACTGGTAGATGGCACGGCTTGCCATAAACGAGGCGAAAGGGAGATGTACCCAATGGAGTCTTGAAAGACGTCCGATATGCCCATAAGACCGAGTCCAAAAGCTGTGACCAATTCTTTCGGTCAGGGCGGACGACTTTCTGCAAAATATTCTTGATCTCCCTATTCGACACTTCGGCTAGACCATTCGTCTGTGGATGATACGGTGTAGCAACACGATGGTCTATGCCGAACTCTGTAGCAAGTGCCTTCACCTGGTCGTTGATGAAATGAGATCCCCCATCAGAAATCAGAACTCGTGGAACCCCGAACCGCATAATGATGTTTTTCTTCAAAAATCTGCAAACTGTCTTCGCATCTGCGGCTCGGGCGGGGATAGCCTCAACCCAACGACTCACATAATCTACGGCCAACAGAATGTACTCGAATCCCTGACTCTTAGGGAATGGACCCATGAAATCGATGCCCCATGCGTCAAAAACCTCACAGAAGTGAATGGGCTGCATCGGCATCATATCACGTTGTCCACAAGTGCCCATCCTCTGACAGTCAGTACACCTCCTCACGAACTCATCTGAGTCCTTGAAGAGGGTAGGCCACCACAAGCCGGATTGGAGCACTTTCTGTGCCGTTCTCCTCCCAGAATGATGTCCTCCTGCCTCAAGCTTGTGGCAGTAAGTGAGGACACTATGGTGTTCCTCCTGAGGAATACACCGACGCCAGATGCTATCCCCTCCTTCGTGGTAAAGGATGGGATCCTCCCAGTGGTAAGACTTGGCCTTCGCAAGGAAGGTCTCAATCTTCTGCTTGGGCCAATCTTGTGGGACTTTCCCAGCAACGAGAAAGTTCACAATATCGGCGTACCATGGGAGTGAGGTGATAGCAAGGATCGCCTCGTCTGGGAAGGTATCACAAATGGGGTCAATCTGCTCAGAATCCTCAGGCTGCTCTAATCGGGATAAATGGTCCGCCACCACATTCTTGACTCCAGGTTTATCCTTGATCTCAATGTCGAACTCCTGGAGTAGAAGGATCCATCTAGTAAGTCTGGCCTTGGCATCCTTCTTTGTCATGAGGTACCTGATGGCGGTGTGGTCTGTGTACAAGGTCACTCGAGATCCAATGATATATGATCTGAATTTATCTAGGGCAAACACTACTGCTAGCATCTCCTTCTCTGTGACTGTGTAATTCCGCTGGGCGGAATCCAATGTGCGGCTAGCATAGTGTATCGCAAACGGTACTCCATCCCTCCTCTGTCCTAGCACTGCTCCTACGGCAAAATCGGAGGCGTCCGTCATGATCTCGAATGGGAGAGACCAATCGGGTGGCTGAAGGACAGGAGCCTCAATTACGCACTGCTGGAGAGTCTCAAAGGACGAAAGACACTTGTCATCGACAAGGAACTCGGTGTCTTTCGTCAAGAGGTCAGTCAACGGTCGGGCAATCTTGCTAAAATCATGAATGAATCTTCTATAAAAACCAACGTGCCCCAGAAATGACCGTAACTGCTTCAGATTGGACGGTGGTGTGAGTTTCCGAATGACATCGACCTTGGCCGGATCTACCTCCATGCCTCTGTTGGAGATGATGTGGCCAAGCACCGTCCCTTGAGTCACCATAAAGTGACTCTTTTCCCAAGACAGAACCAAGCGGGTATCAATACATCGCTGGAGCACTCGGTCTAGGCAATCAAGACAGGAATCGAAACCGTCGCCGTAAACCGAGAAGTCGTCCATGAAGACCTCCAAACACTCCCCTACCATGTCCGAAAAGATTGACAGCATGCATCTCTGAAAAGTCGCAGGGGCGTTACATAGCCCGAATGGCATGCGTCGAAAGGCGTAAGTACCGAAGGGACAGGTAAAGGTGGTCTTCTCCTGATCCTCAGGAGCGATGGCCACCTGGTTGTAGCCCGAGTACCCATCTAGGAAGCAGTAATGGCTCTTCCCTGCCAGTCTCTCTATGATCTGATCTATAAAGGGCAGGGGGAAATGGTCCTTCTTGGTGGCCTGGTTGAGTCTCCTGTAGTCAACGCAGACCCGCCAAGAGGTGGGTACTCGTGTAGCGATCTCCTCTCCCGACTCACTGATCACAGTCGTGATGCCCGTCTTCTTGGGCACCACATGCAAGGGGCTCACCCACTTGGAGTCGGAAATGGGATAAATAAAATCTGCACTCCACCATTTTGATATTTCCTTCATGACAACCTCTCTTAGGTTGGGGTTCAGTCGTCGCTGGAACTCACGTGACGGCTTTGCCCCTTCCTCGAGATAGATATGGTGGGAGCACAACGAGGGACTAATCCCATGGAGATCTGCTACGCTCCATCCAATTGCCTTGCGGTTCTTTTCAAGAACCTCCATCAGACGGGATTCTTGTTCTCCAGTCAGATCTGCAGAGATGATGACTGGGTACATCTCAGACTCTCCCGCAAGGAATCGATACTTCAGCGAAGTAGGGAGCGGCTTTAGCTCTGGACAGCTAGGTGCTGGCAAATCTGGCTTCTGAAGAAGATGTGTGTATGCGGATAATTCTGCCAAATTTGCCTGGGAAAATGATAATGAACTCTCACAAACTGGATCTGGAGAAGGCGGGTCCTCTACATTGTCTCTGTTCTGCTCTGCCTCTACCTCCTCCTCATCTAAAGGCTCAGGTGGATCCAGATCTGGCATCTGATCATTACAATCTGCCCAATCAGACTCTGAATCCGAGGGATCTATATCAGACTCAGTGGCATCAGTACCACTGGAGAACAAGGTGGTATCAGCACCACCATAGAGCAGGGTGGCCTCAGTACCACCATCACTGGAAATCGTGTCGCGATCAAGATCTGACTCTGCTGACTCAATAGTATCCTGAACCAGGGCTGTGCTCTCCAGACTATCCTCTGCTATCATCTCTGCATCAGATGTATCTGAATATGAGAGGATAGTCTGTGCTGCAGGATCTGCCCAAGCTGCCTCATCATCTGTGATCACAAAATCACAGTCCTGGTGGATGTCTGGCTCTACGTCTGTCAGCTGCTCTGAGTCTGTACTCCCATGTGAGCGGGATCTAGATCTGGCTCTGTGGTCCTTAACCGTCTCTATTTGTATACTCTCGCCCTGGACGCGAAAGTATACCTTCCCACTGTCATGGTCAGTCACCGCCTTGGCTGTGGCCAAGAATGGGCGACCGAGGATGATGGGGGAATCGGTCAACGAGTCAGGGGTCTCCATGTCCAGCACTACGAAGTCCACGGGGAATTGCAGACCCTGAATCGTGACGACAACGTCTCGCAACAACCCCTTTGGCCTCTTGACAGACCGATCAGCAAACTGAAGGTATGTCCTGCTCTGTACAAGAGTGCCCAACTCTAAGTGGTCGAGAAGGGCTGCCGGAAGAAGGTTGATCGACGATCCGCTATCTAAGAGAGTACGGTCGAACATCTGCTCACTAATCTGACATCTGACATAAGGGGCCCCTAAATCTGGCCTCTTAGTCGGCAGATGGTTCTGGATCGCGTAACACGTGGCTTTTGTTAGCACATGAATTTCTGCGGTCTTGTTCCTCTTCTTCCTCCTGATTGTGGTCCTATCTCTTAGGGATCGCTGAAGAAGAGGAATGTGCTGCAAAGCCTCATTGAGGGTCAGCTGGATGTGAAATCGGTCTATCATGCTCTGGCTGAACTCCTCCTGCTCTCTCTTTTTTGGGTCTTTTTCTTTTTTCTTCCCTTTCCCTAACTCAAGGGCTCTAGGAAAGGGGATCACAGGGTCCTTCTCAGATGAAGGACTAGGAATAGGCCTAGACGGTTCGATGACTGGATCCTCACAAACATCATTCATCACAGTGGAATCAGAATAAACTAAACCTTTTCCTTTATTCAATTCAGAGTTCCGAGATACATGCATGCGAGGAAAAACAACATTTCTCTCAGAATAGATGTTGGTGGCCTCAGTACCACCTCTAGCTGGCTCTACATGCAAACGTCTTGCGGTCTCAGTACCGCTGGCTGGCTCGGCTCTGCTGGTGGCGTCAGTACCACCTCCTCGATGTGGTGAAATGGCGGCCTCAGTACCGCCGGGTGAATCAGCATCTCGGGTGGCATCAGTACCACCCTCATCAGGATGTGCGGCTTCAGTACCGCTCTCCTCTTCCTCATCTGGCGCTCTAGATGGATCCTCATGTTGTCGCTCAGATGAGGCGCCTCCTGCTGGTCTTCTACCGCTCCTAAGTGTGACAAAATCAGCATCAAATAAGTCTGACGAGATAACATCAAATGAGTCACTAGAAGTGGTAGGCTCAGTGTGAACTACCTGCTCAGATTTCCTCTTCAAGTTATTCGGATTAGGCTCGATCTGTGCAGGGATGGCGGCCTTCCCTCTCATCAGGTCCCGCATCTCCTGGCGGAACTCGTCCATCTCCCGTCTAAATGTAACCTGCTGCTCTGTGAAGAGGCGGGCTAGATCATCCATGGCGGGGCTCTCATGGGAGCCCGACGGGTTGCCTCTCTGGTAATGAGGCTGCTGGACCTGATGCTGCTGGGGCTGAGAGGGGTAAGAGGAATGATGCTGCTGCTGGTGAGCCTGCTGCTCACGTCTCCAACTCTGTCCCTGCTGCTGATAGGGACGAGATACGAAGGATGATGGCTGGGATGCTGGGTGCTGCTGGTGATCTCTCTGCTGGGAGTACTGCCCTCCCTGATCGGCTGGCTGCTGCTGGGGTTGGTTACCCCCATTCCCCCATCTGAATCCGGGATGGTCTCGTCGGATTCCAGGTTGAGGACGGTCATACCAAATTCCGTTGACATCCATCAACGGCTCTGCATCGTATGGGGCTGGTGGGAGTACATCCAGAGGCTGATCCGGCTGATATACCACCATCTGTAAGTCTGGAGATGGTGGTGCCTGGTAAGAGGGCTGCTGCTGCTGGTACGGCTCCGCCTGTACAAGGTGAACTTGTCTAGGCTGCTGCAAGGAGCTGGAGCGCTGGGACGAGCTGCGGCTGCCACCGGAATCGCCTCGCGACAGAAGACGGGGCTGAGGAGCCGTCTGTGCCTCCTGAAGGCACAAGAGCTGGGTCTTCATGTCGCTCAGAGTCTGTGTCATCTCCTCCATCTGAGTTATGCCCTGGCACTGCTTCTTCTCGATGATTTCCATGCGGTCCAACTTCTCACTAATAATCCCCATGTCCGCAGCGGCCGACTCTGCCTGTGCGGCTGCAACTGTGGACGAACTGGAAGGACCTGCATCAACCCGTGCTATCCGCTGATACTGCACGGGTCCTGGCGGCTGCTGAGATCTCTGTGTATACAACCGAGTTTGGGACATCACCATGTAATTCTCGGACATCTCCTCATAGATGGCCCAGACTTGGTTGTGGTCCTTGGCAAAGTAGGACCCGCCGCAAGAAGCATTCACCAGACCCTGAAGCTCTGGTGTTAGCCCACTGAAGAAGCTCTGAACTAGGTTCGGCTTCGAGATATCATGGTGTGGGCATCTATCCAGAAGCTCTCTGAACCTCTCCCATGCCTCGTGAAATTGCTCGTTAGGGAGCATGGAGAAGTTGTTGATCAGGGCCCTTGCTGCATTCGTCCGCCCGAGTGGATAGTACTTGTTCAAGTACTCGGTGCGGAGCTGATCCCAGGTGTACACAAACTTCCCTAGATGTTTCAGCCAGGCGGCTGCTCTATCTGCCAGTGAAAAAGGGAAGGCCATCATTCGAATCGTATCTTGGTCCACACGACGGTCGTGGACAGTGCTGCAGATCATCAAGAACTCCTGTAGATGGAGGTGAGGTTCCTCAGTGGCGAGTCCATGAAAGTGCGGAAGCATCTGCAGGGTGTTCGGAGGGAACTTGAAATCCCCCACGATAGCCGGAATCACCACCCATTGGTGCATCAGTGTAGATCCAGGGTTGTGAAGCTCCCGCATCGGTCTCGCTGCTGCGGCGGCTGCCGCTGCTGCGGCGGCTGCTGCTGCGGCTGCTGCCTCTGCATCAGCATCAGGAATGTCCTCCGGCTCGCTCGGCTCTTCTCGCTCTCTTCGGAGTCTCTCCAACTCCCTCCTCATCTCTATCATGAATGCCCCCTGATCGCGTAACTGGTTCTGAACCGTCTCTAATGATGCGATCAGGGTGGAGTTGATCGCTCCCTGGTCTAAAACAAAGTGTTCGGGCTGGCGATCGTCTGAACTACCGGCTCCAGCCATAGGGATGTCTGCAAAATCAGAAGAGCCCAACTCAGGTTCGGTCAAATGAATTCGTCTCTCCTCGGGCTCATGTCTCTCAGGAACAGAAGAAAGGGGATCGAGGGGGAACAGGGTGGATTCGAACTCGGGCCCGGAGAGCTGGTCTCGACTCTCACGGGCCAACCTAGATGATGGAGTAGACGCGCCTGAAAGCGGTGCAGCCAGAGGCTGCCTAAGAGATCGTCTGCCCATCATCTTGATCTTGGCGAGTTGGGCGGATGGGATCTGGAGAAAATATGATCGCAAGCAAACCCCTGGTTCACCAACGCAACACAATGTGAAGACCGTGAAAGATCGGTCAATTTATCTTGTCAATTTTATTTGGTGAACATCCAAGATATCAGAGCGATTACGTGACCTGCTGGAATACCCGATACTCTCTCAACCGACTGTCCCGCACAGAAGAGTCGGTAATCAGTCGAGATGAGCACCGGAGGGCTTTACCTAGTGTTCGGGTCACTCTCTCGCACAATCAAACCAAACAATGAGGGGGTTGCTCTCCCCAAGACAAATTTTTATTGTGAGTGTCTTTTAGGGTCAATAGTGTTATCCAGTCCCAATTTTTATTGTTTTTCTTTTTAATGTTTTTCAAAAATAAATACAAGCGGCCTAACGGTTTTTCCGATTCTCCTGATGATTAAGCCAAAACACAGGGGGAGAAGACGAAAAAGCCGATGCGCGAGAAAATCAATGATGCATGCAGAGAAAGAAATGCGTACCTTGTCTCCAGCATTCTACATGCAAGTGATCCGCGCAGAATTTAAATACAGAATTAAACTACCTAAATGATGCAACGAGGAAAAACCGAGTCCTAGATGAGCAACTTCTATTGATCGTGAAGAACAATAGTCAGCCAACGGAATCGAGTCCGGAGGTCCGATCTTGGGATCACTCGGTGCCCGCCACAACGGGTCCTGCCAGCGCTGTATGTGACTCCTCACGGCACGTGGTCTCAAATCCAATTTCACTAACTTTTTCAATGAATTTTATTAAGGTCCAATTACGTTCTATAGGAACAGATATTCTATTAGGTGTTGGGCCTTAAAAATCTACGTCACAATCAACATAAATTCCTAAATCTAGGGGCTCGAGGAAAACCGCGTAACACCGGAAAAGGCAGCTAGCTATGAAAACCACGATAAAAGCCGCGAAAATCAGATGGGTCCCCCGAGCACACCGGTGCTCGGCGAAACAGACCCGCTAAGTTACAAATGTCCAAAAGTGTCCAGAGTTCAAGTCCTAAATTATTACAACAAGAATAATGTTCTCTCTCTCTCTCTGAAATTAAAAATCTCTGCTCCTCTCTCTCTCTTCCTGCTCCTCTTCCCGTGCGGGTCCTCAAAAAGTATACTCCAAGATCTCCACGTAGTACCTCGCACAAAAATCAAAGAGAGAGAATGGTCAGAAAACAACAATAATATAGAGAGAGACAAAATGGAAAACTGACTACAAAGCCGTGCTCCCCGGCAACGGCGCCATTCTGATCACCGCCCAAATGACAGAGGTAAAAGGTCTAAAGAAATAAATCACAATGTCGTTGCGACCTCAATCAAATGGACTAAGTAAATCAAGAAAAATAATCAACCACTCGAATAATATAAAATCAAGCAAGCACAAGAGAGGCGGTCTAGCTATTGGGTTTAACCTGGTATAGCTCCCAGGGTCGAACTCAAGGAGCACAGATTGGCCTTGCGGCCTACGATGTAGTCAAGAATCCAAATGAGTCTTTTTTATGGTTTTTTATTTGTTTTTGTATTTTTTAGAATTTTTTAATTAATGAGAAAATGTGAGAAAGTAACTGCAAGGGGACTTCAACAATTTATACAAGACACACAAATGATGCAAAAATTATGGAAAAAATGGTTTTTATGTTTTTCAAGTTTTTTTACTGTTTTTGGTGAATTTTTGGAATTTTTCTAATGGATAAAATAATTATTAAAAATCAAACAATGCAAAGAATGTAGGGTACTGTCCAGCAAGGCTTAAGACCACAAAATAAAATAATTTTGGATCTCAAAAAGCCCTACAGGTAATTTTCCTATATTCTATGGAGAATAAGAAAAATTTAGGCACCCTAATTATTGTTTTTGGATTTTTAATTTATTTACTACAATTTTTATGAGTTTTTAAGGGTTTTTCAATTTTTAGGGTTTTTAGGTGATGAAAAGTAGCCAAAATTGGCTAGAAAATCAACCAACAAGTAAACAACTATTCCTAATTTTTTTAGAATTTTTGGTGGAGTTTTTATATTTTTTTGGTATTTTTAAAGTCAAACAGTAGCAAAAATATGGGTTTTTGAATTTTTAAAAATAATAAATGAAATCCAAAATGTCCCCAAAAATCATAGAAATTCCTACACCATGGCAGGAGCCATGTGTCAAAATTTCATTGGATTTGGAGTTCGTTTGATATTTTATTCAAAAATAAAGATGGGGCACTGTGCACAGGGACCTAAGTGCAAATACCCAAAAGTTCTGGGGTCCTGGTGCAAAATACCCAAGAAGTCACGTGCCAAGCACGTGTCTGGGGCACACAGGGACCTAAATGTAATAAAAATAAGTTCCAAGGACCTATTGATAACTCGTATCAAAAGTCCAGGGGCTTATATGCAATTTACCCAAAATAATTCGCACATGTACAAAATCAATGCTCACAGGGGTATATTTGCAAATAAACGAAACATTTCATGCATTCATTAACATTTCAGAACTACAGGGCAAGATATGCAAATAACCCAACAAAACACGTGCCAAAGCACGTGGGTCTCTACTGGCAGGGGTTTAATTGCAAATAAAATAAAGTCCGAGGTCCAGAATGCAAGTAACCCAGAAAATAAACAACTGAATCTAAAATTACAGGACTGAAAAGTAAATGACAAACTACGAGGGGGGCCTATGAAATTTACCCCTTTATTAATAGCGATGGCCTGATTGTTGACGCGTGGATGATCGAACGGCTGAGAACAAACGCGCCTTTACTCCTGGAAGCGTTGGCCTGATCTGACGGCTGGTATGCGTCCACGAGGTTGATCGGACGGTGGAGATGCGACGTGGTTCTGTGAAGGGAACCAGGCTCAGATCGGATGGTCGAGAGAGATCCACGTGGCTGATCCGACGGTGCTGGGCTCGGATCTCTCTCCTCTGCTACGGATGGCTCCGATGCGCTCCTCAGATGGATCAACGGTCGCTGCTCCTTCAAGGATGGACGGTCACGATCAGATCTGGAGCAGAGGGTGCATCGGACGGCTCTGGAAGGTGGAGGAAGAGCTCGACGCCGGCGAACTTCGCCGACGTCCTGCGTGAACTCCGGTCCTCCTCAGCTGCGCCTGAAGGTCGGAGGAGCTCCGCTGGGCTGTTCCGCAGCTGCTGGTGGTGGCCAAGGGTCCAACCGAGCCCTGGAGGGGCTCCGGCGAGGCCTATGGCTCGAAGCTCCTGGCTGAATGGCAAAGGGCCTCAGACGCCCTCGTTTCGACCTGCAAAGTAGACAAGAAGCTTCGCGGGTCGAGGGCAAAGTGCCTCGACCCAAGAAGGCGGGGGTGAAGGTGGTCTATGCGGCGTGGCGAAAGAGCTCCGGCGAAGTGACGGCGAGGGAGCTCGACTCCCAGATCCTGTGCGATCTGGGTTGTGCGAATGGGTGAAGAAGGTGCGTGGGGACACGGTGAAGGTGATGGTCGGGTCGGGAGAACGAGATGAAACGTGAAGTGACCGGAATCGAAGATGTACGTCGGAGGGTGGATTTGGGCGTAATCGGAAATTAAGCTAAATGGAAAGGAACTACGGCTACCTGGCGGATGCTGGAGACTGTGCTGGAGATGGGCTATCTCCGGGTCGTAGCTTCGAAGGGCGTCAAGGCCTGAAGCTCGATGCTCGACGCTGGCGGCGGAGCAAGTACAGCGAGGTTACGCCGGATCGATGGTATCGCCTCCTCGCCTCACTGCAACACGGGCAAAGCTCGCTGTCACTCAGGCGATGCCGATGGAGGTCACGGGGAAAAAGGAGATGGGCCAAAGATGCGGCGCGGAGGCGGCGGAGGTGATGGCTATATAGAGTGACAGGGGCGTCTAGGGTTGAGTGGGGACGGCGAAGGAAAGCTTTGATTCGATGGCGAAGGATCCGGCGAGGGAGAGGGATGTGCGGCGAAGAATTTGGGCGCGGGGGGTTGAGTGGAAGACAGCCTGGAGCGCGTGGGGAAAAATCGGGGAAGAAGGCGCGGCGCGCATGGTCCAGAATAGGAAAGGGGTAGCGGGGGAGTTGACCGGGGTCAACATTCCCCGTGGCCCAATCAGGAGCGGCCACGTGTTGTTAATTTTTGTTTTATTTTTTTAGGGTAGAAATAGGTCGAATTAGGGAAAACTTAAAACATGAAATATTTTTCTTTTATTTTTTCTATTTTTTGGTGATTTTTATTTAATTTTTGGAAATAAAAATAGGTTAGCTCTATATATAGGTATATGTACACTACATGGATTTTTATTTTTGATTTTTTTATTTGTTATTTTTATGTGTTTTTATGCTTATTTTGTATTTTATTTATTTACAAGATAAAATATGGAATAAAAGAATATTTTTATTTTATTTTTATCACTTATATACAAGGGTGAAATAAATAAATGAATACTTTTATATACATGGTATTTATACAATGTATTTTTGTATTTTTCATTTTGTGATTTTTATTTGATTTTTGTTTTGTTTCTTGTTATTTATTTTATTTGCAAAATATAACAAAGAATATTTACAAAAATTTTGGAAAATAATTGAATTTATTTATAGGGTTAAATAAATACAATGATGTGGTTTATACACATGGTGAAGGAAGGGTTTTTGAATCTTTTTGATTTTTATCTTTTTATTTTGTTTTTAATAGAATATACACACAATATGTACAAGTATATTTTTTGGGTGAGGAAAATATATAGTTTTAATTTTATTTACAAATATGTACAAATGTGAGCCCCTATCTCCCTCTACTTCGGCTTTTATGCGGTCAGGCCCATGCTGAGCCCTCCCTTGGGTTAGGTTGCTCAATATTTATTCTAAATATTTCCCTCTTTTTCTTTTTGCTCTTTATTCTTTTATTTTGTGCACAAAAACATGCTAATTATAGGCTTTTACACAATGCATGCTTTTGGTATTTATTGGTATTTACACATATCTACATGTATTTGCAAAGGTTTTTGTAGCTAAAATAGAAGAATAAAGAGTGATGAATGGGTATTCATCAATCCACCAGGACTGTGATTTTGTGATCACAGATGATGAGGCAGCATGGCAGACCCTGCAGCACAGGCCATCCTCTCATTTCCAGACACCGCTGATGCCGAGTTGATAGCAGAGGAGAGCTTGGAGAGCACATCCCTGGGTCCAGGATACTTCAGTGGCAGCAGAGCCGGTTCTCGACCGCGACACGATTTCTAGTGACGGTGGTACTGAGGCCACCTTGTGTGACGGTGGTACTGATGCCACCTTGTTTGATGCAGATCCCTCGGATTCAGAGTCTGATTGGGCAGATTGCGAGGATCAGATGCCAGACCTGAGTCCCACAGAGCCTACAACTGAGGAGGAGGTAGATGCCGAGCAGATCAAAGACAGTTCAGTTGAGCAACCTTCTCCAGATCCAGTTTGTGAGAGTTCATTTTCATTCTCCCAGGCAGACTTGGCAGCATACACGCATCTTCTTCTGAAACCAGATTTGCCAGCACCCAGCTGTCTCGAGCTGAAGCCGCTCCCTACTTCACTGAAGTATCGATTCCTTGTGGGCGAGCCTGAGATGTACCCAGTCATCATCTCCGCCGATCTGACTGGAGAGAAAGAATCCCGTTTGATGGGGGTTCTTGAAAAGAACCGCAAGGCAATCGGATGGAGCGTAGCAGATCTCCATGGGATTAGTCTAGTGTTGTGCTCCCACCATATCTATCTCGAGAAGGGGGCGAAGCCGTCACGTGGAGTTCCAGCGGCGACTGAACCCCAACCTGAGAGAGGTCGTCATGAAGGAAATCTCAAAATGGTGGAGTGCAGATTTTATTTATCCCATTTCCGACTCCAAGTGGGTTAGCCCCTTGCATGTGGTGCCCAAGAAGACGGGCATCACAACTGTGATCAGTGAGTCGGGAGAGGAGATTGCTACACGAGTACCCACCTCTTGGCGGGTCTGTGTTGACTACAGGAGACTCAACCAGGACACCAAGAAGGACCATTTCCCCCTGCCTTTTATTGACCAGATCATTGAGAATGGCAGGGAAGAGTCATTACTGTTTCCTGGATGGGTACTCGGGCTACAACCAGGTGGTCATCGCTCTTGAGGATCAGGAGAAGACCACCTTTACCTGTGCCTTCGGCACATATGCCTTCCGACGCATGCCATTTGGGATATGCAATGCCCCTGCGACATTTCAGAGATGCATGTTGTCGATCTTTTTTGACATGGTAGGGGAGTGTTTGGAGGTCTTCATGGATGATTTTCTCGGTCTACGACGACGGATTCGACTCCTATCTTGACTGCCTAGACCAGGTACTCCAGCGATGTATAGAGCTCCATTTGGTGCTTTCTTGGGAGAAGAGTCACTTCATGGTGACTCAAGGGATGGTGCTTGGCCATATCATCTCCAACAGGGGCATGGAGGTTGATCCGGCCAAGGTTGATGTCATTAGAAAACTCGCACCGCCGTCCAATTTGAGGCAGCTACGGTCATTCCTGGGGCACGTTGGTTTCTATCAGAGATTCATTCATGATTTCAGCAAGATTGCCCGGCCGTTGACTGACCTCTTGACGAAAGACACCGAGTTCCTTGTCGATGACAAGTGTCTTTCGTCCTTTGCGACTCTCCAGCAGTGTGTGATTGAGGCTCCTGTTCTCCAGCCGCCTGATTGGTCTCTCCCATTCGAGATCATGATGGATGCCTCCGATTTTGCCGTAGGGGTCGTGCTGGGACAGAGGAGGGATGGAGTCGCCTTTGCTATCCACTACGCTAGCCGCACATTGGATTCCGCTCAGCGGAATTATACTGTCACAGAGAAGGAGATGCTAGCCGTAGTGTTCGCCCTAGATAAGTTTCGATCTTATATCATTGGATCTAGAGTGACCTTGTACACTGATCACACCGCCATCCGATACCTTATGGCAAAGAAGGATGCCAAGGCCAGACTTACTAGATGGATCCTTCTACTCCAGGAGTTCGACATTGAGATCAAGGATAAGCCTGGAGTCAAGAATGTGGTGGCGGATCACCTCTCCCGTATAGAGCAGCCTGAGGAGTCTGAGCAGATTGATCCCATTTGTGAGACCTTCCCAGATGAGGTGATCCTTGCTATCGCCTCACTCCCGTGGTATGCCGATATTGTGAACTTTCTCGTTGCTGGGAAAGTCCCACAAGATTGGCCCAGGCAGAGGCTTGAGACCTTCCTTGCGAAGGCCAAGTCCTACCACTGGGAGGATCCCATCCTTTACCACAAAGGAGGGGATAGAGTCTGGTGTCGGTGCATTCCTCAGGAGGAGCACCATAGCGTCCTCACTTACTGCCACAAGCTTGAGGCAGGAGGACATCATTCTGGGAGGAGAACGGCACAGAAAGTGCTCCAATCCGGCTTGTGGTGGCCTACCCTCTTCAAGGACTCTGATGAGTTCGTGAAGAGGTGTACTGACTGTCAGAGGATGGGCACTTGTGGACAGCGTGATATGATGCCGATGCAACCCATTCACTTCTGTGAGGTTTTTGACGCATGGGGCATCGATTTCATGGGTACATTCCCTAAGAGTCAGGGATTTGAGTACATTATGTTGGCCGTTGACTATGTTAGTCGTTGGGTTGAGGCTATCCCTGCCCGAGCTGCTGATGCGAGGACAGTTTGCAGATTTTTGAGGAAGCACATCATCACGCGGTTCGGGGTTCCTCGAGTTTTGATTTCAGATGGGGGGTCTCATTTCATCAACGACCAGGTGAAGGCCCTTGCTAGCAAGTTTGGTATAGACCATCGTGTTGCTACACCTTACCATCCACAGACGAATGGTCTAGCCGAGGTGTCGAACAGGGAGATCAAGACTATATTGCAGAAAGTCGTCCGCCCTGACCGAAAGGATTGGTCACAGCTTTTGGACCCGATCTTGTGGGCATATAGGATGTCTTTCAAGACACCATTGGGCACATCTCCCTTTCTCCTCGTATATGGAAAGTCGTGCATTTACCTGTTGAGCTGAGGAACAGGTCACTATGGGCAGTTACAGACATACTTATGGATCCAGATGGTGTAGGAGACCAGAGGAGGGCAGAGTTAGCAGCCCTAGAGGAGCTTAGAGATACCGCCTTCTCAAACAGCCTACAGTATAAGGAGAGAGTGAAGGAGTGGCATGATTCTCACATCAGCCACAAGAATTTTGAGCCTGGACAGAGAGTATGGCTGTTTGATGCGAGGCTTCGTTTATTTCCAGGGAAGCTACAGAGCAAGTGGAAGGGACCCTACTTGGTGAGAAAGGTACACGACACCGGTAGCATTAATATATCCGAGTTGTCTTCTGAGAGTACCTTTCGAGTGAACGGCCAGCGGCTCAAGCCATTTCTAGATCATGAGCCACGGGTCGTTGATCTTGCCCCTATTCATTTTGCGTGAGATGTGGTCTTTGACTCACATCTAATGCATCTCACGCCTGAGTTTCACTGATCTTCCGCTTGTATAGATCCAGATGTCTATATCATGACATTCTTTAGTCCCACATCCCTTTCTTCATCTTTTGATTATGCTATACTTAGGGAGCACTTTACCCTAAGTATAGGGGGATGTGAGACCTTTGGGTATATCTTTTGTTTCTTTCTACCCATGTTTTTGCTGCCTATACTTAGGGATATTTCACCCTAAGTATAGGGGGGTAGACCCTGTACATTCTCCGCTCGGTTTTCCCTTCGTATACAGCCTGCTATACTTAGGATTACTTGATCCTAAGTATAGGGGGAAAAGCCGAGAGTCTCTTGATATCCATTCGTCTTTGTATATAGCCTTCCTTTTCACTTCCCTATACCTAGCACGAGTTATGTCTTCTTCATCGCTCTTGACTCCGAGGACATCGTTCGAGCTAAGTATAGGGGGGGTGTATATATTTCATATATACTTTAGCCATAACTCGTACTTTGTGAGTGGGTAAATAAATAAAATGGCTAAAATCCCTAAAAAATCACAAAAATTAAAAATTTTTCATGTACATAAACATTCTTTTATTTGCACATAAATATCTAGTGTACAAATTAGTTTTGTAAAAATGATTTCAAAAATCTTTTGTGTAAAGCTTGTGTAAATATTTTCTTATCAAAATTATGTATATAGTACAAAATTTTTCCAAAATGTTTTGAAAATCAAAAGTTTGCAAAAATCTTGTGTAAATATGTGTAAATACTTTTTGCAAAACTTGCACTTCATGCATCATCCATTCATGATTTCAAAACAGTTTTCAAAAATTTTGCATGTTTGTAAACTTTGTGCAAATAGCATCTTTTGTACATATGTATATAGTTTTTCTGGATGATAGTTGACACTTAAACTAGCCTGGAATCAATTTGAGAAATGGAGCTTGATTAAGATCTTAATCCACCTAACTTCTAAAAGGAACCTTATAGGGCTTAGGTTTAAGGCTTTTCAGGTCCATGGTGACTTAATTCTTTGAGTCCACTAGGCTATGATCACATGTCATCTCATGAGCCTAAGTAGAGCACTTAACACTTAACAACAACACATGACTCATATAGACAATGGCTTTACTTGGACACCGGCATTTTGCACCGAGCTCTCTACGGATGAGGTGGTGAGGAGGCAGTCTTCCTTGACTTGGGGTAGCATATGAGGGTAGTACTTCTAGGCGGAACCTCTCTTCTTCTTTTAGTTAAGGAAGTGCGTCTCAACTTGGTTTTGGTTGCCATGAGGTCTAACGACGGGAGTTGTGGGTTGCAATAAAGCTTCAAAAGAGGGATAGTCTACTGGCTCAAGAGGAAAAACTCCTTGTATATATGCTGCACATGTATATGTTGTATAGATGCACTTGAAAAAAAAATGTAAAAAGAAAATAACTCCAAAAAAGTGGTGGGTCTGAGAGAAAATGATAATCCCACCGGAGTATGTATATAGAGTGCAATAAGCAAATCTTGAGATCCATGATTCACCTTATGTAGCTTGCAGCAGGGAGACTTGGCTACACTGCTCAAGCTTCCAAGGGTACATGGCTACACTGGCCTTGACCCATTCTCTTCTTCCTCCTCTTCTTGAGCTGGTTGAACTTGAACTTAGAAGGGAATACCCCGCTCCTCGGGGAAAGAGTGGCCAGATTGAGATCATAGAGTTACCTTGTTGGGGAGGGTTGTCAAGTTGCCATTTCTGAGGTGGAGAGCTTAGACCTCACATTCACAGGACAAGAAAAGATTCATGGTCTTCAGGTTTGTGTTTGATGACTTGTTCTGATCTGGAGCATTGAGGAGTCTTGGTTATAGATTAGTGGAACTTAGAGGTTGTTAAGTTTTAAACTTAAGTCCAAATAAGGTTCCGACACATTAATAATCCAAAGATCTGATCGAGCTCCATACCTTAATTTAATGAAGGCAAGTTTATTAATCAACCTTTATCCATGTACATTCTCTTTTTCTTTTCTTTATTCCTTTTTCACTTCTTTTTCAAATAATTGTTTGCTAAGGGACTAGCAAAGTTAAGTATAGGGGGGTGATGAATACTCATTCATCACTCTTTATTCTTATATTTTAGCTACAAAAACCTTTGCAAATACATGTATATAATTGTAAATATAAATAATACCAAAAGCATGCATTGTGTAAAACCTATAATTAGCATGTTTTTGTGCAAAAATAAAAGAATAAAGATTAAAAAGAAAAAGAGGGAAATATTTAGAATAAATATTGAGCAACCTAACCCAAGGGAGGGCTCAGCATGGGCCTGACCGCATAAAAGCCAAAGTAGAGGTAGATAGGGGCTCATGTGTGTATATATATATGTAAAAAAATAAAAATATTTTCCTCCCAAAAATAGACTCAAAAGGCTGTAAATATTTGTATATATTTATAAATATAAAATCAAGATAAAAATAGAAAAATTAGAAAGAAAACAAAAACATCACTCATGTACATAATCACCATGTATATAGTCCATTCATCTTATATTTATTTAGCCTTATAAATAAATAAAATTAATTTCTAAAAATTTTGTAAATATTATATATGATCTGGTGTAAATAAATAAAATAAATTAAAACAAAAACAAAATAAAAATAACAAAATTAAAAATCAAAAATACTTTGTAAATATACCATATATATACACATATCTATTTATTTCACCTATGTATTTAAATAATAAAAATAAAATAAAAAT
Organism: Ottelia alismoides; assembly: GCA_037367405.1. Lineage (NCBI taxonomy): Eukaryota > Viridiplantae > Streptophyta > Magnoliopsida > Alismatales > Hydrocharitaceae > Ottelia > Ottelia alismoides. Next base: position 769,694 of record JAZKJV010010581.1, on the reverse strand, counting down.
ATCTTTTTATTCCTTATTTATGATATAAATAAATAAAATATAAAATGGGAATAAAATTGTATAAAAATAACTAATTAAAAATCAAAGTTAAAAAGCCTATATTGTACATATACCTATATATAGCTATATAATGTAAATACCTTATTCTTACTTTGAAAAATTAATTAAAAATCACTAAAAATAGAAAAAATTAAAATAAAAATCTTTCATGTTTTGACTTTTTAATAATTCGGCCATTAGCTACCTTTAATTTAACTTTCAAATATCTACCACGTGGCTTTTCCTATTGGTCCAGGGGTTGTTGACCGCCCGGTCAACTTCCCCCCAGGACCACCTCCCACGGGTAACGGGTGCCCGACCCGATTTCTCGTATTTTTCGCACCTAAACCCGATCACTCCTCGCCTAAACCCGGGTCCGTTTTGATCACGTCATATCCGACACCCTCGCCGGAGCCCCCTGCCTCGGGATCCGCGCATCCCATTGCCCTACCCGCTCTCATCTTCCCGGACCCTCCACCGTATAAAGCTCGAGCTCCGCCACCTTTTCTTCCATCTTTGGCTTGTCGTTCCTCCTTCCAGTGACCTCCACCTTCTGCGCGAGAGTGACAGCTCGCCCCGGAGGTGTTGCAGCGAGGCTGAGGGCGCTCAGACCACTGATCCGGCGAGTCACCACCGCCGTGCTCCGCCCAGTGCAGGAGCTCGAGCCTCGGAGGTCGACGCTCCTCGAGGCGAGGACCCAGAGCTTCGCAAGCTCGCCCACTGTCCATCCATCCACCCAGGTAGTCTAGATTTTTTGTCTTTTTCTCTAATTTTCGATTACCCCCAATCCGCTCCGCCGTCGCGTTTCGCTGATTCCGACCACCCCACTATTCTGTTCGATCATCGGAATCCACCTTCACCTCCGCCTTCCTCCCGCACACGTTCTGCACCCCTCCATTCAACCCAGCTCGCACAGGAGCTGGGGCTCGAGCTCCTCCGTCCGCACCCTCGCCGGAGCTCGCCCACACCGACCCCCCGATCACTTCCACTCCGCCTAACGGGGTCGAGGCAGTTTCCCCTCGACCTGCGAGCTTGTTGGTGCAATTGCAGGTTCATCCAAGCCCATCTGAGGGCTTGGACCATCAGGTCCAGCAGCTCCGTCTCCGCCGACCTTGCCGGAGCTCTCCAGAGCTCGGTTGGGTCATCGGAGACCTCCAGTAGACGCGGAAGCCTTCCACGCACCCTTTTCCGATCATCAGAGGGCTCCCAGGAGGAGGCCAGCTCCGTCACGACCTCGGTGAAGTTCGCCGGAGGCCAGTTCTTCCAGGACCTTCTCCCATCGTCCGATCACCCCCCGCGCTCCAGATTTGATCGTGTCCATCCATTTGAGGAGCGTCCCTGACCGCCAGATTCCTTCGGGGGACAATCTCCACCGTTGATCCAGCGAGGCTGAGCCACGACGCATCTTCACCATCGGATCCAGCACGTGGTGAAGCCCCAGCCGTCCGATCATCGCAAGGAGCCCAGCTTTGGAGCGCCACCTGATCCTGACCGTCTGATCTACCACGTGGCGCTCATCCATCGACTCGACTTAGTAAAGGGTAATTTACCCTTAGGCCCTCTCTTCTCTTTTATTTAGTATTTAGTCTTGTAAATATATAGTTTAGTTCTTTAGTTTCTGGAACAATTACATTGAGACCCTGCACTTTATTTCGTTCGCATTTATACCCTGTGTATGTTGTAGCACGTGCTTCGACACGTGGTTTTCTGGGCTATTTGCACTTTATACCTTGTAGTTCTGAGATGTTATGGAATGAATGAATAGTTTTGGATTATTGCATTTATACCCCTGTGCGTGAGTTATAGTGCATGTGCGTTTACTCGTGGGTTAATTTCAAACTAACCCTCGGACTTTTGGTACCTGTTACCAAATAGTCCTTGAACTAGTTTTTATTACATTTGGGTCCCTGAGTGCCTCAGGCCACGTGCTACGCACGTGTTTTCCTGGGTATTTTGCACCGGACCCCCCAGAACTCTTGGTATTTGCACTTAGGTCCCTATGCACAGTACCTCCTTCTTATTTTTGAATAAAATAGCAAACCAACTCCAAATCCAATTGAAAATTGGATACATGGCTCCTACCATAGTGTAAAATTTTCTGGAATTTTTGGAGACCATTTTGTTTTGATTTGATTCTTTTAAAATTTCAAAAACCTCTATTTTCGTTACTGTTTAACTTCAAAAATCACAAAAAAATATTAAAACTCATCTAAAAATCACAAACAAATTATCTACTATTGCTTTTAGTGTGATTGATTGTCTAGCCAATTTTGGCTATTTTTCATTATATAAAACTTATAAAAATTGAAAAACCCTAAAAACTTATAAAAATTCTAATAAATAATTTAAAAACCCAAAAATCATAAATTCAGTGGTTGAATTTTCTTTGTAGTGTTTACTACACAGAAAAATTACCTCTAGGCTTTTTGGGGGTTTTTAGATATTTTATCGAAATCCCTTAAGCTTGGCTGGACATTGTTTTTATCTTTTTGCATTGTTTGATTTTTAGAAAATTAAATACAAATCAGAAAAATCTCAAAAATTCACTAAAAACAGTAAAAATCATAAAATAGACAAAAACATTTTCATTTGAATTTTTGGTTGATTTTTAGTGCATTAAATAATTTGTTGAATAGCCTTACTTTCTTGTTTTCTTTATTTTCTTAATTAACCAAAAATCAAAAAAATATATAAAAAGAATTAAAAGCCACCAAAAATACCTTTTTCTTTTATTTTGTTCTCTTTTTGACTACTTCGTAGGCCACGAGGCCATTACGTGCTCCCTGAGTTCGACCCTGGTCGCTATACCAGGTTAAAATAATAGCAAGACCGCTATTGATTTCGATTTGATTTTATTTTCTATTGGTGGTCTCTTTTTCTAGATTGACACACTCGAGTCTGATTGCTTGGGTCGCAACGACCTTTTAGATACCTTTACCTGAGTCGTCAGATTTTCGTGTCATCACTCACTCATATAAATCACCTTATCCGGACCAGATGAGGACTCCTCAAAAAATTCCTTCTCCGGTGTGTTGAAGGAAACTTTCTTAGTCGGTTTTCTAGAACCTGAATCATTGAGAGGGAGATGAGAGCGACGCGCCTTGAGAGGTACGGGGAACATCTCGAGGAATCAATTCTCGACTTCCTCTCACTAGATAGCCGACTAGAAGAGGGAGCAATCGTGTTTTTATGTGGAGTCAATTTTGTCTGGGTTGTTTCCTTAGAGGGTCCGGGTCGTGGTGTAGTGCTGACTATTGGTTCCTCATCAGACGAGTCACCATATAGATTGTAATATTCCTGAAGGGTCAGCACATGTCTCGGGAAGGTTCTAGTGGTCTCAGTTGGCTTGGCATTATTGGGCTCCTGTGTCGGATCATCGAAATGATTAAGGAAATCCATAAAGGTCGTGTCCGACTCAATGTCAGCTTCTGGTCGTGAGTCCTCCTTAGAAGCTGTCACGGTGGTGGTGCAAGCAGTTGATGACGTGGAGGTGTGGGGAGTCTTTGATCCAATGGTCGTCCGGACAATCGGTCTCTCAAGTGTAGTAGAGAGGTGGGACTCATCTTCCTCTCGATGGTCACGACTGTCAGCGGATGTGCGGGTCACCTTAGAGTAAAGTTTATCAAAGAATGGATGAGGTCGAAGCGCTCTCAATGCTGTAAAATCGATTTCCCGAGTCTCGCAATCTATAGTCGCCTTAGCCAAGGCTAAGAACGACTTCCCGAGAATAATCAGAGACTGGGAAAACTCTCCTCGGTGCTCAATGTCAATGATCGTGAAGTCCACCTGGAGTAGAGCACCTTGAAAAGTAATGATGACTGAAATATTTCCTCTCGACCGTTTGATGGATCGATCAGCCAGCTGAACGATCTCTCTTGACTTTCTAAGTGGCCTGAGTTTGAGCTTGTCAAACACAGAGGTCGGGAGGATATTTATCGGTGAGTCATCATCGATTCTTGCATGGGTAAAGATGGTGTCTTTGATTTCACATTCAACTCGGGGAAACCGCTTCACTCTGCGGCTTTTGGTCTTTCTCCCCATCACCAAGGAGGTGGTCGTAGACACTATGTGTCTTTCAGTCCTTATCCTCTTATTGCCCGATCTCTTGGGCATCAATTTACTTCTCACAAATCGTTTGAGGTCGGGAAAGTGATCTATGGCCTTTATTAAGGAAAGTTTGAAAATCAGTTCTTCATCGAGTGCTTCCCTTAGGGCAGGATCCAATTTTTTTAGGTCATTTTCAATTTCAATTTTTAGGTGGTTTTTTGGTTTTTCAATGTTTTTGGTATTTTGGATAGATGAATGATCAGACTCTGGATTGGAAGGCAGGGGGTTAGTAGAAGAGGGAGATAGAATGGACTCCAGCTGTACAGACGGTGTGGGTTCCCTGATACTCGCTCGATTTTCAACATCAAATCTACTTACTTCCTTCTCCACTTTCATACCCAGGCTGGCAGAAATTGAGTGCAATATGTCCATGACATCTCTCAACTTGTTACCAAATGATTCATTTTTCTTAATAAGTCGAGAGATGTCATCCTCCACAAAATTCTCATGACAAATCATGGGAGAGTTCTGCTCAATTGGAGGATACTGCTGAGATATTGGGGTCTCATACTCACCATACCTAGACTCTGACATGTAATTATGGGTCAAGTATGGACCATCTAAATGGCAAATATCGGTCGAAGCCTCATATGATGGAGTCAATGAAACGGGGACTGATAAGTCTAGGTCATGAGTCCAATCTTGTGAATGTATAGGCTCTTCAAATGAAGGCTGGTTAATGGAGGCTTGATCACTAAAGTCAATCAAGTCTGGAAAATCATGATATTCAGGCCTCTCAATACGGATTGTTTGATCGATCAAATGATGCCCTAACGTCAAGTCAGGATGTGTATATGCAAATTGTTGTATGGTCCCTACTTGATGTGAGAATGAAGTATACGGGGGCATATAATTCTGCCAATCATCGGTCTCAACAGTGGCTTGCTCTGCATTCGATTCTTTAATTACTACAAGCTCTTGAGAATAAGTACAGTCAGCCCAAGATGGAAGTGGATCAGGAATGTCAGAATATGGAGTGGGTGAGAAATGCGAAGAAGTGGAGAAGTCAGTCGCAGTTCTGACTTCATGATCGGGTTGAGGGGGAGTCGACCACGGGTAAGGGTCTCCCGTGGATGGCGGAGGAGAAAGCGAAGATGAACGGTATATGGTCAAGGAGGATTGACCAGAGGTCACAGTGTATGGGGACCAATATCCCGACATCTTTGAAGGGGAAAGGATAATTGTAAGCAGATGGAGGTAGAAAATGTTCAATTACACAGGATAACACACGCAGACAAACTCAAAGACAAATGCAAGAGCAAACCCCGAATTCACACTCAACACAGTGAAGGACCCGAAACTGAGTCCAATTAATCTTGTAGATTTTAAGTGTGATTTTCAAGCAAGATAGCAAGGATTACGCGGCCTATAGGGAAGTCGGCTCAGAGCCGGATGCGTCTTCCCTGTTTAACCCGTCGCCTAAGGTACCGCTGGTCCTTCTTTTCTTTGCTCCTATCCCAAGTTGATGGATTCAAAGACCATACCCCTCTCTACCTGCAAGTTGGCGGAGGCTGACAAGGCCGAAACTTCACCCCGAGGGGTTACTAGCAGCTTGTCGCAAAGTACTGCAATTTCGCCCCTATCTACCTGAGACAGGAGGAGGCTACTTGGTACTAGTCAGTGAATCTGAAATTGTTCGACTTGTGATATTTGCTAGGATCAGTTGGAACGTGATATGGAAGGCGGGGATTTGGGCTCTGCCTTAAGGTGTTCACACACACTCAAGTACCCTCACTCAGCCTGAAAACAAGGTCGGGGATTAATCTTCCGCAAACAATTTTCCAATTTTATTGATTTTTTTAGTCAATAATGTTTATCAGTCCCGGTTTTAAGTTAAGTTATCACTTTGTTAGTCAACCACACAGCACGCCTATCGTCCAGTCTCAATTTCCTTTTTAATTTAAATGTGAAAATCAGAGGGGGAAATCGAGAAAAGCCGATGCAAGTTGAAAACAATGATGCGTATGCTGAGTAGAGAATACTTACAGTGATCCCTTTACTTTTATGCAGGATGCAGAACAGAATTGAGATCTTTTACACTATATGCAAATACAAACGAGAAAAGCTGCTCCTATACAGGTAGTTCTATTAACGAGTGAAGAACGAATTTGATTTGACTAGATCTGTGGTCTAAGTGCGTCTTTTACGTGCAATGTGTGGTCCTAAATAATTACGAGCACAAGCAAATCCTAGAGTGGCTCAAGGAGCCGCTAGTGCAAGCTTAGTCTAAAATTCAAACCACACAGCAGACAGGGACACGGTTCCACTATGTTTACACACGCGAGAACCCAAACGGGAACCGCTCTAAATGCAGATAATTTTTACAAGTTAAAAAAATCCTTCTGATGTCTCAACAACCGACTTGATTCACGAATAGTTGGTCTCCGATGCACTTCGAGATGCGTTGACTTCAAGAAAGCCGCTCCAAGTCCACCGGGCCCTCGCACAAAAAGATAAAAATGTTAGAGAGATAAAATAAATTAAAAAAATAAATAGAAAAATAATTGAAAAAAGGAATAATTACAAGATGGATCGGGGATCAGACTACCCGAGTGTGTGGAAAACCTAAATCTAATTTTCTAAAGTGATCCTAAGCCGTTTGCCTCCCCGGCAACGTCGCCATTTGACGAAGCGGAAATCTACCTTTTTGATGTCGTATGATTGACTAGTGTGTTGCAGTCGGATAGATCCGCGTCGATAAAAAATAACCGCACAATCGATTAAATCGACGAATGAATATATGCGTGGTTTTATGTTTGTTTAGCCTGGGCAAGCCCCAGGGTCGACTCAAGGAGGCAAAGGAACAACTCGAGATCAGATTAGAGGTATTAGATCGTGGTTTTCCAAGTGATATTTTTTTTGATATTTTTTATGCAATAAAATGGCAAATGCAATGATGAATTGGATTAAGTTATTAAGAAAATAACCGACTTAGCCAAATTAATCTTTGATATCTAATCGATTCAAATCGACCAAGTTATATTTTTCCTAAGAACCTAATCCAATACTGAATGCAAAATATATTTTTTTGGATTTTTTGGGTGTAAAATGCACAAATGAAAAATGCAAACCTTTTTGGGGGTTTTATGCAATTTTTCTTTCACATGATATGCAAAAATTACGAAACATTTACTAGAAGTTAAACATGATGAAAGAGAGCTACTCTAATTTTTTTAGAATTTTCCGACACTTTTTGATTTTTTATGAATATTTAACTGAAATCAGAGCAATAACGAGTATTTAATTTCTAATAAATCCACTAAATCAAATTATCTAAAGATTGATAAATAGATATTTTAATAAGGAATTCAGAAGACTTGAAATTTCTCAAAAATATTATTCGTGGAATTAACTAAAAATCAACTATTGAAATCACTCTACAATTTATTTTATGCAATCGACAACTCCAATTTTAATGAAACTTGGATAGTTATTGAAGCACACTAAAAGAATTCACAATTTTTTCATAATTTTTGGAGCAAGAAATAGATACGTGCGAATTTCAGAGCTAAAATGGGTAAAATATCACTGATTTTCACTCTCTGATTTTTAATAAAATATCTAATGCTCGCAAAATTGTAAATAAATAGCCAGGAGGTAAAGAATTACTTTCTCTACAAAATGCTATGTTTTTTATTAAAAAAATGATGCAAAAATACTGTCCAAATCAATGCTCAAAGCTAGGGTTATCAATGCAATATATAAATGAAACTAATAAACTGAAACTAAGTACAGGGACACATGTGCAAACAAGTAAACATGAAAGGATGGTAGTGCAATTTTCACAAGATTAAAAAAAATAATAAAATGAGAAAACCTTTTTTTGCTTGGGTTCCAAGCACCCCTTCCACGCCTAGGGCTAAAGACGTGGGGGCTCGGTCGCGGCGCGTGAGGAGGGTGAGGTGGAGGCGCGGCCATCGGAGGAGCTGCGCTGCAGCGGGGTAGGCGGCCGCGGTGGCGCGCGCCGCGCTTCAGGCTGGAGCGGGTGGGGAAGGCTGTGCGTGGAGGCGCGGCTCGTGGGCGATCATCGGTCGAGGAGTGAGCGGCGCGAGACGCGCTAGGCGCGCCGGCGCAAGGCGCGCTGGGCGACCGCGGCCTGGTGGCTGGCCGCGCTTTTGCGGCGGCAGCAGCGCACTCGAGCTGGGAGCAAGGGACGGAGGGCGCGTGCACCGTGCGGCGGAGGGGATGGTGGGGCACAACGATCAAGGGGAGGGCGCGTGGCCTGGAGGGGCTGAGTGACCGGAGGCGGGTCGGGGAAGACGGGATGCGGCGGTCGCAGGCCGCGGTGAACAGCGGTGGCTGGAGGGCGGCCGGCGGCTGTCCGCGAGGAGGAGCCACGGGGGTGGCAGAGCGGCTGGCGGAAGAGCGCGGGGGACCGACGGTCGGTGGAAGGCGCGGTGGCGTGCCGGCTTGCTGGGAGGCTGGCCACGCGGCTGGGAGGCGGCGGCCCTCCGCGGATGGCGGCTAGCGGCCGGTGGTGCTGTAGGAAGGATGGCTAGGGCCGGCGCGGTTGTGACCCGCAGCAGCACACAGTGGCTGCGCGAACAGCAGGAAGGCGGAGCCGGCTGCGAGGGACGGATCTGGAGGCTGAAGGCTGACTGCGAGGGGCGGTGGAGGCCAGTGGTGGTGCGGGGGCAGCTCGACGGACGGCCTGAGGACCTGCAATCTTTTTTTTTGTTTGATTTTTTTTATATATTTTTTTATTTTTTAACAGGAAACAGAAATATGTGGCAGTGAGAGGTGGTGTTGTGGTGATGGTGATGATGTAATAAAAATAATGGTTATGGATGGGTGTGTTTGTGATGGTTGATGTATGATAAAGGTGGTTATGTGATGATTTGTGTGGTGAAAATGGTGATAGAGATGAGATGTTGTTTGTGTGATGAACAAGATGATGATGTGGTTGATGAAAATATTTTGTTTGTGATGGTGTTTGGTGAACAACAAGGGAAACAAATAATGTGAGATAAAGAAAATTGACAATGACAAGATAGAGTACTTACCTGCGATTCGTCGGATTGTGGAGCCACGGAATGTGGCTTCCGTCGTAGCCTCGAGGAGATGGCGGTCTCCGAAGCTTGGCAGCGGTTTTGGAGAAGCTGCTGCTACGTGGGCGGTGTTCCACGGATCTCACCTAAGCCTTGTCGTCGCTCGACCTACTGCGCCAAAGCTGTCACCAATGACACATCAAAGGGGCTCGGGGCTCTCTTTCTCTCAAGAACGGTTGATGAAGAAGAATGGAGAGGGAGATGAGAATATAAAGAGGATGAGGGAGTTAGAGAAGAGATGGAGAGAGTGGAGAAAATGGTGGAGGAAGTGGAGAAGATGTGACTTAGAGTGGGGTAAAAGAAAGGAGAAGAGGTAAAAGGGGAATAAAAATAAATATTAAATATAGTAAAATAGTAGTCTACTAAAAATAATAAAATAATAATAAAATAATAATAATAATAAATTCGAAAATAATAAAATAAATCCGAAAAAAATAGAAAAAGGGGTGACATGTGGCGGCTCCAGGAGCGGCCACATGTCGCTCTTAGAAAATTCCAAAAATTAAATGTAAAGAAAATCAAAAAGAAATAACAAAAGGGATTAAATCAAAAAATGGTCAACACGAAAGTTGCTTGTCTCGACGAGATCTACAACTTTCGTGAAGGGCCGAAAATCAAAGGAAATCATATGTACAAAAACGTATTTTTGGGTGGTACCTTATAGATATAAAATACCGCATTTTATCTTTTGTAATTTTTTTGTCATTTTTTAAAAGAGAGAAAAATCAAAATAAAAATAGATAAAATATGTGAAGAATATTTACAACTTAATCTAATTTTTTTTGGATTTTTAATAATTAAGAAAATGAAATGGTAAAATACAGGGGCAAAACGGTCAATTTGTACAAAAGGGACCCAAAACTCAAGTTTTGCATACGAGCTCCGATTTTAGTGAAATTGGTCTTGTTTCAAAGATCTTCGAATGTACATTACTTTAACAGTGAGTAGACCTTATTCGGAGGTTGTATGAGAGAGATATGTGTGTTTTAAGGTCTAAGATCTTCAAACTTGGGTTGGGGTTTTATTAGGTGATTTTGCAAGTTAGTATTTTTTAGATATTTTTCTTTAATTAGTGTTAGTAATATATACACTATGGAGTTGGTTTTATTGGATTTGGATTTAGTATAAAATATATACAAATAAGGTGTTTTATCTAATATACAGGTGAATATTTACAAGTGAATTTGGCTTCTTATTTAATGCAAATATGAATGCTAAAATGCAGATATTGTGCTTGCATGCATGAATGCTAATTATGCAATATAAGGGAAAATATGCTGCTATTTACTCGGGAACAAGACTCTATTTTCAACTTTTAGAGTGATGAATCACAGATTCATCATTAAGAAGAAGGTTTGCCTCTTTGACAATTTGGTGGGTGGGGGTGAAGTAAAGCACCAATGTCGGGGTAGATGGGAATGTTTTCCTCTGCTGAGAGGCATGGAGGGCATGCATTTACTGTTGGGGTTTCGAGGTAAAAGGGTTGGTCTTGAGTTCTAAGTTTATTGTGGCTAAGGGACCATAACAATAAGGAGGCACGCATGTGGAACGATTTCTTCCAAAAGAGCTCATATAGCTTGGAACCTACGTCTCTGTTTTCTAACATGTTGTAAATCTAATTTATCAAGCATAAATGTGAAGTGTTTGCTAGGAAAATAATATGATCTGAGTTACAGGGTTTCGGTGGGTGGTTTATATAAAGCCTTGAACTTGGCCTCTATCAGATCCTACATCATAAGACCCGAGTTGTCAAAGAGGAAACCAATAGAATTTGTTTTGTATGAATCAGACTTCATTTGAAATTATTATGATTTTCAGAAGAAAAAGAAGTAAGGAGGCTTAAGATGTCATTAACATGTAAATACCGTCATTAAGACTTTAAACAAGATTAAAGAAAACAATGACGGGTTGAGATCACTAATGACCATTAGCAAACACTAATCAAAGGTCAGTGAAAGTTAAGTGTGAGTCACAAAAGTTAAATCATGATTAGTGAAAGTTAACTGTGATTAATATTAATTTAGCGTCATTAACGAATCTAGAACCTTCTGAAAATTTCTAACTTAAGACTTAAGTTTCTGATAAGTTTTGACCAAAATCATAGGCTGCTACCGTGGTTAAGGGTTAGATCATGGTTTACTGACCATCGTTAGCGGTCTTCTAAAGTCTATAAATAGAACCCCCAACCCATTCGTTTTGTACGATTTCCACTACCATCACTACCTCGAGGGCTACGGTCGATAGGTCGGGAGGAGGAGAGGGAGGCAGGGAAGGAGCGCTAGTGAAGCGCTATTGGGAGAACGTGGACGATGGTACCATCATCTCCTACTTGGCTTTGTAAGTAAGCTCTAACTTGAGCTAGGTTTTCGATTTATCTTCTTTTTTGATTCGTTATGTGTTGTGATTTGAAGAGAAATATGTGATGCATCCTACTAGGTGTGGGTGGCTATGCACATTAGTGAATCATGTGATTCGTCACATCTTCACTCACTTAAGACGCGTGGTGTCTACCGATTCTCCATCGTTTATAGTTCTAATATATTCTTTCAATTTCGCTTTTATATTTTTGTGGGAGAAATCTGTGTAATACCCTACATAGGTGTGGGCTGCTATTCACATCAATGAACTCTGTGATTCGTCACACCTTCACTCACGTAAGACGCATGGTGTCCACCAATTCTTCATCGCTTGCAGTTCTGTTATATTCTTTCAATTTTATTGTTGTTTTCCTCTTGATGATTTTATAGAGAAACTCTTTCCATTTTTCTTTTGAAATATGCCCCAATATAAGGGGAAACTCTATCAAAATTTTCCTAAAAATATGTCTCGTTATAAGGAGAAACTTTGCCAAAGTTTTTATAGAAATATGTTCCCATATAAGGGAAAACTCTATCGAATTTTTCCTAAAAATATCATCACGTATAAGGGGAAGTTCTGCTGAAATTATGAGAGAAAATATGTTCTTCACGTTCTTTGTGTTATTCATGTGTTCTTCGTGTTCTTCATTTATTCTTCGTGTTCTTGGAACGTTCTTAGTGTTCTTGATACGAAAATGAAATTCGATAGTTTCAGGAGTATAAATCATCCTTTTTTAAAATGACGCAAGAGAGAGCTCGATTTAGGTAATGGAAACTTCCTTTTGCTGTTGGGTTTTCATACGATGTCATTGAAATTTTTGATTTTATGTTCTTCGTTATGAAGAACTCTAATTTGGCTATTTTGAGAAAATATGAAAAGTTACTTTGTAATTCCCACTAAAATAAAGTCTAAGCATCAAATAGATGTAGTGGCTCAGAAAGTTAGGGTTTGAGAGTTAAAATATACATAAATATGAGTATATATATAAATTAATATATATGTGAGGCGATACTCAATGTTGATGAATATGAAAATTGAAGGATTAACGGAAGAATTACATTATGGAAATTGTGTATTGGATTAGATCCTAAAAGGATCATGTGTTATATTAAGAATGACTTGGAGTAGATACTACAGATCGGGCATGCAACTTGTAGGTTCTTAAGAAGACATCCGTATTGGCAGAACAAAATTGTTGCATGGATATGTTGAGCGTATGAAATAAATTATTTCAGCGCATGATACTTGGTTGTGGATTGACTGACTGAAGATGTTGTCAAGCCATGTAGAGGCACAGTAGTTGGATAGCGGCTGGGTCACGATAATATGTATTCAAAACCTCTAGTTTATGTGATTAAAGGTTAGCCTGTGATTTAAGCTATCGGGTCCTCAAGGGTTGTGTGCTTCTTTGTTTGTCAGGTTGAGGGTTCGAAACCTTGGATAATAAAGGAAAAGAAAATAACCAGGGTAGCATTGGAGGGTTGGTTGAGGTGACGTTGGACGGATTGATACTAAATCAACGTAATCTCCAATCTCGAAGTGTCCACAGCTTCGAAGTCCATAAATGGTGAGGTTTTCCCGGGACTAATCCCTAACGTGTGATATAAGGAATATGACTTAAACTAATGACAAGAAGTGAAACTTTCTGATATAATAAGTTTTGCTAAACTACACTACTTGTTTATGTTTCTCTTCTTCGTTACTTAGTACTTGTTAATCTTTATCATATAATTTAAGGAAACCCAATAGGTGTCGGTGAGCCATCGTAAGGAATTCAATAATCCAACCAGCTAACATAGTAACAGTCCAATCAGCCACAGTAGCTTTACTCTATAAGGTAGTTGGTAATCTTTTTATGTATTTCCTTTCCAGCTGATGTACATGTATATGATTATAGTGGGGACAATATATCATGTAAGCTTTATTTTGTTAATGTAAAAGTATTAAATACTTCTTTCTAAGTAATCTTAATTGCAATTTGTTTCTGAATGTTAGTTGTAATTGTTGAATAAATTATTGTTGAGTAACTAGATCTGGATATGGAAGGATCTGATGGGCATGGAATTTGGGGTCGTAATAGTTTAGTATCATAGCTCGGTTACTCCAGTAATTTACTCAGTAATTGACAACTATGAGCAGTATTCAGAAACTAAGGTTGTCTTAAGATCATTTGATCTTAATAAGTGATTGTAGTACCATTCACAAGTCATTGTCTCTTATGTACATCATGCTAAAACGTATAGTACCTAACCTTTTGCCTTGATTCATCCGAAGATCATGGCAGACCAAAACGTATTAGGCAATTAGCTACTATGATGATAATGCTCCAAGAGATTGGGAAAAAGCAACATGCATTGGAAGAGAGGCTCAATGCACAAGCTGAGAGACCTAAGGCATCCAGATGTGTGGATGCTAGAGTTAAGGGTTTTGTTCACCAATCTGAGGAAGAATCAAGTTATCATCCTTCCACTGAGTCTGCCCCTACTATAGCTGAAGGAGCAATGGAGAAGTCTCTTCTTAGGTATCAAAAGTTACGAGACAATTATGGAAAGGGAAAGATTCCTGGATTCAAAGGCATAGACACATCTGTTGAGGCAGAACTATGGCTTGATGATGTCAGTTGGATGTTGAGAGTAATACATGCTTCAGCAGACACTTGGGTGCACTTTGCTGATTATTCCCTAGCATACTATGCAAGACGATGGTGGAGAGCAATTTTTAAGAAATTAGTAGATCTCATTCCATGGGATATCTTTGAAGAAAAGTTCTGAGCTCACTTTTGTCCCTCCCATTGAGAAGAACTGAATAGGAGGGGGTTGGCTTCTCTCCCCAGGGTTCCAAAAATATACGAGATTATCATATTCATTTCACCAAGCTACTACGTTATTCCCCAGCTCTAGAAGCTTCACTACATGAGTGTCTTACCAAATTTGTTAACGGACTCCAGGGAGATCATACAGAGAGGCTTGCAAGTTGTAGAGCCACCACTATAGATGAAGCCATGGATATTGCCTCTCGTATTGAGATGGAAAGAAATGAAAACCAGCAAAGAAGAAGCTTCCACTTTACTGGTGGACCATCCAAACGTAAGACGAATTATAACCATAGAGATTGTCGTTATCATCTAGTTGGTTCCAGAATAAGCTTAAAACAAACTTTGGGCCAGGAATTATCAGGAAGAGGGTGTTTCACTAGACCTTCACTATACCCTCGCGACTCGACAAAAGGATCTAGTACCTCTATGGTTGGGCCTTCAACTCAGACAAGAACATGTATGTGTTATTACTATCATCAAGAAGGCCACATCAAGAAAGACTGTCCAAAGTTGAAAGGTTCAAGTTTAAACCAACCCCAATTAACAGTGTAACTTCCATCCCGAGCAATGGAGAAACATGTAGAGGAAGACAGTGTAGAGGTCAAGGCTCACAAGGACCGTCTCCTATGCAGTAACCACTACAAAGCGTTGCAGGCTCTAACTTGCCTATTCCTAATGGTCATCTTAATACAATTACTGAAGAAGAAGCCTACAATTCAGGCACAGTCATACGAGGTAGCGTTACTATTCATGGCTTTTCAGTACATGCCTTCTTTGATTCTGGTGCTTCACATCCATTTATTGCTCGATGGTTAGTACCCACTTTGGGTAAGATGCTAGTAGAAGTACAACAATCCTATTTGATCAAGGGACCATGAGGACAAGTATTTATAATCCTAGAAATCCTGGATAATTGTTCAATACTGATAGTAGGACATCAGTTACCTATTTCCCCACTACTTATTGAAATGGATGACTTTGATCTCATACTGGGGATGGATTGGCAACAAAGACAACATGCATGCCTTGACTGTTTCCATAAGACAGTAGATTTTCACATTCCTAACTCGATAGAGCTCCAACTTATTGGAAAACATATAGTGATGATGTCAAATACATCTGTACTCTGAAGGCACAACAGTTTTAGAGCAAGGGTGCCAAGGTTATTTAGCTTATGTATACATTATCTCTGGGTCAAACAGAATGATAGAAGAGGTACTGATAGTGTGTGAGTTTCCTAATGTATTTTCAGATGAACTACCTGGATTACTACCTGAGCGAGAAATTGAATTTGAAATCTCTCTCACATCTGATACTCATCATATCTTTATCCCTCCATATAGGATGGCACCAGCCTAGTTACATGAGTTAAAGGTATAGTTACAAGACTGTTAGATAAAGGCTTCATTCATCTTAGTACTTCACCATGTATGCACCTGTTTTGTTTGTGAGGAAGAATGATGGATCGATGCGGTTGTGCATTGACTATAGATAGTTATAAAAGAGGATAATAAAGAACAAGTATCCTCCGCCAAGAATATATGATCTCTTTGACCAGTTGTAGGGTTCAACTGTGTATTCCAAGATTGACAAGATCTGGATACCATCAGTTAAAAATTAAAGATGTGGATATCCCAAAACAGCCTATGAAACTAGATATGGACATTATGAATTTTTATTATACCTTTTGGTCTAACAAATGCCCCAGCAGTCTTCATAGATCTCATGAATAGAGTATTTAAGGAGTTCCTAGAACTTTGTAGTATTCTTTATTTATGACATGCTTATTTACTCCTAGGATAAATACCATCATGAATACCATCTTCAGCAGGTACTTGAAACACTAAGGAAGAAAAAATTGTATGCTAAATATAGCAAATGCGACTTCTGGCTATCTGAAGTATCCTTTTTAGGCCATGTTATGTCTAGGTAAGGTATATCAGTGGATCCTACGAAAGTTAGTGTAGTGATGAGTTAGGAATGCCCGAAGACTATCACAAAAATACGATCTTTTCTTGGTATAGCATTGCCAATGATTAGGCTGACTCAGAAGGAAGTTCCATTCATATGGTCCAATGCATGTAAAACTAGTTTGCAGACACTAAAAGAATGCCTAACATCTGCACCTCTCCTTACTCTACCCTCTAGGACTAAAGGGTTTACAATGTACAAAGATGCATCAAAAGAATGACTTGGGGCATTTCTTATGCGATATGACAATGTAGTTTCCTATGCATCACGACAACTCAGGATACATGAGATGAACTACCAGACACATGACCTCGAACTAGCTATCCTTGTATTCGCTTTAAAGATATGTAGACACTACCTCTATGGTATTATTTTTGAAATATTCACCGAAGTTTCAAATATCTATTTGATCAAAAGCAGCTCAACATGCGATAGAGACAGTGGCTAGAGATGTTGAAGGACTATGATTGCACCATCTCCTACTACCCCGGTAAAGGGAACATCGTAGCAGATGCCCTTAGCAGAAGAACTTATTCACCTGGGTTGGTGAGTGCTATCCACTTATGGGTTTTAATATCAACATTGAGTGAATAAAAAAACATTTGATAGTATTTCTAATACTATAACTATTCCTCGTCGATACAAACCAAAGATCTTGGATAAAATAAGAAAAGGACAGGTGGATGATCCAATCCTTAAATACTTGAGAAAACAACTTGTGAAAAATGAGATAGAGGGATTTCATATACAAGATGGGTACTGTATAACCATCACAGCCCTTAAGTAAAGGACATTGCGTGGTCAAAAGGAAAATGTAGTGGATTTCCTTAGTAGTGTGGGTGGTCTAAAGGATGCTTTATGAATACCCATTCATCACTCTTTATTCTTTTATTTTAGCTACAAAACCTATGCAAAACACATGTATATTCATGTAAATAGAATAATTTATCAAATTGCATGCATTGTGTAAATATGCATATTTAGCATGTTTTTGTGCATAAATAAAAGAATAAAGAAATAAAAGAAAAAGAGGGAAATATTTAGAATAAATATTGAGCTACCTAATCCCAAGGGAGGGCTCAGCATGGGCCTGACCGCAAAAGAACCAAAGTAGAGGGAGATAGGGTCAATCTCATGTGTGTACATATACCTATGTATATAAATAAAAATTATTTTCCTCTTTTTAAAAATAAAAATGTGTTTGTAAATTTGTATATATTTGTAAATATAAAATTAAAATAAAAATGGGAAAAACAAAATAAAAATAAAAATAAATAAAATCCTTTCCACCAGTGTAGATAGACCATATACATAGAAATAACATATCTATTTATTTCTCCTTATAAATAAATAATTAAAATCCAATAAAAATATTTTCACATTCCACATTTAATGGTGTAAATAAATAAAATAAAAATTAGAAAAATAAAAATAAAATAAAAAGAAATAAAATAAAATCAATTTCCCACCTTGTATATATACCATGTACATATGTAAATAAAAGTATTTATTTACCCTATGTAAATAAATAATAAAAATAAAATAAAAATACCCTTTTATTCCAAATTTTATTCTATAAATAAATAAAATATAAAATTGGAATAAATTTATAAAAATAAATAATTAAAAATCAAAAATAAAAAATTCATAATGTATATACTTGTATATAATAATAATATATTGTAAATACATAATTTATATTTCAAAAAAATAAATAAAAATCACTATAAAATTATTTAAAAATAAATAAACAGTTTTTGTGTTTTAAGTTTTTTGAATAAAAGTCATTTGCTATTTTTTATTTAATTTACAAATATTTAATAAATGGCGGGCTGTGATTGGTCCACGGGGGATTGTTGACCCCGGTCAACTCTCCCCCGCGGAGCTCTTCCTTGCGGATCCGTGCGACCGACCTGATATCTCAGATTTTTCCCCGCACGATCCGCCACCCACTTCCTCAAACCCCGGGCTCCATTTGTTCCCTGTAGATCCGAGACCTTCGCCCGAGTCTTCTCCTAGGGGTCCGTGCTTCACCAAGCCGGACCCGTCGCCTTCTTCTCGGACCTGCAGGAGTATTTAGCTCAAACTCTGGACGCCATTCCATGCCATCTTTGGCATTCCCCCTCGACGCCAGTGAACTCCTCTTCTTCGCCAAAGTGACAGCAGTACGGAGGAGGGTAGCAGCGAGGCCCGGGCAGCCGGGAACCATCGATCCGGCGACTTCGTCGCCGTGCGCCGCCGCGAAGTGCGCTCTGCCTCGGGAAGCGACGATCCCTTGAGGCCTTGACCCCCGGAGCTCCCTGAGCTCTAGCACAATCGACCTCGACCGCCAGGTAGCTTCGATAGCCTGTAGGATAGCTTAGGTTTCGATTTTTAGCTTTAGGTTCTTTTAAATCCACCGTCGTCGCCAACCACCTCCGACTATCCATTTCCCAATTCGCTCCGCCGCCATCTTTCATCGATTCCGTCCACTCCGATCACCCATTTCATCATTGGAACCGACCGTCACACTCGCGAGACTCTTACTCACATTCTGCACCCACTCACTCCCCTTGGTTTGCCCCGGAACCAAGGCCCGACCTCCACCGTCATCGCCTCACAGGAGGTCATCCGTTCCGACGCACCCGACCACCATTTCACCTCTAATCGGGTCGAGGCAGTTTGCCCTCGACCCAGAAAGCTTCTCATGCGGTTTTGCAGGTCAAAGGGACCTCATCCGGAGGTACAAAGTTCGAGCACATGATCTTTGAGCTTCCGTCGTTGCCGGGCCACTTCGGTGGTCGTCGGCCTCATCGGAGGGGCTCACTAGCTGCGGAACACCTTGGCGGAGCTTTTCCATATCTCAGCAGTAGCAGAGGAGGATCTCAGCGCGCACAGGAAGCCGGCAAAGTTCACCGGCGTCGAGTTCTTGGAGGATCCTCCTTCGTCGTCCGATCGCCCCAGACGCTCCAATTCCAATCGCAGCCCTCTATTTAGGGAGCGCTAGCCGTCGTCATATCCATCTGGGATCGATCGAGACCGTCCATCGCAGAGGAGAGGCGTGTACACACCGGAGCCATCAGATCATCCACGTGGTGCGCCTTCGTCCGTCAGATCCGAGCTAGCGTTCTTCGAAGAGGCGCCAGCGCCCGTGCACCGTTCGATCTCACACGTGGCCGCCCTTCAACCCTTCGATAATAAGAGAGGTAATTTACTCTTAGGTCCCTCCTATTTTTTGTATTTCATACTTAGTCCTGTAAATAGTTAACTTAGTTGTTTTATTTTGGTAATTTTGCATTAAGGACCTTCATGTTTCCTTTATTTGCAATCCAGTCCCTGTATATGGTAACCACATGCGTCGATACGTGAGATTCTGGGTCATTTGCATATTTCATCATGTATTCCTTGCGTGTTATTATTTGATACTTTTTAAATAAGAATTGCAAATATACCCCTTTGAGTCTGAACCACGTGCCTAGCGCGTGTTTTCTAGGATTTTTGCACGTTGGGCCCCTGAGCTTTGTACGCATGTTATTATTTGGTCCCTGAAAATTATTTTGTTTGCATCTGGGTCCCTGTGCACTGTGAGCCTTATTTTTATTTAAATAAAATAGCAAATTTAACCCAAATTGTGTGAAATTTGGAAACGTGGCTCCTGCCACTGTGTAAAAATTTCTCTAATTTTTGGGTACATTTTTTAGGATTTTCATATTTTAAAAATTCAAAAACTATTGTTTTTGTAACTGTCCAACTTAGAAAATCATAAAAAAAATATTAGAACTATTTTAAAAATTCTAGAAAGTATTAGGTTTTGTTAATTTTGGTGTGTTTGATTTTCAATGTGATTTTTGTTATTTTTGGATATATAAAAATATTAAAAATTAAAAACACTTAAAAGCTTATAAAAATTATAAAAAATAGTAGAAAACTAAAAATAATAAACTCTTTTTCTATAATTTCTTTATTGTTTCTGTTTTTCATAAAAATTAACTCCAGGCTGTGAGAGACCCGTTTATATTTTTCATAGGCCTTTGAAGTCTGGCTGGACAGATTGCTTCTATTTTTGCCTTTATTAATTTTTAGAAAATCATATAAAAATTATAAAAATCTGAAAAATTCATCAAAAATAGTAAAAAACCTAAAAAAAACATAAAAATAATTTTGTTTGAATTTTTGGATCATTTTTGGATGATTAAATAAATTATTGAGAGTGCTTGATTTTGCCTTTTTCTTATTTTCTTTTATTATTAAAAATCCAAAAAAAATATAAAAATAATTAAAATCCATAAAAAATACTTGTTTTTATTTTATTTTGGTTTTGAGACTACTTCGTATGCCGCGAGGCCAACTCGTGCACCCTGAGTCCGACCTTGGGTGCTACACCAGGCTAATCTCATAGCCAGGACCGCTAGTTTTGATTTTATTGATTTTCTTTGATTTTGGTGGTCTGCTCTTATATTTTTCTTGATTGACTGGATTTCTCTATTCGGGTCACAGTGACTCTGACTATTTATATTAGATCCCGATAGTGAGATTTCTGGTCATCAGAATGGTGCCGTTGCCGGGGAGCACAACTTAGTAGTCGATTTTTGTTTTTCTTTTGTTTTTCGCGATTTTCCACAGCTTTTCTTTCGGTCACGGCTTTTCGCGGCTTTTGTTTTCTTTTTATTTTCTTTTATTTTATTTTATTTTTTTTTTGTTTTTGTTTTTGTTTATTTTGTGTGTTTATTTTTATTTTTTGCATATATTGCTTGTTTTATTTTATCTGCCTTATTTTATTTTCATAATAATCTGGTCTTATCACTTTGTTTTGTTTCTTACGAGGGCCCAAGGACGAGGTGGCTTCTTTGGAAGCTGAAGCAACCGTAGGAGTCGGAGGCGACTTCCTTCTGTACGAAGCCGCAGGAGAGCGCAAGGAGTGAGCCGAAGTGCGGGAACTGCGGAATAGCCGCGGAGTAGCATAGTTTAGATTAAGTTTCTTTTTCAGCAGACTATTTATTATTGTAAAAATACAGGTACCAGACTCTCAGACTTGTGGACTTTGCGGGGTCTGTTTCGCCGAGCATCGGTGTGCTCAGGGGACCCCATCGCTGTTTTGGTTTTTGCAGTTTTTCTTTTATTTGATTTCATGTGGATTTCTGTGATTGAGCCCTTAGACTTAGGTTTTTATTTCGTTGAGCCAGGTAGCTTTAGGTCTAAAGCCTTAATAGAATATCTATTCCCATAGATCGCGCTTGGACTTAGGCAAATAAGCCCGTGCTTCCCGATAATAGAAATTTCTGTTTAGGACGGTTCTTGCACTGCATTTCATATAGATTAGTTTTACATTTATGCGCGGATCATAATTGCATGTAGACTGCTGGAGACATGTACGTCTTCTATCTCGTACATGCATCATTGATTTGTCGCGCATCGGCTTTTCTATCTTTCCTCCCCCTGATTTCTGGACTTAGGAATAAAAGGAAATCGGAAAATTCGTTAGATGTTTTCTTGAAAAAGACATAAAAAGAAAAACAATAAAATCAGGACTGCTAATCACACTTGATCTAAAAGACACCTCATTTGAATATCTGTCTTGGAGAGAGTAACCCCCTCCTTGTTTGGTTTGGATGAGCGAGAGAGTGACCCGCATCCTAGGCTAGAGCCATATCCGATTTCTTGACTGACTACCGGCCTTTTATTCAGGACAGTCGATTGAGAATATTGGATTCCTATCAGCTCACGTAATCGCTCTGAAAGACTGACTTGATCACCTAAAATAAAATTGACAAGATAATTGACCGATCTCTTACGGTCTTCAGCTCAGTGTGCGTAGGTGAATCGGGGGTTTGCTTTCTCATCTTGTGTGATTCCAGAGCCTTTCTGCCTTTCCCCCATCTATCTTCTTCTCCACTCATTCTTTTCTTAGTAGTGTGGGTGGTCTAAAGGACGATGTAGTGGATTTCATGTCATCATTGTGTGGTCAAAAGGAAAATGTAGTGGATTTCCTTAGTAGTGTGGGTGGTCTAAAGGACGCTACGTAAGGCTTCGTCCTTAAGTAATGGGTAGTCATTTTACGTTCCGTACTTACACCCATACTGGTTGAAAGTAGATGCAACTAGTCGTAAGGATTTATGATAGTCTTTAAGAAAATTTTCGGCACCTAACAGCTCGTTAATTTCTTTCCAAGATTGAATTTATCACTTTGACAAGATAATTGGCCGAACACTCGCGGCTTCATTGAATAAGTTGGTGAACCTGGTGTTGGAATTGTGTTTGCATTTATATGCGTGAACCGAATTTGAATATCAAAAACTGCACTCTCCCTCCTTGATTTAAAAATTAGGGTTTCCTCTCTTTGAGCATGTATCTTGTGCACTCATACATTCTCAACCACGATCCATTCTTTCACCACATCAACTTCTTTTGAAGATGTCGGGACATTTCTCCGGGTACCCATCAGATTATTACTTTGAAAATGAATTTTTCTCGATGAAACCCCGATCTTCTAAACCCTCTTCCTCCAGACGTCCTCTAATATTTGAGGGAGACTTTGACCCTCGGATGGATACAACCCACTCGATGAATTTCAATCCATTCTACTCGAATCGTCTGATCGAGTTCAACACATCTTCATATTCCCCACCTCCATTACATGTGACCACTCATGATCAACTGCTATCTTGAATTGAACCATCTTATTCCCGATTTCTCATCAAAACTTATGAATCATTTAAAGATCAAATCACTTTTGAGACACATGACTGGCCGAGATACCAAGCCCAACCAACTCCATTCTTTCCTCATGATCTTGTTGGGACAAGTCAACAATCTAAAGAAACACATCTGGACTGGACCATAGGGAATAACAGGATGACCCATTCAAATCAGATGGAGCGACACGCACCTAATGGTCAATTATACGGGATTGACCCTAATGATTAGATCTCTACTGACAACCAGTATACCACTCCTTCGGTCATCCTAGACATACAAGGGACCAGACTGATGATATCAACACATACGAACCATGTATGAGTCCATTGTTTGAGGATACGACCAATCACGACAACGGGAGCAGACTCTACCCAACCCAACATTGCATGCCTAAGTCACGGTATGCTAAGTATGAGACCTACATATTCCCGCAAAATCCTTCCATTGAGCAGACTTCTTCTACAATTTTTCAGGAGAAAATTTCAGAAGATAACAATCATATACTGATATATTCCAAGAAGATCTTCTCCTAGATCATACATGAAAATGGAAGATGAAATGATTGCATCTCAAGTTGAAAAATAAGAGAACACTCAAAAACCCACACAGACCCTTCACATGATTGATCATGAAAAGTTTTTAGAGGATGACATTTCAAGGATAAGTAAGAGATATGAATTGCTTGAGGATAAATTTAGAAATTTCACTGACCGATTAATTTCATTTTATGGTTGCTTGGGTATGGACGTGGAAGATAGAATGATTGGATCTCAAGTTGAAAACCCCGGGAATATTCAGAAACCCGTAGATTGTGTTCACCCTAGGGACGACTCTGACGCGACAATTCTGCATATTACTCCACTAGGGATGACTCTGATTCTGACTCTTACTCGACAAATCAAAACCCCTCATCATCTACAGAAAACACCACATCTACACAGCACATCGAAAACACCAAAAATGAAATTAAAAAACACTCAAAAAATAAAATCAGAAAAAAATCATAAAAATTGAAAATGAGGAGTATTTGAAGAATTTGGATCCTTCTCTAAGGGAAGCACTAGAGAAAAGATTGGTTTTTGAGATTCCCTTGATACATGCCATTAAACACTTCCCCGACCTTAAAGGATATGTAATGAGCAAATTAATGATGAAAAAGTCGGGCATGACGAGAACAAAGACTGAAAGACATATCTTGTCAATGACAACCTCCTTGGTGTTGAGGAGAAAGACCAAGAGCCGCAGAGTGAAGCGGTTGCACAAATTTGACTATGAAATCAAAGACACGACATTTACACATGCTCGAATCAATGACGACTCACCAATAAATATTCTCCTGACCTCTGTATTTGACAAGCTCAAACTCGGACCTATCTGGAAGATAAGAGAGATCATTCAACTGGCTGATCGATCGATAAAGCGGACGAGAGGAACCATTTCAATTATCATTACATTCCAAGGTGCTCCGTTTAAGATGGACTTCATGATCATTGATATTGAGCATCAAGGAGAATTTACTCAGTCTCCAATCATTCTCGAAAAGTCATTCTTAGTCTTAGCTAAGGCAATTATAGAGTGCGATACTCGAGAAGTCAATTTTACAGCATTGGGAGCACTTCAATTTCATCCAGTCGTTGAGGAACCATAATTTTCTGACGCGACCCACGAAGCCGTCAACAGTTGTAACCACCAAGCGGTAGAAGAGCACTACCACGCTGCTATACCCTAAGATAGCGGCTGTTGAACTGACCGTTGGTTCAAAGACTCTCCTCACTCTTCTATTTCCCGCTGCTATGACAGCTCCTACAGAGGAACATCGAATACATGACTTCTTATATGATCCTGAAACATATGCATGGGCTCACCCTGAGTCCGACATGATCTTATCTGAACACCTTGACCAAATCGATCCGTCTTAGGAGTGCACTAAAATCGAGACAACTAAGAACAAATACACGGGACGTGCACCGACCAGGGAGGAATATTTCAATGGTTATTCATCTGGAGACTCAATTGTCAACACCTCAATCCCAAGACCAGCACCTTCACAAACAATGCGAACCAAAATTCTCATTCTGGCTGCTCCTTCATCTAGAAAGAGAGTCACCTTTGACATGCCGAAAAATGAATCTTCTGATGATTCCTCATCATGTTCGGATAAGGTAATCCTTACAAGTGAGGTTAGTTCAGTGGCTTTGAAACCCTATCGGAGAAAACAACCGAATATTGACCCCCGTTGGACGACTCCTACCCATCGCTACTATTCCTCGAGAGCTGACTCTCCGGTCTAATTAAATATATCGGAATAATCTCTTATGCCCATACTGAGACTAGCACTTCAGAATATTCATCATCTAAGGATGAGGCAATTGACCAAAAGACCAAGCGCATCTTGATAAAGCAGCTTAAAAATAAGAATATTTGGAGTGCCTCCACCTTCAAATACTATTCTTCTGAGGATAACTCCGACGATGGCTGGTTATCATCTGATTCATACACTTCATCTACTCCGCAGCATGATTTTTTAGAAAATAACTCCGACGATAGTTGGGAATCATTGTCTTCATCTTCTTCCTATCATTATGTTATCCGACCACAAGCTCACAAAAAGATCTTTCGAAAACCTCCTTAATCATGGGCAACCCTCCCTCCCTCCCGACCCCATCGATCTCCTTGTACATCTTCTTCCTCTACTTAGGCTAAGGCCTAAGTATGGACGGGTGATGAAACCCAATTTCATTGTCATAATTCACGGTTATTAACCTCCTAGCTTAGACTAAGTGTCAATAAAAAACATATAAATCCTTGTTTATATCAGAGTCATGGAGTAAATTAAAAATCCAAAAAAAATAGCAAAACCAAAAATTCGTAGTGTTTTTACCCTTAAAAAACGCTACCAAAAATATTTCTCCCTCTGTTTGACCTCATCTCCATTTTTGGTCAACATGAAACTTGTAGATCTCATCGAGATCTACAATTTTCATGTTTTGATTTTTCCAAATTCGGCCTCCTTCACCCCTCATAATTTGCTTTGTTTGTTAGAATAATCTGATTAGGCCATGTGGCCCCTTCTGGTTGTGCCACGTGGCCGCTCCTTCACGTGCCACGCGCCATCCTCTAACCACCGTCTGATTCCCTCTTGGCACCCGTATCTCAACCGTTCATCTCCGCTTAATTTCATGCCTCCTGATCAAAACCCATACGCATCTCGTCCATCCGTCAGCGCCTTGCTCCCATAGCACCACGTTTCTTTCCCATAGCCGCATGATCACTTCCGAGATGCATCCATCTCCACCGGACCTTCCCGCTCTGATCTCCACCACTCGATCCTTCTCCTAAATTGCATCTGACCATCCGCTTCCACCTTATCCTTCTTGCGACATGTGGCGCATTCCACAACTTCGATCCGCTCCCCCATCGATATAATATGGGCCATCCTTTAGCACCCTTCCCTCGACCGTCGGATCATGAGATCCAATAGCTGAGGAGTCGTCCCCTACCTCCGGTCTCCTCCCCGCCCACGTCTCCCACCTCGCATGACCTCTTCCCCCTTTTCATTTCCCCAGCCTCTTACGCCATTTTCTCCACTCGCCAACCACTCCACGGCGAAGCCCCATCTTCCGTCACCTTTGCGAGCATCCACTCGCTCCATATCTCCATTCCTCTCACTCCATATTCTCCACGAAAGCCACGCCTCCCTCCATTGGAACCATAATCTTCCACCTTTAAATATGCCATCACCGCTGCTCAAACACTTTGTTCGCCTTTACGTAGGGCTCTGCCCAGCATCCCACTTTTAAAAATGAAAATCGAGAGGTCATATTGACTCACAAGGCGAATAAACAATCGCTGATTTGACCTCCAGCGAAATCCGCAATTCAAACAACAATTAACCCACAACAGAAATCATGAAGTGAAAAGTGGTGCGGAGTTAAAATTTATTATAACTCTAAAACAAAGATGTGTATAGGTGCAAGTATGTGTAGAGGTCGAACACAGGGAGCAGAAAGGATAGATCGGGGCAAAATTGCTCGAAAGTGTGTGAATGTGATCAAATGTCTACTATACTATTTTTTGTTGGTTTTTAATTTTATATTTTTTTATTTAATTATTAATTTTATAATTTTATATTTTGATTTTAATTTTTTGATTTTTTATTTTCTTTTTATATTTTATATTTTGTTGTTTTTATAAATAGAATATATAAACAATATAAGAAAAGAGGGAATAAGGTATTTATAAAAAAAGTAAAAATAGACAAAATTATGAAATAAAATGTTTTTGGTCTTTTTATATTTTTCTAATGTTTTTGTGATTTTCTAGATTTTTCCTAATTTTTTTGGTATTTTTAAAGTCAAAAATACTAAAAACAGGGGAGAAAATGAAGGTCTGAAAATAAAATGAAGAAATAAAATGGAAAACAGTAGCAAAAATTCTCCAAATTAATTTTCACTTAAAGATATTGAAACAAAGAAAATTCAGAGATAAAGTTTGTGTTTTTAGGATTTTTGTAGGATTTTTAATATTTTTATAAAGGTTTTTGGGTTTTCGTGATTCTTATGAGTTTTCTTTTGTATATTTTTATGATTTTTGGTCTGGAGCTAAAATATACTAAAAGACACAAAATATTTTTTTGGGAATTTTCTGAGACGTTTTTATAATTTTTATGTATTTTCTAATGCAAACAGTGCTGAAAATACATGTTTTGAATTTTCATAAATAATAAAAAGACTCAAAATTCAAAATAAAAATATTGGCATGAAAGAACAATGCAACAAGAGATGAAATCTATTTTTAGAGATTTTTTCGAATGTTCTAGATGCATGAAATAAATAGGGAAAGCATACAAAAATACAAGTCCTAACAAGGGTATAAATGTGAATAGAGAAAAGTTCAAGGGCCAATATGCAAATTTGCCAAAAAGTTTACTCTTAATATTAATATCCGATCAAGTGCAAAATAACCAAACCCGCGAGGGTCTGGTTGCAAAATCACCAAGTTTCATCGGCCTACGTGGACTTGGACTGAAATGTAGATAAAGAAAATGCGGGGTCCTTTTTACAATTATTACAAAGATATAACACAACAGATGAATGATTCAGTGCTGAATATTAAACACAAAAAGGTGCCGGGTCAAAAGCACAAAATACCCAAACACTAGCGATCGGACGGCGACTGGAGCGTCTGGGATCCAAGCCCGATCGGACAGCCGCGGAGTCTCCTGGATGAACAGCGAAGAACACGGCCCCAACCGAACTTCAATCGATTGTATGGCGCTGCTCCAGCCACTATCCTCGTCGCAGAAGTTCTCTAAATACACCTGGAAGAGTCCTCGGTTCGCCAACGGAGCCAAAATGGCTCGACGAACTCCAGTGCTCCGTGGCGGAGTCGAAGAAGGAGTTGGAGTCCAGGAACCTCACGTTTCCAAAACCGACCCCCCAAGGGGATCCTTTGACTCCTGCGACCTACAAAAACGAGTTAAGAAAGTCGCGGGCAAAATGTCGCGACCTTATGGAGGGAAAAAATGGCGGAGAATGGCAAGAAAGGAGCTCGTCGGAGCAAGCTCTGACGAGGTGCTGGTGAAGGGTGAACAGAGGGGTATAGATCGAAGGTGAAGGGGGAAATCTAATCCTACAGCTACGGAGAATCTAAAAATGCAAGAAAAATGAAGAGAAAACGTACCTCCATGGCAGAACACCAGAGATATGTACCTCACGACTAAGGTGGTCAGAGATGGGTGGAGACCACGATTCACCTAGCCAAACTCTCCCGCAGCAAGGCCGGAGAGTAGCTGTCACCTTCCTCAATCCATGGCGCTAGGAGGAAGAAGTTAGGCAAGGGAAAAAGGTTTCAAAGCTGTGAGGGAAGGTTGGAGGTCTTTTTGAAAGAGTGGTCGACGGGGCTACAAGAACGAGATGTATCAGACGATGCAGCGATCCAAAGATCGAAGCACTCCATGGGCGTGTATCCTCGATGCATGGTGAACAAAAGTCAAGAAGGAAGCAATGCTAAATGGTGAAAGACGCGCTCTCCAAAATTCGGAGAAAACACCAAAAAACCAATATCTGACACAGTGCAGGGGGCGTGTCAGAGAGTGGGTGAGACGGCAAGAAGATCGAGGTATATCCCGCGAATCAACGATCCAATCCTTGATACAAAGTGTGGGCGTGTATGTTGGATATGTGGTGCACAAAAGTCAAGAAGGACATAAGGCCAAATAATGCAAGATGCGGCCTCGAAAAATGGGAGAAAATGGCTAAAAATGCAACTCTGACGGGCTGCAGGAGCAAGAACCAAGGAGTTGACCAGCGGGTCAACTTCCACCTGGTTGGTCCACGTGGACCAACCAGGAAAATCCCTGGAAAAACAATTTGTAAAATTAATAAAAAATAGCAAATCAATTTATTAAATTATGGTTACAAAATAAAAAATGTTTATTATTTTATAAATTATTTTATTATGAATTTTAATTATATTTATGAGGTATAATTTTATAAGTTACCTTCTATACCTTTATAGGTATATTCTTCTATGTATTTTATTACTTTATTTTTATTTCGTATATTTAACTTATTTATTTTTGTTTATTATTTTATAAATTTATAATGTATTTTTATACACTTAAATATGTTTTTATTTTATTTTTTTGAATTGTTTTTTATATTTAATAAAATAGAAGTATGTATTATACATGTATATGTATAGGTATAATACCTATGTTTTGTGTCTACAAGTATTTTTATTTTGAGTTTTCTTTGCATTTTTATTCTGATTTTAAAGTACATAATTATTATAAATAATATTTACAAAATTAAAAAAATATAAAAATATAAAAATAATGAATAAATAATAAAATGAATATTTTAATCTGTACAATTATACAATGTGGGTCCAAAACTCAACTTTCAAACCGTAGCTCTGCCAAATGCGAAGCCACTGCCATTAAATAGCTTATTTTATTCTACATACAAATAAAGGTGAATTTGCTGCATTTGGAGTTTTCATTTGTGAGATACGGGTCTGGGAAGTTGGGATTCTGGATTTTTATTCAGATCATAACTTTTTATCTGTACATTATTTTTAAGTGAAATCAATTTTGTATTTTTCTTTATTTAATTATCTACAACTTTCATGTTCAAAGTTTCTTTATTTGAGGTATAAAAAGTGGAACCAAAAATAGGTCCCAAAATGAATAAAGAATGAATAAAATAAAAGGGATTTGTATTGTATTTTGGCCCTTATCTCCCCCTACTTTATTCCTTGTCGACCTAATCATCTAGATGCCTAGGTCTCGAGGTTTCAGGTCATAAAATATTTGCAATATTTTATTCTTTTTCTTTTCTTTTCTTTATTCTATAATTTTGGCTCTAAAAACCGCATTTTTTACAATATTTACACACATATACATGAATGCTAAAATGCATGAATTAGCTCTATTTACACGCATTTACTAGGGTTTTTAAGGCCAAAATGATAGAATAAAGATGATGAAACGTAGATTCATCATCCCCCTATACTTGCCTTTGTTAGTCCATAGCAAACACTTATGCAATAAGTGCAGAAAAGAAGAACAAAGAAAAGAAAAAGAAGAAATATGGATTAAATTTAATGATCAAACTTGTCTTTACAAAATCAAAATTTGGAGCTTAAGTCGGACCTTTGGAATTTTAGTGCGGGCGGAACCTTAATAGAACCGAATTTGAAATCCAACAGTCCCTGAGAATCCCAAAACTCTGCTCAAGTCTCCTCAATAGCCAGGTCAGAAATATCTCAACTCATACGCAAACCCTTATGACTATGAAGCCGACTCGTATAGTGTGAGTGATGGTGGCTCTCCCCAACTAGAATGACAAAGAGACTGACTTCTCCAGTATGACAACCCAATGATTCCCCAATCCAACAACTCCTTCCTCGAGGAGCGGGGTATTCCCTTCTAAGTTCAAGTGGCAACCAGCTCAAGAGGAGGGGTGAAGAGAAGAATGGACGGTAGCCAGTGTAGCTACCTATCCTAGGATGCAAGACCAGTGTAGTCAAGTCATCCAGCTGCAGGCTCACATGATATGACTTTGTAACTCAAGCTTGCTTATTGACTTTACAACATATTCACATACTTTTGCAGGCATTTATTTTTGTACAAGCCTGTCTCTTTCTTTTTTTTCTTTTTTTTAAAATACTATTCACAGCAGCATTTACATAGGGAGTTTTTCCTCTTGAGCCAGTAGACTATCCCTCTTTTGAAGCTTTATTGCAACCCACACTCTCCTGTCTTTAGAATTCCTCATCACTGAACGGGTTGTGGTGCACTTCCCTCCCTAGAGGAGGACAAGTGTTTCCACTTGTGTGAGTCTCATACCGGCAAATCCAATCCCCTCACCACTCCAACTAAGTTGAGCCATGTGAAAAATGCAAGTGTCCAAGTTAGGTCACGGTCGACAAGAGTCATGCGTGTGTCTCGAAAAGCTCTAGTTAGTCAATTGAGGTGACTTGAACCCAGCCCTGATTTCTCAAAGAATTAAGTCTGTATAGACCTGAAGTACCTCAAACCTAGTTCCTATAAGGTTCCTGTTATTAGGTAGATTTTAAGGTCCAATAAAGCTCCAATCTCCGGATTTTATTCAGACTCGTTCAACTATCAAACTCAATCCGAAAAATGCTCATGCTATGCAAATGCAGAAAATCTTTTTATGATGCAATTTTCAAGGATTTTTGAAAAGATGATGCATATGCAGATGCATTTTTTTGTATTTTTCAAAAAAGATTTTTCACATGTTTTTGGATTTTAATTTTTGCAAATGTTTTTGGGATTTTTGAAAACAAAAAGATTTTGGCTGAAAACTAGGTAAAAATATGTACACAGGAGTGCTTCTTATATATTCAAGAAGTGGATTTTAAGAATTTACAAGGGTAAGTGATCAATTTTATAAGTATATAGTGGATTTTAGTGTGATGTATGTATTCCTCAAACTTATTTGACACAGATTTTGCAAACAATTTCGAAAACTATAGTCCATAAATAATTTTTACAAACATTTTACAAATATGTACACACATTTGAAAATCATTTTGCAAAGGTTTTCCAAACAGTATATATGGATTTTTCAAATATTTTTGCAACCATTTTTCAAACCATTTGCAAATCATTCTTCAAACATTTTATTTCACATAAAGAAAATAGATTTTGCAAAACCACACATTTTTACACAGGTTGAAAATATGTAACAAAACATTTTCAAAATAGTTTTCAATAGATGTTCACAAAGATTTTCAAACTATTTTTCAAACATTTTGCAAAAAACATTTTCACCTGATTTATTAATCAGTATATACAAACAGACTTTGAGGAATAGTACATCCTTTTATTAGGGTTTTTAACGATTTTTAAAGAATTATTAGCCATATTTATTAGGAAAATATGAAAGTACGAGTTATGGCTAAAGTATATACGCAGTATATACGACCCCCCTATACTTAGCTTGAGCTATGTCCTCATAGATCAGAGAGAAAAGAGAAGACATAACTCGTACTGAGTATAGGAAAATCTAAAGAATAAATGAATGAATGAACGAATGAACAAAAAAACGAGAAGTTGACTGTCCCCCCTATACTTATGATCAAATAATCCTAAGTATAACAGACTGTACACAAAAGCAGGGAGGGTCAAGGGTGGGAATGAAAAGATCGTACTCAGATTGTCTCCCCCTATACTTAGGGTAAGATATCCCTAAGTATAGACAAGAAGAGGAGACAATGGAGAGGATCAAAGAATGGAGAAACTCGGGGTCCACACCTCCCTATACTTAGGACAAAGTACGTCCTAAGTATAGAAGACTGTCTACAAGGGGTTACACCTTTTTTGATAGAAAAAGAGAAGAGAAAAGGAAAAGAAGAAAAGAAGAAAAGAGATCAAACGATGGAAGAAGAGATCGTGAGAATTTACACACCACTCCCCCTATACTTAGGGTAAAAGAAGCCCTAAGTATAGACGACAACAGGAGTAATGAAACGGAACGAAGAAAGAGCACTCGGCTTGTCCACCCCCTATACTTAGGACAAAGTACGTCCTAAGTAAGACAAACACGAGAATGGGTGGACGAGCAATACGGTAGAGAGAACCGAATTACACACAAGAGAATATACAACAGAGATGAATGTACACATGATCAAGAAGGTAGAAAGCGAACCTTCTTACGGGACCGCTGAGGAATAGATCTAGTGTGGTGCAGGTCGACATCGGGGTCCACAGCAGACGGAAGCCGATCAGGGTCGACAGGGTGAAGATCCTCGGTGGTCCTAGGGTGTGAAGGCACAGACTCGTGAGTGGAAGAAGTACGGCTAGGCCCGGCCTTAAGTGTCTCGCTAGTATCAAAGTGAAATGGGACGAACTCATCCTCATCGGAAGAAGTGTACTCAGAGTCGTCCTGTGAGGTGTCGTTCAGGTCAAAATCAAAAGGAGCGAACTCATCAGTGGAAGTAGTCGAACTCTGTTCATCCTCAATAATCTCATTCGGATCATCTTTCTCATCAAAAGGCCCGAATTCCCAAATAAAGGCAATCAAATCAAATTCGGCCTTTGGCTCATCAGTATCTACATGAACAGGAACGGACCCATCGGTGAAATAAGTCGAAACATGTCCATCCTGTCTAGTCTCTACATCTGCCCTCCGCTCAATGGTGTCTATCGTGTAAATCCCGCGGATGTCATCAACACAACGCCAAGTCCCAGAAGAAGGAACGTCGAGGTCCATGCTTTTCCGAGTGTTCCTCAACAGGGAGGAATTCTCGGGGCTCAGTGGAATCCAATAAGCAGCAAAATTCTCTGATAGTATCATCAAGGTCATGGTCCTCGATGTCAGCCAAGGTAGGTGTGGACACATCAGGTGCAGATCTCTGGTCGGTAGTGGGTGCGGTGATCAACACTTCGCTCTCGTCAGCAGGACAGAAGCGAATCTCTCCTGATCTGTAGTCAATAACGACCCTCGCAGTTGCGAGGAATGGTCGTCCCAGGATGATTGGAGAGTTCTCCCCTGTGGAGGTCTCCATGGGCAATACGACAAAATCAACATTGTACCTCGTGCCCTGAATCGAGATGATGGCGTTTTCAAGGATACCCTTCAGCCTCTTAATTGATCCATCAGCAAACTGAACGGTCATCCTGGTCTTCTTGAGAGGCCCTAAGTGAAGAGACTGTACCAGCGAGAAGGGTAATATGCTAATAGATGCACCGCCGTCGAGGAGAGTGTGATCCCTTGTGTGGTCAGAGATGGTGCAGCTAATGAAAGGTGTGGCAGTGTTCCTCTTCCGAGGAATCGGACGGTGTGTGATGGCGTTGGCAGTGTCCATGGTCAAAATGTGACGCTCAGATCTGCTCCTCCGCTTTCTCTTCTTGAGAAGAGGAGCATATAAATCAGTCATGGCCTGCTGAAGTGGGGCACGGATGATTTCATGAATAGTGGCCACCACTTCGGGTTCAGTCAATAATTATTTTAGTTTTTGGACTTCCTCCATACAAGGGAGGAAGTCGGAATCAGCATATACACGAGGCATGCCAAGAGCAGTCTGTACATCGGCATCCTCATGATCAAAGGTGGGACAGTGTGTGAAAGGTTGTGTGGACAAAGGATCTGGCAAGTGAACGCTCTCCTCACAGTCCGACTCAACCAAAGGTCTCCCGAATTCTTTTTGGATTTTTAAAATTTTCTCATTTTTTTGTATTTTGGGCGATTGCAAGCTCTCGTGGTCGTCCTCAAATGAATCCATATCCTCAAAGAATGGAGCGACATTCTGGTTCTTATTTAAACTAGTAAGATCAGTGATCCTCGAATTCATATGCTCCATCATATGATTCAAAATCTCAAGTGTGGATACCATGAAAGGTGACTCCAAAATCTCAGGATCGGGTGTGTCGAATGTGGGTGGTGGGTGTGGACAAAAATCACATTCCGAATCAGGATACTCAAGGAAGAGCGGGTTGTCGAAATGTGAGGGTGATGGTGGTGGAAATGATTGGTGAAGATCGAAGTCCGAATCCTGAAATAGTGGGTTGGTCGGATATGTACAAAAATCAGGAGCAAAGTCCTCCTGGAAAAAGTGAGGTGGACCGGCTGGAGCGAACGAGGGATCCGCAAAGTCCAGATAAAATACGCTCCAGGGGTCCATCTCGAAATCAGATGGAAACAATCAGGAGAGCACAACGGTCAAGTCAAGAGAAGTGTGAAGAAAAGCGCAAATGCGCAGAGATGATCTAGAACACACACAAAACAATCACAAGCAAAAATGAAACAAGACAAACCCTCAATTCACCTACTCAACTCGGTAGAGACCGCAAAATGCGGTCTTTTTATCTTGTCTGTTTTAGAGTTAGGTGAGAAGTCAAAATATTGCGCAAACACTTAGGGGGCTGAATGGGATTTGGGCACTATCCTTAGTGTGTACGCGAGCAAGTAAAAGCGAGGACAATGAGGGGATTACTCGCCCCAAGAGAATTTTTTTTCTTTTTTGGTGGATTTTAGGGTCAAGTAATATTAGCAGCCCCAATTTTATTGGTTCTCACTTTTTTTGGATTTTTGATGAGAATGCACGATCCTATTGGGAATTCAATTCCTTTAAGCTCCTAGGTTGGCAAAATCAGAGGGAGAGTCGGTAAAGCAATGCAAGCGGCAAACGATGATGAATGCTAAAGCGTAAATGCTCACCTTGCCTCCAGCACTCTACATGCAAGGATGCTCAGCAGAATTGAAACCTATCTATATGCAAATGCAAGCCGATGAAATTTCCCTAAGTTCAAAAATTGCTATTATCGTGAAGAACCACAAGCTGACCACCGATCCTCAACCCTAGAGTCCGGTCTAGGCTCACCCCTCCTCCTCTCAACAAATCGAGTTCAGGAGAAGCGCTTGGCAGGGTGAGCTCGCGGCGTGACGGATCGAAGACGGTGAATTAACTGTTTAAATTTGACTAAGTCCGAACGCGGCTATAGGCACATGCAAGGGTGATTAATGTGTTTGGGCCTAATTCTATCGCAAGCAATCCTAAAACTAGGGGCTCAATCACACAAAATAAATAAAACAAAAATCGGAAAACAAAATAAAAAATGCGAAGAAAAAGCCGACAAAACCACAGTGAGCCCCCAGGTGTACAAGCACCTGAAAATTAGGCTCGAATGTCCAAGGGTACCTGTATTATTACAAATATAGGCCGCTCTCTCACTTAAATTACAAAAATAAATGCAATAAAATAAAAGCTTAGAAATCATCTTCAAAATTCCCTCCAAGTCCGCCTTGGTGCGAAGCCAAAGCCGCCTCACGTGGTTGGACGAGCGCTCTTAGAAAGGAGTGCCTCCCTTGATCCTCGTACCTCGCACAAAGTCAAACAAGAGGGTGGTCAGACAATTCAAATGATATATCAAAAAGAAAGAGCAAAAAATAAGCAAAAATAAAAACCGCGAAACAGACAAACAATCACAATCACGCACAAACACGAACTAAGCGATGTTGCTCCTCGGCAACAGCGTCATTT
This sequence comes from Ottelia alismoides, assembly GCA_037367405.1. Lineage (NCBI taxonomy): Eukaryota > Viridiplantae > Streptophyta > Magnoliopsida > Alismatales > Hydrocharitaceae > Ottelia > Ottelia alismoides. The sequence continues at coordinate 733,166 of JAZKJV010010581.1, read as the reverse complement.
GTTGAAGTGGATTTTCCACGGGTCTAAAGTTATCCACACAAGACGGGATCACAGTGTCGCTGAGGCGACCTGCAGGAAGATCCGGACTTCGAACAACAATTAACCCGCAACAAAAATCAAGAAGTAAAAAGTCGTGCGGAGTTAAAATTTATTATAACTCTACAACAAAGATGTGTATAGGTGCAAGTATGTGTAGAGGTCGAACACAGGGAGCAGAAAGGATAGATCTGGGCAAAATTGCTCGAAAGTGTGTGAATGTGATCAAATGTATACTATACTATTTTTTTTTGGGTTTTTAATTTTATATTTTTTTATTTAATTTTTAATTTTATAATTTTATATTTTGATTTTGATTTTTTTATTTTATATTTTCTTTTTATATTTTATATTTTTTTGTTTTTATAAATAGAATATATAAATAATATAAGAAAAGTGGGAATAAGGTATTTATAAAAATAAGTAAAGATAGACAAAATTAGGAAATAAAACGTTTTTGGTCTTTTTATATTTTTCTAATGTTTTTGTGATTTTTCTAGATTTTTCCTAATTTTTTTGGTATTTTTAAAGTCAAAAATACTAAAAATAGTGGAGAAAATCAAGGTCTGAAAATAAAATGAAGAAATAAAATGGAAAACAGTAGCAAAAATTCTCCAAATTAATTTTCATTTAAAGATAATGAAACAAAAAAATTCAGAGACAAAGTTTGTATTTTTAGGAGTTTTGTTGGATTTTAATATTTTTATAAAGGTTTTTGGGTTTTTGTGATTTTTATTAGTTTTCTTATTTTTTTATGATTTTTGGTCTGGAGCTAAAATATACTAAAGACACAAAATATATTTTTTTAGGAATTTTCTGAGATGTTTTTATAATTTTTATGTATTTTCTAATGCAAGCAGTGCTGAAAATGCATGTTTTTGAATTTTTATAAATAATAAAAAGACTCAAAATTTAAAATAAAAATATTGGCATGAAAGAACAATGTGGCAGGAGATGAAATCTATTTTTTGAGATTTTTTCGAATGTTCTAGATGCATGAAATAAATAGGGAAAGCATACAAAAATACAAGGCCTGACAAGGGTATAAATGTGAATAGAGCAAAGTTCAAAGGCCAATATGCAAATTTGCCAAAAAGTTAACTCTTAATATTAATATCCAATCAAGTGCAAAATAACCAAACCCGCGACGGTCTGGTTGCAAAATCACCAAGTTTCGTCGGCCTACGTGGACTTGGACTGAAATGTAGATAAAGAAAATGTAGGGTCCTTTTTACAATTATTACAAAGATATAACACATCAGATGAATGATTCAGTGTTGAATATTAAACACAAAAAGATGACGGGTCAAAAGCACAAAATACCCAAACACTAGCGATCGGACGGCGACTGGAGCGTCTGGGATCCAAGCCTGATCGGACGGTCGTGGAGTCTCCTGGATGAACAAGGAAGAACACGGCCCCAACCGAACTTCAATCGATTGTATGGCGCTGCTCCGGCCATTATCCTCATCGCAGAAGTCCTCCAAAGACACTTGGAAGTGTCCTCGGTCCGCCAATGGAGCCAAAATGGCTCGACAAACTACAGTGCTCCGTGGCGGAGTCGAAGAAGGAGTTGGAGTCCAGGAACCTCACGTTTCCAAAACCGACCCCCCAAGGGGGTCCTTTGACTCCTGCGACCTGCAAAAACGAGTTAAGAAAGTCATGGGCAAAATGCCGCGACCTTCTGGAGGGAAAAAATGGCGGAGAATGGCAAGAAAGGAGCTCGTCGGAGCAAGCTCCGACGAGGTGATGGCGAAGGGTGAACAGAGGGGTATAGCTCGAAAGTGAAGGGGGAAATCTAATCCTACAGCTACGGAGAATCTAAAAATGCAAGAAAAATGAAGAGAAAATGTACCTCCATGGCAGAACACCAGAGATATGTACCTCACGACCAAGGTGGTCGGAGATGGGTGGAGACCACGATTCACCTAGCCAAACTCTCCCGCGGCAAGGCCAGAGAGTAGTTGTCACCTTCCTCAATCTAGGGCGCTAGGAGGAAGAAGTTAGGCAAGGGAAAAAGGGTTCAAAGCTGTGAGGGAAGGTTGGAGGTCTTTTTGAAAGAGTGGTCGACGGGGCTACAAGAACGAGGTGTATCAGACGATGCAGCGATCCAAAGATCGAAGCACTCCATGGGCGTGTATCCTCAATGCATGATGAACAAAAGTCAAGAAGGAAGCAATGCCAAATGGTGAAAGAAGCGCTCTCCAAAATTCGGAGAAAACGCCAAAAAATCAATATCTGACACAGTGCAGGGGGCGTGTTAGAGAGTGGGTGAGACGGCAAGAAGATCGAGGTATATCCCGCGAATCAACGATCCAATCCCTGATACAAAGTGTGGGCGTGTATGTTGGATATGTGGTGCACAAAAGTCAAGAAGGACATAAGGCCAAATAATGCAAGAAGCAGCCTCGAAAAATGGGAGAAAATGGCTAAAAACGCAACTCTAACGGGCTGCAGGAGCAAGAACCAAGGAGTTGACCAGCGGGTCAACTTCCACCTGGTTGGTCCACGTGGACCAACCAGGAAAATCCCTGGAAAAAAAATTGTAAAATCAATAAAAAGTAGCAAATCAATTTATTAAATTATGGTTAAAAAATAAAAAATGTTTATTGTTTTATAAATTATTTTATTATGAATTTTAATTATTTTTATGAGGTATAATTTTATAAGTTACCTTTTATACCCTTTATAAGTATATTCTTCTATGTATTTTATTACTTTATTTTTATTTTGTATATTTAACTTATTTATTTTTGTTTATTATTTTATAAATTTATAAAGTATTTTTATACACTTAAATATATTTTTATTTTATTTTTCTGAATTGTTTTGTATATTTAATAAAATAGAAGTATGTATTATACAGGTATATGTATAGGTATAATACCTATGTTTTGTGTATACAAGTATTTTTATTTTGAGTTTTCTTTGCATTTGTATTCTGATTTTAATGTACATAATTATTATAAATAATATTTACAAAATTAAAAAATATAAAAATATAAAAATAATGAATAAATAATAAAATGAATATTTCAATCTGTACAATTATACAATGTGGGTCCAAAACTCAACTTTCAAACCGTAGCTCCGCCAAATATGAAACCATCGCCATTAAATAGCTTATTTTATTCTATATACAATTAAAAGTGAGTTTGCTGCATTTGGAGTTTTTATTTGTGGGATACGGGTCTGGGAAGTTGGGATTCTGGATTTTTATTCAGACCATAACTTTTTATCTGTAGATTAATTTTAAGTGAAATCAATTTTGCATTTTTCTTTATTTAATTATCTACAACTTTCATGTTCAAAGTTTCTTTATTTGAGGTATAAAAAGTGGAACCAAATATAAGTCCCAAAATGAATAAAGAATGAATAAAATAAAAGGGATTTGTATTGTATTTTGGCCCTTATCTCCCCCTACTTTATTCCTTGTCGACCTAGTCATCTAGATGCCTAGGTCTCGGGGTTTCGGGTCATAAAATATTTGCAATATTTTATTATTTTCTTCTATTTTCTTTATTCAATAATTTTGGCTCTAAAAACCGCATTTTATACAATATTTACACACATATACATGAATGCTAAAATGCATGAATTAGCTCTATTTACATGCATTTACTAGGGTTTTTAAGGCCAAAATGATAGAATAAAGACGATGAAACGTAGATTCATCACCGACCTCCTCCCTGTGAAAGGGGGAGGAGCAATCGAGGACGCGATGATGACGGCTACCCCCGACGAGACCTGCAGCTTGCACGATTACGTTGTGGTGGCTCTGCCACCGCCAAGCTGCCCCCAGTTGCTGCAGGGGTCCAGCGATGACCCGAGGTCCTCCTAGGACCTCAAGCCCAAGCTTCTCGTCCGCATTATCCTCAGGTAAGCTTCTGATATTCCTTTTTGTTTTTCTTCTAATTTCTCTTAATTAAGTAGGACTCGCCACACACTTTCATCCTTCATTACTCATTCCCAGAGCTTCAGCCACACTCCACCATCCTCGCGCCACTCACAGATCACCTTCTTCCCCTTCTCCGCTCCTAACTATTCCTACCCAATCTGCTCCGCCCTTCATGGCGGAGGAGCACCTGAGCCTCCATTTTCTCCGCTCGCATAGGCTTCCATTCCATTCACAATCACCTCAAATCGCACGCTTCGATTATAGCTTACATATGCAGGCCTTGAACTTCAATGATAGGAAGTCTCGCCGGAGCTGTCTTCGCAAGCTTCATCTCCGGCGAACAAACATCGGCCGCGTCTTCCAGGAACTCCAGTTGCTCCGCCGAGCTTCCACGAAGCCATCGATGCCTTCAGGAGTTGCAAGGGATCATCTCCGCGCTTGATAGGAGGAGGCGGTGCTCGGAGCCCATCGCCGGAGGCCTGACTTCGCCGCTAGTCGCAGAGGAGGAGGAAGATACAGTTGCCGTTGGATGCACCTCATCGGTGTCCATCCAATGGCTCACGTTCGTCCATGTCCTCATCACCTTGCATCTCCAGCTTCCGTCGGATCTTCCAAAATCGATGGCCACCAGATGTCCACGTTGCCTTCCCACCCTTCGATCCAGCCACCATCTGATCTTCATTGATCAAACAGTCTTCAAGTGGCCACGTGTTTGTTCTGGGAGGCTTCTCCAGACCTTAGGCTTGGAACCCCCGAGCCATCTCCGAGTCTCGCCCGAGCCACATCTGAAGCTGAGCCTGACACTGAATCTACTCTGAGCCTCCTCCGAGCCTACAGCAGTCCGAGCCTCACCGCACGTGTCCTGTCACGTGCGGGCAGGGGTATTTTGCATGGAGACCCCGGAAGTTTTTAATAATTGTAACCAGGTCCTAACAACACGTGATAACCATACGTGCATGGAGTATTTTGCATTTGAACCCTTACAAGTTTTAATAATTGCATATATACCCCACGTGTGTGGGTAATATACAGGGAAGGCTTCGTGACTTTTGTAAATTACATTTTAACCTTCCAGGGACCTGTTTGTTATGTTTTTCTTATTATTTCTATGTTTCATTACATTTATGCCCCTGGTTTCATTTATGAATATCTTGAGCATCCGAGCTCTGTTTCAGTTGATTTCAGTGGCGTTTCGAAGCTTGTTTTATTCTCTTCTTAATGACATGCTTAGATCTTTGTTTTGAAACTATGAACTTTGATGCATTATTTTAAATCAAGTGTCTCACATATAATTCCTCGTATGCCTTGTATTACTTCATTAATGAGAATAGATTTAATTGCTCAAATATTTTATATAATCTGGGCATACTTGCATCATTCTAACATTGCATTTCTTTGTATCTTGTTGCATGAAAAGCAAATAAAAAAAAAGCATATCTTCATATTCATTTTTGCATTGTTCTTGTCTTCTGCATTCATTGACCTGTGATTTTTAATTCATCGCTTAATTTAGGTATTAAAAATATGAATTCATACATAAGAGGCTTGTGTCCCTGAGTTCGACCTTGGGCTTTCTCAAGTAAAAAAATCTATCACTTTATTTTGATTGATTATTTTAAATCAAGCGGTCTTTGACGCACCTGATTCGGCCAACTACAACGCACTACTCGTCGGGGGAGCGATGTCATCTGTAGATACCACTCTCCTCATCTAATCCTTCTCTCGATTGTCACATTTTTACCCTTCTTTCGTACTTAAGTTGACCGGAGCCTAAGTATAGGGGAACCTGATGCCCACTATATATACTCTCTCCATCCACTTCTCCCATTATCCACCTCATTTTTCGCCCTTATTTTATACCTAGCATGTTCACATCCTAAGTATAGAGGACATAGCACTCTCTAAGTAAAGGGGTGTGTGTATATATACAATGTATATACTTTACCCATATCTCGTGCTTTCGCATAAGTCTATATGTATTTACGAGGTGGGTAAATAACTTGTAAAAACTAAAAAGAAGAATTTTGCAACTAACACTGACTGTATCTGATTGTGTGCAACAAATTTTTTTTGAAATAAATTGGCTTCTTATTTATTTTTGCATAAAAAATATTGCATTAAAAAATCTCAAAAAAGAGAAAGAAATCACAAAAAAATTGTGTTTCATTTCCCGCACCTGCACTTCATCCAACATTACATGCATATGCATATGTGAAAAGTCCTTAGGTTCTGAACCGACTTATGAATAAAAATCGAGAGTGGTCTGGACTTGACCTTAATCCACCTAATTTTCAGAGGAACTTCACCGAGAAAAAGAATTTTAGAAGCTTCAGGTCTTTGACTTAATTCTTCGAGTTCCACATAATAGTGTACAGATCAGTTTAACTCTTAGTGTCTAACCTGGTCTCTTCATTCTGAGTACAACTCTGTAATAAGCAATTAATTTGTACTCTCGCACTATGCACTTATCTCAACTCAGACATGGTGTTTGAAAGACTGTGAGTTTCTTTTCTGGTAGCGTGGACATCTAAAGATCAGAGTACGGGTTGAAATAAAGCTTTGAAAAAGGGATGGATGGCTGCGCACAATTTTTTCTAAGACCCCAAAACATGTATGTAGAAAAAGATTCCATAACCATAGGGGCACAACAAGATCCAAGCAGCGCTACCAAATATCCAAATCAAAAGAAGCCAACTACCAAATAAATATTTGACCAAAAAAGGTCCAAGTTCCAAGAAAACCTGCATATCTTGGTGGAGACTTGGCTAAACTGGCCGCTTCACAAGGAGAGGTGACTACACTAGTCACACTAAGTTCTTTTCTCCTTCTAATTTCTCCCCCTCTTCAATTGTGAACACAATGCGGCAAACCTTAGAAGGAAATACCTGAGTCCCCAAGGATGAGTTATTGGAGGAGAGGTTTGTATGGTAGTCTAGCATTTTAGATGTGAAGAGCACACATGAGTCAGTGGTTCAATGTTCATGGGGTATGCTTTGGGAGGAGGATTGATCTAAGATGACTACTGAGCCGAAACTGTGACAATGATGTGCAGAACTTCGATGTCGTTGATTTGAAAATCCTAATTCTCACAGAAGTTCCACCAAACTAATAATCTAAATGTCGGATCTAGCTCTATTTTCACCTTCTGCTCATGGTCTTCGTATGGAACACAATCTCATTTCACCTCATTGCATTTCTTTAGATGCTCGGGGACAAGCATGGTTTGAGTATAGGGGGATGGTGAATCTTATATTCATCACTCTAAAAGATCATAATTAAGCTCAGTTCACAAAAATTCATCTATATTTTATCCATTATTCTGCATAATTAGCATTCATGCATGTATAAATAATAATTGCATTTTATAAATCATTATTGCATAAAATAAGAAGCCAATAATCTCAACCCAATTAACCTACAAAATAAGATAACTTACCCTATTTTTACTTAATTCATGCTAACTCTAAATAACTTTAAATCACCTCCACTATGTACATATTACTAACAAGAATAAATGAAAAATATTAAAAAAATTCACTAACATAAATAAGCGAACCAGAAATCCAAACCCTAATTTCAGGATGATCGGACTAAAACGCTGATATCTTCCTCATACAGTGTCGATTTTATCCTACTCACTTTTGAACTAATATATATTTGATTACCTTCAAAACAAGATCAATTTCAAGTGAATCAAAACTCATATATTAAAGTGTGGATTTTAGGCCTCTTTTGTACATTTTATGTTTTAGAGGTTTTTGAATGTATTATTTATGCAAATAATTAACTCATTTTATTTTATTTATTTTCCATTTATTTTCTTTTACGAAAGTTTTATTAAAATGTGCAAAAATCCAAATCCAAAATGAGCTTGAAATCAAAGAAACTAATTGAGTCTGAGTCTTCACTAACAGTCTGTACAAAAGTTGTCGTTTTGTATTTTATTTTATTTCTTCATTTTCTTAATTAATAAAAATACAAAAAATGATTAATGTGTAAATATTTATCTTTGATTTTATCATATTTTTATGCATTTTTATATTGATTAAAAATAACAAAAAATAGAAAAATCTAAAAATCAAGGTCTTATATATACATAGAATACCCCAAAAATATCGCTTTGCACAAATGACCTATTTTAGTTTTGATATCTTCATGAATGTTGTAGATCTCGTCGAGACGAGCAATTTGCATGAAGAATTTTTTTAATCCGAGGTCATTTGCTATGCCATTTTGATTTTTCTTTTCTATTTATTTTTAATTTTTCTAGAGCTGACACGTGGCAGTTCTTGGAGCCACCACGTGTCACTCAATTTTCGTATTTATTTTTTATTTATTTGATAAAAAAATTAATTAAAAATTTAAATAATTTTAAAAAAAAAATAAAATAATAATAATAATATAAAGTGTCACATGGATGCACTAGGGCCGTCCAATCTCGGTCGATCGGACGACACCTGTGTATCTCCTTCCTCCCTCTCTTTCCCTTTTCGGAGCGGCGCCACCATCCCCCTCTTGCGTATTCGACCAACTTCCAAGCGCTGCCTCCACTACATACCATGCTTCTCTTGTGCCTCTAGGTACACCTCCGCCTTCTCATCCCCTCCGTCTTCTTTTATCCATCCGCCGACTGCACACCAGTTTGGGGAGCCGGGGTGATAGACCGACCTCCCACTCGATCTGGCGAGATCTGACCTTCTCAAGGTCGTTGCAAGTCTCCCCATAGCGACGTTTCCTTGCTCCGGCGTGCAATGCCGTCGAGCTCCTACTTCATCAACACTATCCACCTCCATCCTCCACCTCCGTTCTCCTCCACTTAACACCCTCCCTCACATCGCTCTCCTCGTCATACCTCGTGCATCTTCGATCCACAATGGAGCAGTCAACCCCCAGCCACTTCGCCCGTGCTTCTTCACCACCGCTAGGGCTTCCGCCACGACTCCCCCTCGAACCACCGACCATCAACCTCCGCCTGCGACTCCAGCATCCATCGTACTTCATCTCCAGACATCATCAGCATTCCTCACCGTCGGAGGACTGCTCCCTCTTCTAGGAAGCTTCACCAGCCCACAACGCTCCGCATTCGAAGGTTGGAGCCTCTCCGAAGGCCTCCATGTCCTCCACCATGCCAGCCATCATGCCTCGGCCGGGTGCCACCACCGACTACATGCGCTTCGCCGCTCCCTTCTGTCGCGAAGACCAAGGCCCGTCTTACGTGCTCTGCACTGTGATAGGAGGGAAAATTACATAAAGACCCCTGGAGACCCCTCATTTCCCCTACCAGTCCAGCCACTCCAGGGTCACGTGCAATGCACGTGACCACTGGACATTTTGTAGCAGAGCCCCAGAAGGTCCCCTTAATTCCATCCAGGTCCCACCGACCCAGTAGTCATGTGGTTAGCACATGACTATTGGGAATTTTCCAGATACACCCCTCAGTTTGTAAGTAATTATTCCTTAGTCCTCTCACTACATTATTTTTATTATTGTAATTGCACACGTACCCCTGTATTCATCTATCATTTTGAACCTCTACTGATCATCTTTTTATTTATCAAAAATTTGCATTTTGTAGTACAATTAATTTTTTTACATTATGGCATGCTTGTGACATTTTTACTCTATGTGATTAATTAATAATTAATATTCTTGTGGAAAATTGTATATTTTTCCCATTCTATACTTAGAAATTAATAGTTAATTAACTATAGCCTCAAAAATTGCCAAAATTCACAGATCATAGAATTAATTGTATTTGACATCGTGCCAAAAAAAGAGCTGCATTTACATGCATATTTTTTTGTAAAAAATCATTTTGTAGATTTCAATCATTTATTTTTAGTAGGTATTAAATCTCGTATTTTTAAGGTTTAGGATTTTTCTGAGAGAAATCACATAGTCATAGATCTTGGATAATTTTATTCCTTGAAAATAAATAGTTTTAATATTTATTATAATTACTTATTGAAATTCACTTTGTTTGCATCCATAACTTCATTATTTCTTCATATTAAATCCAAAATTTCCAAAAAAAAATTATGAGCATTTATTTCATCATACTTGACATCTCAGCCAAGTTTCATATTTTTTGGACATCATTTGATTGATATTTATTTTATAGTCCTTAAAACCAACCGTATTTGCATTTTGCATTCCAAAGTTGCATTAAAAATATCAAAAATATCCCGCCCCAAAAACCATGCAAGAAATTCGATAGACATAATCCTAAGTTGTTCCTTTACCTCTTTGAGTTCGACCATGGGACTTGTCCAGGTAAAATAAACAAAAAAATCACTTGAATTAATTGGATTAAAATTCAGAGTGATATTTCTTGATTGATTTCGATTACCCGTCTACAATGAAATGACAAATTCATCATATTTCAAATGATTAATTAATTCACATAAATTAATGTAGGGAAATTGTGACTCATCAATGACCCTCCCATTGTCCCTTCATTTTTGTGCAGAAGTGTGATCAAGGAAACCACTTGGAGTGGACATCCATGCTCCTAACAAAGCTCCAGGTGGCCCGTACCTCTAGGCCCCTTCCAATGGGGCCCAGACTACATGTACGAAAGATCATCACGAAGAGGAGGAGGCCTTCAGTGAGGCAATCAGAGGTTGAAGGCGCATGAAATCCTATACCAAGTCTCGTCGGAGTCGAGTTCTTGAGGTGTTCTTTGTGAACCCTTAAGAGCCTTTCGATCAAGCCTTCACCCCATATCTAATCTGGACCGTTGATTACAGTCGAAGCAGTACACGCCCTCGACTGTTGAGAGCGCCACATGGAAGCTTCTCCGCCATCTGATGTACACCTTGAAGGGGTAAATATATTAGTATCCCCTCTACCTTTTGTATTTATTTGTTAGTCCTGTAATATGTAAATAAACTTTAAAGGTATTATAAAAATTACACGAACCCTCCGCACTTTATTATTTATTACACTTAGTTTTAGTGACAGCTCACCTCACATGATGGTTCACATGAGGTGGACAAATTGCAGGATACCCCTCTCAGGTTTGTTTATTTCTTTTAAGTTCTAAAAAATGTATTACAATGTTAAAAATACAAAAAAACTATATTATATATTACTATATAATACAACTCCAGACCAAAATTCATAAAACTATATAAAAAGAAAGCCTTTAAATGGCAAAAACTTCATAACGCTATAAAAAATTACAAAATTTATATAAATCCAAAAAATATTTTTTGTTGTATATTTTTCTTTATATTATATAATATATATTAAAAAGAGTTTTTGGAATTTTTAAAATATTTACCAATTTTTAAATCCCAAAACAATACGACCTATTAACATAAGTCATTGTTTGTACATTTTCAATCAATTAAAAATACCAAAAAATAGAAATAATGCAAGAAAATAGAGAAAAATATTTAAAACGTAAAAATATTTTATTTTATGATTTTTGAGTATATATAGACATATCTATAAATATAAAACTCTATATAGCTTATATATAATATTACCATATATACTTATTATTATAAACACCTTAAATATATTTTAAAATCTTGTGAAAATAAAGGGTTGTGCTTACTTGTATTTTCTAAATTTTTATATATTTATTATTTATATATATCATATATTGTGTTATAATTATACATATTAATATATATACATATTATATCTTTAAGAACAAAGAAAATTAAAAAATTAGAAAAATATAAAAATAAATAAAAATTATAAAATTAAAAACATAAAAATATATAATATAAAATCCATAAAAATTAAATATAACTAAAACACGTAAAAATAGAAAAACAAAACTAAAAAATAGTTGTTTATTTTATAGACAATAATTATTTAGCATATCCACATATTTGCTCTTAGTGGTTCGACTTCTGCACTTGCTTGTTGTACACATTTATTGTATGGTATTATAAATTTCACCACGTACAGCTATCATTGATTTATCATAGATTGTGGATTGATTGTTACCTTAATTGATTGGTGGTGTTCCGAGTACTACGAGAGCGGCCGGCACATCGATTGTCAGATCTGACTTGTCGGACATTACAAGCCCTCCAAGATTAGGCGTTAAGAACCCCTTACTGATGGATTTAACAAAGAGATGGATCGGGGATGATGATTGCATCAAGATGGAGGTGATCGTCGGTGATCGGATCTCGTTTAAATCAACCTTGATTCTTGCTCGTGATCCCATCCATGGATTCCTATCGTGAAAGACTTGCTTCTAGGGTTGATTTCTGACGATTTTGAGGTGTTGAAGACGAATCAAAAATGAAGAAGGCACCTGGAGCTCTATTTATAGGCGTTGGGAAAGATGAAATTTAAATGATGAAGAGCGCGCAGATCGAAGCAAAATCTGATGCAAAAATGGATCAGGTGTGGATCTATGATCCACTTATTCTAATCAGGAAAATAAATCACAAGAAATAGAGATATGATCAGGTCGAAAATAATTGGAGATAGAGGTGGGTTAGGTTGCTGGAGCGGGTTGAAAGGGGGGAGAAGAGTTGACCCGGGTTAATGGACCCAGGTCCAACCAATTGGTGCGAGTTCGAATAGGATAAGCACTAAAAGACAAAACTAAATAAAAATAGAAATAATTATAAATAAATTAGAAAATGATTTTAAAATATAATTATCAACATAAAAATGTTTATAATTTAACAAACTATTTTTTGTAATATTTACTAAATTAAATAAATTATTTTATAAGGTTAAATAATTAAAACATAGATATTTACATGTATAACTTACCTATATACAAAGTATACATATTTTTAATTATGTATTTTACAAATATACATGTTATTTTATATTTTATTTATTTACACAATAATTTAAGGAGTATAAATATTTTGATTTTATTTTTGTGAAATTATTTAATGGAATAAATAAATACAGATATGTACGATATAAGTACATTATGCCTATGTTATAGATACAACTATTTATTTTTTATTATTTGTAATCTTGTTATTTTTATTTGTATTTTATATAAATAATATAAAATATGTACAAAATAATATTCAATACGTGTAAAAATAAATAAATAAATAAATAAATAAATAAATATGTGCACTATACACTCATAGATACAACAAACACTCTAAAAAGCTGATTTTTACATCTTAACTTCAAATTTTATGAAACCACTTTCTTTTTAAAGCTTATTTTATTTTGAACACAATGAAAGTGAGTTTGATTCATTTTTGAATTCATATGGAGTAGATATTGATCTTTCAATTCTGGCTTTAGAGTGTTGCCTCTTTTATTATGTGCATGGTTTATTTTTGCAATTATTTTTATTATTTAAAACATAATTTTATGTACAAATTTAAGAATAAAATATTTTTATTTGAGATTGAAATAATGATAAATAAAATAGTACAAAATATATGCCTTATAAATAGTGATGACTATGTACAAGGTGAATTGATTTTGTAGGAGTTTTATAAATTAAGAACATTATCTCCTTCTACTTTATTCGTTATCGAATATATCAATGCTTGACATTGTCCAAGGGTTTCATATCAGTTTGTATTTATTACATATATACAACCTTCTTTATTTCTTTTTCTTTTCTTCTTATTCTTTTATTTTGATACAAATAAGTGCTAAATACAGAATATTAACAAATGATGAACGAATGTAAATTAATGGGAATTAATTATTATTATTTATAGATGTTTTACTAAGGATTTAAAGCCAAGCGGAAAAAAATAAAGATGATTAATTAGTCATTAATCACTTATCATGCACCTTGCAGGCCAATCAATATCCGATCTAAATACGATTGATGAGTCGATGTATGATAAACATGTGTTGTAGTTCTATTCGATCAAATTTTAATAGTAATATTTTTATAGGTTGGTGGTATTATGCGGCTTCGTCATTCATTTAAACATAATATACCGGTATTATTATATGAGCAGTGGGTGATTGATGGGTTACTAGCGACTCCTTCACTTTACTATATAATTACGATGGCAAAGCTGATGTGTGCATTTGATGGCAAAGCTGATGTGTGCATTTGAGATGGATAGCATCCTAATTAAACTGATTGATCATGTCGCACTTAAAGGCTAACCTGAGACAGGAAATATTATGGATATCAGTTGGGATACCATTGTAGTGGTTTTAAATGAAATTGCCTATTCGTGAAATTGGATATTGAAATGGTGGAAACTTTAAAGGGGGTATTATACAATGAAGATGACATTTCTTGTATCAACGTGTGCTTGGTAATGAGATAACCAGGATCGATGTATCACACCAGACGACTGAGATTTATAGGACTCACTAAGGATGTTTTGTCCCGCTATCATTTATTCTGACAAATCATTTCTTATTTCTTTTTGTCCAGATGGTTTCTAACAAGAAATTGCAGTGGATGGCTATCATGTTCATCTTTCGTCAAGAATTACATAGAAATAGGAGACAAGCGGGCAACAAGCTGCGCCGTTAGTCCTTTTTGAATTGCAAAATCAATCCTTCTAAACAACGCATCCGTAAACCTAGGAACCATCATATTACTACTCATGACTTTTTGAATCATCTTTAAAAGTTCAACAGCTTCTGGTGCTAAGAAACCAAAAGTATCACAATCAAAAGGAATGAAGGCATGGTGACCATGGAAGGCCGTATCGCGATATATCGGTGATATATCGGTATCGACATGTCACCGATATATCGGTGATATGGTCGATATTTAACCTTCCAAGACCATTTTATTCACAATCTCGGTTCAATATCGGTAATATGGCATCGATATATCGTCGATATATCGACGATATATCGTATCGACATGGTATCGATATTGATACCGATATCGATATGTCCTTCCAAGCCTGATTCTCAGTGCATGCTTTCCTATGCTTCACCACTTTTGTTGAAGCAGCAAAAGTGGTGATTAATGATGGTTTCTTCGTGATGCACTGTAAGTTGGCGATGGATATGTAGAGCGGAAAAATCATCGCTCCTTGTCATTCAATCAAATGGAGGAGATTATGAATACACAACTAAAATAACCCTCATGCAATGTATCTATATAAAAAAATGTCTAGCTAATCGCATACGCTATGTCTAGAGAAAGAACATTATATTATATACACATTTAATTTCTCATTGTGGAAAAATACACTACATTCATTGTAGAATATGTTTCAATATCGAAGTTGCAGCATACCCAAAATTTCTATTGCACGTGTCTTGTAAGCGCTCAAAGCGCAATAAGTCTTAATAGAAATAACTAAACTGTATCCCTTATCCGTTCTTTGCCAACCAAACATGGAATAGCGTATAACAACCACTCATCCCTTGTTATCCCTCGAAATACTGTCCCTATAAACAAAAGAAATGAGGGATAAAATCTATTTATTCATTATCCCTCATTCCTAGACCTAATGGGGCTTTAGGGTTTCTCATTAAAGACTGAGAAGAGAGGATACTAATCGTGTCGATTAGTATCAACAAATCCTTTAGATTGAACATACCATCCTTCTCACATGTAATGTAAGACACAAAACATTAACTAACAAAATAGGGAATAATATTATATTACTTATGAAAAAACATTGTAAAATTGTAAATCAATCTCTTCAATTGTAAAACAATGACGTTCTAGTGACAATACAATACCAAAATGTCTAAAACAACCACATAATTAAATTTCAGTTGCTATAGAAAAATAAAAAAAGATTCTTTAAAAATGATATATCTTAGCAACTAAGCTTGTAGCCTTGGAGGACAATACAACTGGGGTTTCCAGTTTTGGGAGTGGGATTTGGGTTTCTCGTGCATGAGGGGTTAGGAGCATATGGCATCAACTGTGTTTGGCGTGAGGGGATGGAGCTGGGAGGGGACATATGTCCTTGACTAAGGCCCGCGGGACACATTTGGGCTGGGTCGTGGGCTCCATCTCAGGCCATACTACGGGCCACCACTCGGGCCTATGTCGTGTCGGGCCTCGGGCCGGGTCGGGTTGGGCCATGCCAAGCTCAAGCCCGGCCCAAAAAAATTTAGGCCGATTTTTTAAGCCCAGGCCCAATCCAATGTCCTCTTGAGCTTGGGTTGGATCGGGCTTTTTAAGCCGGGCTTCGGGCTGGGTCGGGCCGGCCCAGCCCAATGCCCATCCCTAGTTAGAGTGGATCTTCTAGATGTTTTTGTTGAGCATGACAAGGTCGAAGGTCCGATAGATAGTTTATTGGTTAATGAGATGGAGTTTGAGTTGGGTCTCCTGTGAAAACTTTGTTGATGTATACACATGAATCCACCTTAGATGAACCAACTTGGTAACTTCACGTCCCATGAGTTTATTGGTAATCTCACGTAACTTTCCTTGGAGCCTTGACACTTGCATTGCATTATATAATTGATCTTTTGTACTCTAAGTGTAGTTTCATGAAAGATAACGAAGAGAGTTTGATGTGAGTAGTGGACATCGACGCATTGTCAAATCACTATAATCTTTGTGTTAACACGACCTCCATATGGTAAGACAGGGGGAAAAAGGTAGACTCGAAGACATCATCACTGATGACAACCTCAATTCCTTTAGGCCTTGTTCGTATGGAGGATAAGGGGGAATGGAATAAGGGGAATAAGCCCCCAACACGGTTCCCCGTGGTACGACTATTCCCCATTATTTCATTTTATTTTACTCTTATTCCTATCTTTATCCCACCTTACCTACCGTTATTTCACCTTATTCTCCTTATTCTTATCCTCCAGTCGAACGGAGAATAGACCCTTATTCCCCTTATTCCCCATCCTTATTCTTGCTTATTCTCCTACCGAACGGGCCCTTAAGAATTTTGTTGACGTCGAGGATACCAATGAGGAGTTTTACAACGTCAACATCCTCACGGTTGGCTAGGAGTGAAGAGATTTTGACGAAGAGATGTTTATGTAAGTTCTAAAGGATGTTATTGAGGATGTAACGTATGTGGTGTACCGAGAGGCCCAAGACCACACCTTATTAAGACTTTAAGTCCTCGATCTTCAGCTCCAAAACCAGTAAACGAGCAATATGGAGATTAAGCTGCAATGAGACATGCAGACTCTTGTTGGATTGTTCTTCATAGAAAAATTCGATGGGAATGACATGCCGTTACCGTCTCTGCTCGGATACCGCTTGTTGGGGATATAAACCACCATACGGATACGGAAGCAGATGCACAATCGACTACCACCACCACCATGAAAGCACGTGAAGAAAAAAACAACCAGATATAACGGTAATCGGTCATCTCTCGCGACCACCGAAGAAGAAAGATCATTATAAAGTAGAACGGTAGAACTCTCTCCGTTCCCTCGCTCTCTCATCTCTTTCCCCCCCCTCTCTCTCCCCTCTCTACAAGTTACATTGTTCTTTTGGTGATGTAGATGCAATGTCCCCACCTCCTCTATATATAGCCCAAATATAACCCCATAATCATATTATCAATAGAAATATAAATAGAATACAACTCAACTAATATTTGAATTAGGAGTCCAATCGCAAGATTCCAATCCTATTGTGACTCTAATCCTAACAAAATTTCGCGACCAATTGCTTTTTTCAGGAGATTTTCCATAAGAGGCAGATGGTATCATATAGGAGTTTCGCTACAAGGATCTTCTTGGCCCCGTCTTCATTTTTTCCAAGAACTCAATCATCATAAAGCACGGAAGCTGGTGTTTTGCATAGAGTGCCTCCAAGCAAATCTTCGTTGGCCAAAAGAGGGATATAGCATGACCTGTTGAGAGGGAAGGGGAGGACCCCGCCGTGAGACCCTTCCATGGGTCGCGGGCATAGGGACGGCACCAGTTTGCTTTCCATGGAGGGGGAGTTGTTATGTCGTCAGGTTGATGGAGAGGAGACGAAAGGGGACTATGGTTGTCAAAAAGGGACAAGCTTTTGACACCGGATCTTCTGTGTTGTGATGGGTTCTCTTTTTTTTTTTGAGAATTTCATCTCAAAAACCATCCTTGATTTAGTCATCGGTTAATATTCAACATGTTCTCCAAATTTCGTTAAAATCTATTGTAATTTGCTATTTTATCTTAATGGTCAAAGGCTTGGTTCCTTTTTTAATGGGATTTAAGTTGTTTAAATATTGATCGGATCTTTAACCATTAAGATAAAATAGAAAATTATATCGGATTTTGACGAAATTTGGAAGACATGATGAACATAAACCGAGGATTAAATATATAAGAATGGATTTTGGAATGAAATTCACAAAAAAAAAGAGAGCTCATTACAGCACCTCGGCAACTCCAACTTTTTTTATGTTTTAGCCGCATCACCGTGTTCATTGCAATTTAAGAGAAAGGCAGGGAAATTATGGTGGCGTTTTGAATGCCTAAAGTCGAAACAATGTAGGCACCGGGATAACGGTTGGTGGGGTGATCGAAGTTGATTAGACGTGGTTAACCACCTGCATAAGGGTCAAGGCGTTTTAATTAGTCCCTCCAGGTAATTTTGAGTTTCGTTGATATCCGAAGAATTGACGGTGGAGAGATATACCGGAGGATGAAAAGGTTCTCTCATGAATCGCCTCTGCTCCCTACAGCCCATCCCGCACCGTCCCCTTCACGGCTATCGATCGCATTATCGGATCATACTCATCATGATTAGGAACAACAACGAGGGAATCGTGGTATTTATGCACCGATTTCAATGTTTTCTTTTCTCTAGATTTGGGTTCGGAGCTTTCATTGTATCTTATTGTACTCGAATGTTGTATTTTTATTAGGGTTCTATTAATTGCAATTTGGATGATGAGAGGGTTAGCTATTTGCATCGTTAATAACCCAAATCAATCAGATAATTTAATCTATAGCTACATTGGAAGTGAGGGGTGAAGGTGTGAAATTGGATGCGCGTAGGTGTGAATCAAGTCTACGGAGAATGCATCGGTAGACTACAGAGTATGCATGCTTCTTTATCGGTTGGTCTTCTTTTTTCTGTGGGTTTCCTCTGTAATGTTTCTTTTACAGGAAAGGTCTGTTTTTTAGTGTAGAACATATCTTGGAGTTCATCCCTAAATAATTTTGAGTGTCATTATTCAGTTCTAATGGTTTCACAAGAAAAAATAGTTGTTTGTTCAAGAAAGGCCCATCCTTTCATTCCATTTCGAGGTTTCTTCAACTCTGCAATATCTTATGTATGGATCTTACTGGAAAGTAGTTTTTATCAGTGGTCTTTTGTATGGATATTTCTGAAAACCTGTATTGACTTACCATTATGATTGTACAAATCTGATTCGCACTTTTTATTCTTAATGGATACATTTAATCATCACCAGTAGCAAGTATTTTTTTTTTTGTTTTTGGGTCTTTTGAGTCAAACTCACATTTGACTATTCCTATATCAAATGTTTAAGTAATGCTTGGAGCAGTGCAATCCACGAATATCATGACCATGCGTATTATACATATTACATTTTAAGGAGACGTGAATATTATACATTTTAAGGAGACGTGAATGGTCATTGTATCTTTTGTGCCATCTTGATTCTTGAGTTGTATTTTAAGGAGATGAGAACCAGACCTGAAATTGGAGCTTTGCAGTTCACAAAGATAAGATACAACCTCATCTTTTTGTATATTTTACAAAAACAGTTGTTTGTTTGCAGAAAATGGGATAGCACACTTATATTGGACTCACTTGTAGAAATTTGGATAGCACACTTGTTCTAGGGATAGTCTACTAGCTTCACTTGTATTCGACTCAATCTGTGCTTCTTCCAAGGGTATTGATATATTTGCACTTGTTTGTTGTGGTACTGATGTATTTGTGCTGATGTATCTGTGCTTTTTTGACTTTGTTTCAGGAATACTGGTGTATCTGTGTTGATGTATCCGTACTTGTTTGACTAGTTTCATATTCTTGCTTGAAAATAAGAGTGCACAAATTGTTTGTTTTTATATGGTGCACAGGTTCTTGCTTGAAAAGAAGAGTGCACAGATTACACAATGATCATTTGTTGTAGTAATCCGCGGGTACCCGCGGGTACCCGCTAATCGTTCAAATCATCTGGGTATCCATTAGAATCGGGTACCCGTCAAAACGGGTCAGGTCGACCCATTGACCCAACTATGACGGGTCAGGTCGGGTCATGATCAAACGGGGCGCGTACCCGCCCCACGAACACCGAGGCAAGAGCTTCAGGTCCCGAGGATGGCAAGGGCAGAACGAGTTGGAGGCCGATGAAACCTTAGTCGTGACTCGTGAGGAATCAAAACTCAGAAGGGTCTGGGAAGTTGGCCCGATGGGAGGGGATGATTCCAAACCGGGTACCCGTAACATCCATCGGGGTTTCCATCGGGTTTCCTATATTAACCGGGTCAACTGCATATGGGTACCCGAACCGGATATCTTGTCTTGGGTACCCGCCAATTTAGGGTCAGAACAACTGGGTCGGGTCGGGTACCCATTAAACCCGAAAATACTGAACAGCCCTAGGTTCGATCCCGCAAAACCCCTCGAAGAAGTTTTAGGGTCCGGGACATCAAGTCAAATATAAGATCATCATGGGTTATCGAAAAGACATTGATTTTAGATGAGAGAATGTTGTGAAGCATGTGTATATTAGAGGGTGATGGAGTCGAGGATTTGCTGTGCGGTGGGCAAGATTTTGAAAAGAATCATATATCTTATATCTTATAAACTAACTAAAGCTGGGTTTTTACCACAGCCATTGCCACGTGGATAGCCTTTCTGTTCGGCAATGGCCTACGGTAGTCCCCCTTTTGAAATAATCATAAGTCAAGGAGCGTCTATCTGTCCTCTCCCTACCCTTCTTTCTCTACATATTTAAATATATAATAAATTTATTATCTGTCTAATTATTTTTTGTCTTTCTTTTTTTATAAAGTTTCTTAATAATATCACTTTTACCATGTTTTCTTTCCATCTGATGACTTTTTAATCTGACATCTGAATATTATATAAAGAAACCAATCTAAGTTTTGAATATTTATATCAATATATAAATATTATGTCGAACCAAAACATACGAATATTCTATCAGATATTTATTAGCTACAGTATGGATAAATAATGTGTATACATATAATTATTGATAACAATAAAAATGCCAATCTTTTGATATTCGAAATATGCCAAGTGGTAGAAGTATTACAAAATTTCAGTCGAAGATTAATAATAATTTGATCCGTGTATGATTATTGGCAAGATTTTTAAATTTTAATATGTCATGTATACAAATGAAAATTTCTTTCTCAATATTTTTTTATTATAACCGAAAGAGGCCCTCATTTTTATAAAATCTAGATTGTTTAAATAGAAAAATATTATTTGGTTTTGTAGTTCAGATCATAGTCATATTTTTTATTGAAGAAAGACAGAGATCCATCTTCAAATTTCAAAAAATACAAATCATAAATAGATATAAAATTAAATAAAATAATGAAAATCGTTATATCCTTTAACACCAAATATAAAAAATACATTAGACGAAATTGATATGGTAAACATACTACCATCCCCTCCACTTTTTACTCATTTAACCTCTTTTCGTAATTACATCTCCATCAGTCGTTATCACCATATTTAGTATATATTATTCAAGTAATTTCAATCAATTTCCAAGTTCTTTTTTTGTGTTCTTCGTTTATTAGCAAAATTAACTTCAATGCCAAAAAATTATAAGTAACAAAAGCTAATTATACATGTAAACTAAAGAATGTTGTAAATTATTAAAATAATTCACATTTCACCTAAATAATAAAAACGACATATATAAAAATAACGTGTGGTAGTGATAGATGGATTCTTAAAATTGAAAAGCTGTGATTAATAGTTGATGTACATATACTCTTAATATTATCATCATGATAAAACTCATTTTTCTTCCATTGCTACTCTTGTGTTATAGTAATTTATTATCAACTGCTATGAGAAAATCAACCCTACTTAAAAATATAGGTACAGTTTTTTTAAAAAAAAATTGCTTTTCCTTTCGTTCTTTATCTTAATTTTTTAAATTATATGTTGTCGAAGTCATTTATTTTCCTCAATAAAAGTTCACGATGTGCTTTTCACGCCGCGAAGCGCGGGTATACACCCTAGTAAATCTTACTAAAGCTGAGTTTTTCCTCATCTTTAGCCACGTGGCATGCCTCTCCGCACCCCACTTCTCACCTACCGTCCCTCCTTCCCTCTCGCACTCTTCTATTTCTCCCCTTTCTCTCTCCACTAAGGGCCCGTTCGGTAGGAGAATAAGCAGGAATGAGGATGGAGAATAAGGGGAATAAGGGTCTATTCTCCTTTCGGCTGGAGGATAAGACTAAGGAGAATAAGGTGAAATAAAGGTAGGTAAGGTGGGATAAAGATAGGAATAAGAGAGAAATAAGATGGAATAATGGGGAATAGTCGTACCATTGGGAATCGTGTCGGGAGGAGAATTGTCCCCTTATTCCGGGGCCTATTCTCCAACCAAACAGGGCCTAAGTGCCAAACACGGGTCTCTTTCTCCCTATCTCACCACATTGTTTCCCTCTCTCTCTCTCCAATTCCATTGAGATGCTGCCCTTCTCTCTCACTCCCTCAAATGATCAAATCACGTGGTCCCCCTATCTCTCCTTCCCTCAAATCATCACTTTCTCTCTCCTTCTTTTGCCCACTCTCTTACCGCTCTCTCTCTCTCTCATTTTTACTCACTTTCTTCCCTTTCTCTCTACCATTATTTCAAAGTTATATTTTTTCAAATTTAGTAATTAATTTAAACTCATCTTTAGCAATGAATGTGGGTAAAATTTCATATAGACATTCCATTATTTTATTAAAATAATTTTGAAAATTTATATATGGTGTTAAAATCAAGAAATATAATAACAATTAAAAAAATAAAACAAACTTAATTTTGTAGATATAAATCTTATAATAAAGTAATAAAAAAATAAAATTTGAAATCAAATTGATGCTTAATATATTATGTAATATAAATAATTAAATAAATAATAAAAATAAAAAATGACTTATGAATATGTTAATGACAGACTACTACTTATATCAATAGTTTATTAATAATTTTTTTAAATAATTTCAAATTTTATAGTAGTAAATGATATTCTAAAAATATAATACATACATGGCTTATTTTTCTCGTCTTTTCAAATTAAGGTGACATATAAATATTAGATCACATTTTAATTATATCCATCAATCGAATAAGTTTGAAATCTTTTCAATTTATTTCTTATATATTATATGTCTATGAATTTATAAAGTATATTTTGACAGTGATAGATCGATTATCACATTCAACTTTTCCAAGGAATGTGGGTTGAATTCCATATAGATATTTTATTATAATACTAAAATAATTTTATATTTATATGTGATGTTAAAATCTTGAAATATAATAATAAATAAAAAATAATTTACAAAAAACTTAATTTTACAGATATAAATATTATAATAAAATAATAATAAATAAAATTTGAAAATAATTTCAGATTGATGCTTAACATTATATAATACAAATAATTTAAGAAATAATAAAAATAAGAAATAACTTATGAATATGATACTGATAGAAATTTAATTATCTATAGTTTATTAATATTTTTTAAAAAATAATCTCAATATTTATAATAGTAAATACTATTTTTTAAATGTAATACATACACAACTTTTTTTCAACTTTTTAAATTAGGATGATATATAAATACTAGATTTCATTTTAAGTATATTCATCAATCGAATGGATTCCAAATCGATTAACATTACTTCTTATATATTTTATATGTATGTGCAATCATAGATCGATTAATTACTAAATAAATAATAACTGTTTGATATATATCATAATAATGAAATATAAAAAATAATAGAAGTTAAACATTATCGTTTTGAAATTATATTCCATTTTCCATTATCATCTCTTTATTGTAAGTATTTTATTTTTTAATATATTTTGATATACAACCTTACAAAATTAATATCAATGGTGTAGATAATAACTTACATAATATTTGATTTCAAGTAAAATATCAAATAAAGATGTAATGTAATTGCGTGAAATTTTATTTCCAATCATCAATCATTGTTAATTAGTTCATATTGGAATTTCTGATATACATAAAAACAACAATAGAACTAAAGATTGATATGAAATAAAAAAGATATGAAATATCATATTTAAATATTCTGAAATATGGCCTACTTGCACATTTACTATGTGGAAAATATACAATTTAATATCTTTGTTATTTTATTATTTTCTTAATATTAGAACAAATACATATAGCCTGCCGCGAAGTGCAGGTATGTACCCTAGTCATATACTAAATCTCAGGTGGTTGCCCTGACCAGTTCAATTACAGTGATTACAAGGGATGGAATCCCAGATCCTAAGGAGGCACCTGGGAATGCTAATTCCTTTTTATAGTTGAATTATATTTTCATTATAACCATTGTCCCGACTTTATTATGCTCTCTCACATATAGGAATGGAACCAAACAATAGTTTTTTCACAAATCTTGTGTAACCGATGGGGCCTTAAGATCATCTGTCCTTTATGAATTCAGCCGCGTCCATCTCCGATAAGATGTTCAAAGTCTTATATTTTATGTTTTTGGCGCATATTATTAGGGGTGGAACGGATCGGATAAAATCCGTAATTCGATCCAATCTGATATTATTGGGATTGGACTGGTTTGTTTTTATCATTTTAATGGACCGGATTAAAAATTCTCAAATCCGCTAAAGTATGGATTGGATCGGATTATTATCAAAATCCGATCCGATCTATACATACATATATACATACATACATATATAAATAATAATATATATAGACACACACACGCATGCGTGTGCACCTATTCTCATAAGACCATAATTAATGCCATTCATCTCATTTTTTCATATCCATAGTGGATACAAGTCCTCTTGTCACCATTCTCTATTCTCTTTTGAGAGATAAATATTTTTTTAATAATAAGAGGGTGACATCCCGAGCTGGGATTCACCGCAAGTAGAATATATTACTAAAAAAGGTGGATGAGAGATAAAAATTAAATTCCTAGAATAATAAAATATAATTACACCTTGTAAGTTATAATCCCCAATGAACTATTCCCCTCTCAGTTCCCATCCTCTCTCATTTCACTCTTGACCGTAATATTTCACTCCTAGTTCCATCTCTCTTTTAGTCCATTTCAACACCTCAGTCCTATAGCACAACATCAACACTCCTCCCTCGCAATGCCATCATCCCTCTCTCATGATGACATTGCTTATTTCAAACAATGTTGTCCCCTTTCCCACGCAATACCATTTGTTCCAACCGTGTTGTCACTCATCTAATCTCCATTAAAAGAAATTCGATTCAGTTGTTTGGTACATCTGTTTGATATTCTCCGCCTTGTTGCTTCTTATATTATACTTGTTCCAACTTGCAAGCTTATCCTAATGATAAAACTCAATCAATTGTTTCATCTAAGAATTAATGTTTAAATATACTAAACCCATCTAAGAATTAATAAGCCTTACTTGAATTCCTTTCTTTTCTAAATTGATATCCAAATTTGATCTAGTTTTTTTTAAAATGCATATTTTGACTATAGGTATAATCGGGTAAATAAATTCCATTTTAAATGAGGCATGCTGCCCATTTGGTGAGTTATATTTAAGTTGGATTTGCCTGATACTCAATTGAGTATAATTATTTTATGATTCTCACTTGTTAATAATATATTATAGCTCTTTGAAAGGTGTTATTGGAAGTACTTGGGTTTGACATAGCTTAACAGTTTAAATTAGCCGTGAACTTCATCAATATCTAACTCCAAGGATCACATTTTTATTTGTGTAACCTATCTTTTGATCATTATTTGGTGACTTGTATTACTCTTAATTGAATCATTAGTTGGAAGTCATTTGCAAAAAAACATACTAACGCATCATGTATAAAAAAATATCAAATTTTAAATTCAATATAATCTTTTACATTGAGTGTATTGTCTTCAACTTATTATTATGGATTAATGAAGTTCTTTAACTTTAATTCGATTGAGTGATTTTCATATACTCTTTTCTTTGCATATGATCTATATTATCCATTTTCGAGACATAATTTAAATGTTGAGGGCTAGTGTGTGATAAAACACAAACATGAGAGGAAATAATTGAAATGGAATACATAAGTATAAGAAATTCGAACCAATCCGATCCAATCTATAATCCGATGGATTGGATTGGTCTGGATTTAGATATTTGATGGATTGGATTGGAATGGAAAACCTTCAGGTCACTCGAACATCCGGACACTAGCGACTCCTCCGACTCCCGCAATTGACTCCTACATCTCAAGTCTCCTAAGTGCTTCAAAATGGTCCGGAGTCCACTGTGGATGGCTCTGGATCTCAACAACGTTCAGGCACTTGGAGCCTCTTCTCCAGGTCGGACATTCATCCAAGATGAGCTCTTTATTGCTCTGGACCTGTTCAAAATAAAAAGGGGTCAAGGAAAAACGTCCTCAACCCTATTAGGGAGAGGGGGTGGAAGTGGAGCAAGGCCACGAGGAGGTACTCCGGCGAGGCAAAGAGGTGGAGCACCCAACTCCAGATCCACGAAGGATCTAGGTGAATGAAGTGGAGAGCTGCGTAGGAGAAGCGTAGTGGACTAAAAGAAGTTGGTTAAGCTAATGCAAGTCAATTAAAATTTAATTAAAAGACAATAAACGAAACCTAATACTTCAAGCTACCTAGAAAGCAATAAAAGTACCTTGACTTGCTGGAGCCGGGAGATGGAGGACCTCACGATCAAGATAGTCGGAGATGGTGGAATGCTCCTCTACCTCACTCCTCCACGCATCAAAGAGAGGGGAGAGTGAGCTATCACCTCGTTTGAGCCCAGCATCTTGGATTTGGGGGAAGAAAGTGGGTGAAAGGGGATTCAAAATCGAAGAGGAAGGAGGAGCGGTGCATATGTACAGGCGATGATGGGAAGAGTTCGAGGGAGAATCACGGGTGCATCGATGATGCTCAACCCTAAGCAAGGGATCAGCAAGATTCATGTATGAACAATGGCCAAACTCTATGAAGAGAGTACCCTCCCTCGAGTAGTGTATCAAAGGGGAAAACATTGAGAAGCAAGACAGGTAGTCGTTCTGACAGGGCTAGGAGGGAGATTAGAAGAGTTGACCTAAGTCAACTGACGACAACCTGGTTGGTCCACATGGACCAACCAGACCATACCCAAAAATTATTGTAAAATCTATAATAAATAATAAATGATTTTATTAAATTAAAGTTATAAAATAAAGTTGTTTGTTATTTTCTGTAATATTTTAATATTATTTTTATATATTTTTATGGTCTTATTTATTACATGTTAGCTTCCTGTTTGGTTACTGGGTTGGACTGGGTTGGGTTGGGCTGGGTTGGGGTGGGTGAATAGTAATCTGTGAGGAGGAAGTACCCTTGTGAATAGTAACCAGGGTTGAGCCAACCCTGCCCAACCCTGCAACTAAACAGGCCCAGGGTTTGATTTATAGGTATATTCAACTATGTTTTAGGAATTTTATTTTTATTTTGTATTTTGATTTTATTATTTTATTTTTCTTAATTTATATATTTATAACTTATTTTTATATACATAATTATATTTTTATTATATTTTTTTAATATATTATGTATACTTAAATAAATATATGTATATAATGCATAGGTATAAGTATAGGTATTTCATCTATTTATTTGTGTAGTATTTTATTTTAGTATTTTATTTATGTTTTTATTCTATTTTAAATATGCACATATGCTATAAATAATGTTTATAAAATTATAAATATATAAACTTATAAATAAAATAAAGAATAAATAAAATGAATATTTTATATGATTATATTGTACAATAGGGGTCCAAAACGTAACTTTCACACCTTAAGTCCAAATTAAAAGAAACCATCATTAAATAGTTTATTAGAAGTTATAAATAATTAAAGATGATTTTGATGCATTTTGAGTATTTATTTAGGAGATATAGGTCTGGAAATTTGGGATTTTAGTTTTTTATTTTGAGTATAACTTGTATACTGTATATTATTTTTGTATAAATTCAATTTTCTATTTTTCTATATACTATTATCTATAACTTTTATTTGTAAGGTTTCTTTATTTGAGGTATAAATAATAGAAAATAAAATAGATACTAAAATGGACTTATTGAAGAGTAAAAAAATAGAATTTATTGGCAAGTTTTGGTACTCATCTCCCCCTTCTTTATTCATTGTCGAGCCAGTCATCAAGATGCCGAGGTCTTGGGGTTTAGGGTCATAAAATACCTCTGACATTTTATTCTTTTTCTTTTCTTTATTCTTTAATTTTGACATTAAAAACGTATTTTATATACAATAAATAGAACAAATAATAAAGGTTAATTTGTACAAAATAATACTATTTACATGGATTAACTAGGTTTTTAAGGCTATAATGATAGAATAAAGGGGATGAAATGAAGATTCATCTGCTATCCGAAGGGATCTAAGTCAAGAACTGGTAGTCGTCACTGTCACTGGGAATAAGTGTGAGTTATTTCACAATGATGACTTTGCGAATATAAATAGGGAAGTTGCAACATACATACCTCTAAATATAGTTCCGATATCTAAAATTCACAAAGTGTGAGATTGGATTATAAGTAGTAGAATTACTATTTGACAACTTAAGCTTAATCATTTTTTATAGTTGCTAACGAGTTCAATCAAGCTCGAACTCAAATCGAACTCAAATCCTACGTACATCCCTGTACATCTATAACATATACTAAAGCTGGGTTTTTACCCCCAGCTCTAGACACGTGGCTTCCTCACCCGCTCTCCATTCTCATGCCGACTCCTCTGCGGACTCTACCGAAAACACATATTTCTCAACACGTGATCCCCCTCTACGAGATCTCTTTCCCATTCTCTCGTCTCTAAAAACTAATATCTCCCTCCTCGAAGCACTTCGCTCCAGTTGTCCTCTTTCCCCTCTCTCCCTAGGCGTCGAACAAAAGCCATCCACCACGGCAGTGGAGCTCCCCTGCGGACTCTGCCACACCTTATTCGGAGGATGTGTGAAGCTTCTTTGCCTTATCGCCAGAGAAAATCGAGGCGGAGACAAAGCAGAGGCGTGGCCCCTTCCATCCCCTTTGACGATCCCTTTCCATGTATTGTTCTTAATCCTCATCTCCTTCATTTTTTTCTTATTTGCTTTCTGTCATGTTCCGTCACCTTCCTTTGCTACTTCTCATCCCCACCGTCTTCTTCTTCGATTCTGCATTGTAATCAAACCCCCCCCCCCCCCCCCCAACTTGAGTCTATCTCCACGATCCTTCCCCTTCTCTTCTACTTCTATCTACCCAAACCTTACATTGATAAGCTCTTCCTCCCCGCGTACATCGGGCACATTCATCTTCCATCCCGTGACTCTGGTCCCTTTCTTGCATAACATGCATGCAAGCTGAAGTTTTATTTCAGGCCCGTGGAAAGCTCACAGCAGCAGAGTTCCACTACAGGAGATGACCATCCCAATAAAAAAATTGTTGAGAAGAAGAGGGGTAATATTTGTTAAGAGAGGAGACACCTTAGAGGATCCCGAATCGACAGCTGGGAGGTGGAATACCCAAGCAGAGGTCTCGACGGAACCGTTGAAAACATGAATAGACTCCCGATCGACCGGAAGGGAAGGTACACCCGAGTGTAGGCATGGAAGTGACATCATCTAATATACTAAGAGGATTTGATTTGACATTGTCGAATTTTTCTAATAAGCTATTCGTTTTAGGATTAAGCTTTACATTTGATACAGAAGTTGCTTTTAATCATTTAGATTATTTAAGTGATGTGTTGGTCTAGACCTTAGTTAAAGATGAAACATATACATTACATGGTGATTGTGTACATCAAGATAATATTTGGATTTGACTTGCAGCATGCAGAATATGTTTTGATAAGTTCCTCAAGTAACATTTATCATCTCTAACAGTAACTTTTATTTAGCAGATTCAATCGGTTTCTCTGATTTGCATTTTTCCGACTCGTGCATCCGCATCGTCTTCGTCATATTCTTCACCATCTTTGGGAAACTCATCAGCATCATTAGCATTGGTAACCTCTTCGCCATGCTGTTGCATGACCTCTGGGTCATTGAAAAAAATGTTGAAGATTCTTAATTCATGATATTTTAGCTCTTATGCCTCTTATCATGATTTCTTACAGGAGGATAACAAAGCATTACTGTTTACGCATTTTCTTAAAGTATGAAGGAGACATCGTCCTTTGATACCAAGATGCAAATCGATGCTTTCAAACTAGATACAATTTCATCTAATATGGCCCCTACAGTTTGTTCTGGATGGCATGCCAAAAGACACTTCATACCATAGAAGATGGTATGCAATTAGTATATGAGACTATCTAATAATTCTTACTGTAAACATCTTCAGAACATGTTGTTGCAGTAGGAATTATTTACCATAAATTTGGAGTTGTTTAAACAAATTCCAGGAAATGAAGCAATCTAAATCATTTATTATAAAGATATATCAAAAAGCATTACTCTATAAATCATGCAAAATATGCCAGCTGATTAACGTATGCAAATCTAGCACCTAACTATTCCCAAAGCATGATTATTCGATTCTTATCAATAAAGCACCTAACTAATTCCACAAGCATGATTGCTCTATTTTGTTACTTATGAAGTAACCAACTATTCCCACAAGCATGTTTGCTCTATTCTAACTGATAAAGCACCCAACTATTTCCACAAGCATGCTTACTCTATTCTTATTAATGTTATACAATAAACATTTTTAGTCGTCCAAATTCCTTTTATTTATCCCACATTTCTGAACAAGTTCTCAATAATAAATTTGCTTGAGAATAATGCAAATTCCGTAAACTTATTTTCAAAGCTTGCCTTCTTGATAACATCTCACAATTTTAAAGTAAAAATTGTAGGAAGATTATAAATAATAATATGTATGTAACAACAATTCAATATAGATCAAAGTGATAATACATTCATCTGCAATTTTTTTCTCGTATGATCATTTCTATTTTCACTAAGAAGCAAAGTGCAAAGGGCCATTTGTATGATCATCAACCAAAGGAACACATCGTACGTGTATTGCAAGAAAATCAATTCAGAGACTAGAAAATAAACTTTAAGCCAAACTAATCAGTTCATTTAAGATTTAAATATGAATATGGATAATATTGGTCATGTTTGTAATATGAAGTTTTGGACCTACTAGAGAGACGTCTTCCGTAAAAAAATCTTCTCTAAAGTTAAAGATGTGTGCAACAATGGGGTGTTTGTGCTTTGAGGTGATTCATTCATTCATTTTGGCTTCAAGCCAATATAGTGTGGTGTCTCTTCCTTTATGGCATGAATGAGAAGACCTAGAAATCTGTTTAAAACAATACAAGATTGAGTCTCTCATAGGCGATTCTATCACAATTTCTTAATTAGTATATTTCCCTTAAAGGATAATGATGAGGTATATTTATTTAGGTTGACATGTTGATGCAGCAAAATAAGCATGTTACCAATCACTACATTCCATTAATTTTTTTCTTTTAGGGTCATCGCATAAACATCAGAGTTCGAAGAGCTTTGTCGATGAAATTGATATAGATGGAAGAAATTAAAGTTTTTTTTTTTGAGGCTCGGAAGAAATTAAAGTTGAAAAGTAATGGAGCATTTGGAAAAGAAGGGAGGAGGGAGGAAAGTGCCTATTGCATGTGGATTCTTGGAAAGGAAAATGATATGCACATGAAAAAATAACAGAGATATAGGAACTAAGGATAAGAAAAGAGTTCTGTTTTATCAAATAAAATGACTATTTCTCGAGTTTTGTTTTTATCAAATAGAATGACTATTTATCATAAGAAGGTATTACGTGTGTGCGCACATCGTAAAATTTCATCTCTTAAAACTAAAGACTGTCTTTTTCCTGAGAAGGCTAAATTTCTTCAAACTAACAGTAATGCTATTTGAGACTTACAATGAAGTTCATATTCCCCGTTGATATATTCCCCACCCTAGGCATCTATATTTTCCTAATACAAACACGAGGAAATCCATAGGGTGTTTGTCGATGTACATATTTTTAGATGTCTTTTATAATTCTTTCCTACATTTAAATATAATGATTTGTGTACTTCAAATGTGATATTTACTCTGTATTCATGTAAAAGAAAGTTGAAAAGATAAGACGAGACAAGAAACTTAGTTTAACACTTAACTAACATGTGGGAAAATTAGGCATCATTAATAAGAGTAGGAATCACACAAGGTAGTTTATTCATAATCTTATTATTGAGATGATTTATATATAAATAAATAAATCTCACATTAAATATAACTATTTACAACTATTATAATGTGTGCCATCGTGACCCATATTAATGGCTGCTTAATGTATTGTCCCCTGAGTTAATATAATATTAAAATGTATTTATAACCTATTATAATATCAATAGATTATAACTGTATTATATCTCCATTAAAATATTTTCAAATACTCAGTTGGTTACATTTAAAATAAAATAAAATGTGTCCAAAGTAAAGAACAATGATTACGACACACAAATACCTATATTAAATACATATCATATTAGGGTTTGTTTTTTACGTATATAAAATACTTATTTCTTGAAGTTATTTTAAAATAAGTCTTATAAAATATAAGATATAACATCATGCTACCGCCGCGAAGCGCGGGCATGAACACTAGTTATCATCTGATCTCAGATTCCTATCCTAGTACATGGACGCCATGCAGGAGTTCTATGCTGTCTGCCCCCAACAATTGGCAGATAGATCCACAAGTTGCACCACCTCGAGACATCTGTCCCCTTCATGATGAAGAAACCTCGCAGCTTCTCACCGCCCGACAGGTTCTCCATTAGTGCCGCCCACTGTCCACTAAAGACCGCCAAACCTATGATTGTCCTACATATCACTGGATTGAGCAGCAGCAGCAGTAACAACAAGCAAAAGTGTGAATGGAGGCAAGAAGAAGACTCCAGATGGATGGCTAACCTTTTCTATAAATATAAATCTACTCTTGTCTACAGAGAGGCAACCCATTCGCACAGGCACAGCTTTCTTAGTAAGCTTGATCCGTCTATCAAAATTATATGTATACCTTTATACATATAATTAGATATCATATATAGTACATGTCTCGTCTGGACATCTAGTGACGAATTCCCTCCTACCAACTTTGTTGTTTCTGATATTTTGATTATTGGTTTTCAAGGATTGGAACGGAACTTTAATGATGTAAATATGTATCAATTATGTTCATGATCGAAATCTGACTGTTGTTTCCTCCTCCAGCTTTATATCTGCAACTAAAAGCAATGGGTTTTATGATTATACACACCACATCACAGACGTCACCGGTTTCTGCATGCAACAGGTAAGTACTACATCCATCCATGACGCCGCCATCAGAGCGAACCACGAACATGGAGAAACCCCAACCCCGCACAGATCGATCGACCAGCAGCATCTCACTCTCTGGCGGCAAGCTCCTCGTCGACGGCATCGCCGTGCTCTCTGATGTCCCGGCAAACGTCACTTTTCGCAGCTTCACGTCATCCTCCTCCAACGCCCCATCCCATCTCCTCCACCGAGTCGCGTCCCGCGCTCACAACGGAGGCTTCCTCGGCTTCTCGAGCTCAGTGCCCTCCGACCGGCATGTCCTTCCCGTCGGCAGGTTCGCCGGGAGATCGTTTCTGAGCGTCTTCCGGTTCAAGACGTGGTGGAGCACCATGTGGGTCGGGAACTCCGGCTCCGACCTCCAGATGGAGACCCAGTGGCTCCTCCTCGACGTACCGGAAATCGAGCGGTATCTCCTCGTGCTTCCAATCATTGAGGGGAGCTTCCGGTCGGCACTTCACCCTGGCAACGACGGCCTGTTCACGCTCTCTTCCGAGAGCGGCTCAACGAGTGTCACCACCTCTTCGTTCGACACCATCGCCTACGTCCACGTCTCCGACAATCCTTACGCTTTGATGGAGAACGCCTACGCCGCCGTACGGGTGCACCTCGGCACGTTCAAGCTGCTGGAGGAGAAGCCAGTGACTCCGGTGGTGGACAAGTGCGGGTGGTGCACTTGGGATGCCTTCTACCTCGCGGTGGAGCCCGTTGGCGTGGCCCGCGGCATCGAGGAGCTTGTGAACGGCGGCGTGCCGCCGAGGTTCCTCATCATCGACGACGGATGGCAGAGCATCAACATGGACTGGGACTTGGATCATAACAAGGACACCGTTAACCTCGTTCTTGGAGGAACCCAGATGAACGGGAGGCTTCACAGCTTCAAGGAGTGCAACAAGTTCGCAAGGTACAAAGGTGGCGCGATTCTTGCACCCAATTCACTACCATACGATCCTAACAGACCCAAGAGGCTGATCTCGAAGGCAATTCAGCTCGAGCAAGTCGAGAAAGCTCGCTCGAAAGCGGCCAAGTCCGGCGTAAAGGATCTGTCGTGGTTTAACGATGAGATGGGGAGGTTGGGATTGGAGCTGAGCAGGATGCTGGAGGAGAAAAAAGAAGAAGAAGATGGTCATGAAGCTGTTGGTGATGGTTGTCCTGTGGATGTGGGGATGGGCGCATTTGTGAAGGATTTGAGGATTAAGTTTAAGCGGTTAGACGATGTGTATGTATGGCAGGCGCTGTGTGGTGCATGGGGAGGTGTACGCCCGGGTGCGACCCACCTGGATTCGAAGCTAGTTGGGGTGACCGTTTCACCTGGTCTCGATGGGAGCATGGAGGATCTTGCTGTTGTGAAGATAGTAGAGGGTGGGATCGGTTTGGTGCGACCCGACCAAGCTGCGGACCTGTTTGATTCGATGCATTCCTACCTTGCAGGGTGTGGGATCACTGGAGTTAAGGTCGATGTCATGCATGTAAGCTACCTATCTCTAATTTGAAATTTTTATTTACTTGCCATAAGGAAGTGAGATTTGTTCCTGGAACTCTGGAAGTAGACTCTCGAATACGTATGCGAGGAGTACAGTGGACGGGTGGAGCTCGCGAAGGCGTACTACGACGGGCTTACGAAATCCCTTGTGAAGAACTTCAATGGAACAGGGCTCCTCTCCAGCATGCAGCAATGCAACGACTTCTTCTTCCTGGGGACATCACAGATTTCGTTTGGCAGAGTTGGTAATTGGCATTTTGATGTAATGATCATGATGACCTGGTTGCCATTGTTGATTGGTAACCCAATTCCTTTTTAATTTCTCCAAATTCAGGTGATGATTTCTGGTTCCAGGATCCAAACGGGGATCCAATGGGGCAGTACTGGCTGCAGGGGATACACATGATCCACTGTGCTTACAACAGCATGTGGATGGGTCATATCATCCACCCTGACTGGGACATGTTCCAGTCCGACCACATCTGCGCCGCTTTCCATGCCAGTTCGCGTGCTATTTGCGGTGGCCCGATCTACATCAGCGACTCTCTTGGCGGCCACGACTTCGATCTCCTGAGGAGTTTGGTGTATCCAGATGGGACCATACCCAAGTGCCAGTACTTCGCTCTCCCTACAAGAGATTGTCTCTTCAAAAATCCAGCTTTTGATGGCAAGACCATTCTCAAGATTTGGAATTTCAACAAGGTTTTGTGATTTGATCATATTTGATTGTGAATAGCAAGACAAGAATATTAAAATTGCTGTCTTTTTTTGGGGACAGTTTGGAGGAGTGATTGGAGCGTTCAATTGCCAGGGAGCAGGATGGGATCCTCAAGAACACAGGATCAGAGGGTACCCACATCGTTACAAACCCATCTCCGGTACCGTGCATGTTAACAACGTCGAATGGAACCGGAAGAAGTCGTTTTCGATCATGGGCAATGCGGAGGAGTACGTGCTGCATCTCAACCAAGCTGGTAGTCTAATTCTCATGGCGATCGAGTCCGATCCGATCTCCATCACTCTCCAACCATCGTCCTTCGAGATATTCACCATTGTACCGATCAAGAAGCTCGGACAACATGTGAAATTCGCACCGGTTGGCCTCGTGAACATGCTGAACTGTGGGGGAACGATTGTGGAGCAGGAGTACATGGAGGTTGGCAGCGAGGTTGGAGCATCGGTGAAGGTGAAGGGAGGAGGGAAGTTCTTGGCCTACTCGAGTGCGAGGCCGAGGCGGAGCACGGTGGATGGGGTTGAAGTGGATTTTGAGTACAGAGAAGAAGATCATAGCGTGGCATTGGTTCTTCGTTGGAATGAAGATAGCATGGGAATCTCTCAGGTTGAATTTGTGTACTGAAATATATATATTTTAGTTGATATGTAATCTATGGATTACCGTCCATTTGCTTGAACATATCTCCACTGATCGTGCATGGATCTCTCTTTTTTATTATATCTTATGTACCATGTTTTTTTAGTACTTCAATTTTTTGTCTGTACGTTCAGTTGTCGTTTTTATATGAGAGGGGTATTATTTCGAAATGAAATTGTGGGAGTTCAAAGTAATATTAGACACATGATATGTTCTATTCTATGGTGTGTGTCCGTTTCTTTTTGCCCATGAGATTCCACTGTTGTTGCCCTATTCATATTGGAAATATGGCAGTCTAAGTTCTTGCAATCTGTATCTATTTACATATTTGACTATTTAAAATTTTGATTAAGACTTGCAAGTTTAGAGTCCTTTACGCAAACAAATCAGACCTTAATAAAGGCGGTTCACTGGGGTTCAGTTTAGACATTAATAAAGGAGGTTGACTCCGGTTCAGTTCAGACCTTAATAACGGAGATTCACTCAGGTTCGTTAAAGATTCGATGATTAAATTTAAAATCAGTTCCTCAAATATTCGATTAAATTTAAAAATTTTTATATAATTTAAAATTATTTATATGTATAAATATTTGCGTGAAATTATTATAGTTATGTTTGAATTTTTGGGAGTATATAAGGACGTAATTAATTAAGGTTGGGTTACTATTCGTAATTAAATATAGAAGCCATCAAGGTCAAAATGGCAAATCCTAACATAACAAACACAGTCTTATGGTTACGAAGAGTGCTAAAATCTCCGAGTTAATTTGCTGATTAGTTGTAGCAAGAAATCCCAAGCACGTACAAAAACAATGTTCAATCAAGTGATGATGCAATCGATTTAATTTCTTGCTCAAGATCGAACATAATGAGGAAAATATTGGTTTCAAATTCATTTTCATAGAAGTACTAGATTTTCAATGAAAGATTTTTATTACTTTTTTATATCATAGGAATGAAAATATGGTGTGGAAAATGCAACGGAATGAAAAATAATGTGCTATGTGATTTTTAAGGAGGAATAATAATTTATAGAGTATTTTTGGGAATCGATTTTTATGGTTCAAATCACTACACATTAAAAATGTTTTTTGAGTTAAAATATAATTAAGTATCTTAATAAAAATTTCAAGGATTTTTAAAAAATGATTTTTGCGGCAATGAAAAATGAAAGCACAAAACTAGGAATAATGCAAAGTACCTATTTGCCAAATTATCCCAAAAATATGGCAGTGAAATGAACAATGCGATAAATGTAATTTTGGAAATTTTGTATATTTCCTAAATTATATCATAATTATTTTATATTTTTATGATTTAGATAGATGTAATTTTGGAAATTTTGCATTTTTTCCTAAATTATGTCATAATTATTTTATATTTTATGATTTAATATGCATGCATGAAAATGAGTATTCTTTCGGGTTTTTAATGCAATTTTTAACATAAAGAAATTACAAAAATTATGAAAATTTGATTCAATATAGAACTAGGCAAGAGACCCGTACTTTCATTTTTTTAAAATTTTTAACAAAAAAATATGATTTTTTATATGGATTTTTAAGTGAACATAGAATTTTAGCAATTTAGTTCTAATATAATTAAAAATCAATTATTAAAAACTCTCTACATGTATTTTAGGAACATAGGACATGCAATTGAGGATATCTTTGGAGGCATGGAAGAGCACACATAAATCTGCAATCAGTTTTAGGAATTTTTAAGCTAATGTATGATTAAACAGGACTTTTAGCAGCACAAAAAGACAAATTATGTACAGTTTCTCCAAACTAACTATTATAAATCACACACTCATCTTGAAATTAAAATAAAATCTCAGACGTAGAGATTAATTCAACTTCACCATGCTATTTTTTCAATTTTAAAAAGTTTAAAAAATAATGCTCAAATACGTGTCTAAACATAAGGTTTCTCAAAAAATGTAAAATGAATATAAAACAAAACCAATAGAGCTAGGACACTTCTTCACCTATATTCGCATGAACATTCATCCAATTCTTCTTAGGCGCGTGCAAGACACGTGGGAATTACTTTGAAATCCAACGGCAGTGGGGGCTTTTCTCCGGTCCAATCGAAGGGAGGGGAAAAGGGCCGTGTCTTCGTCTGGCTCTTTGGATCAGAGAGAATCTGGCGGTACGCGCATGACACGTGACACTCTTTGAGCGTGGATTTGCAGATGCAGGTCATTCCAACGGTTCAGATCTTAGGGACGAAACGATCTACAGCAACTGTCGTGCCCTCCCTGCCGTCTTCTCCGAATCTCCGTTACGCTACGTGGAAGAGGATTCGGTCCTCGGCGATGGTTGATCAGAGAGAGGACCTGGAGATTATGCTATGAGTGGCAGGGCACGGCGGGTAGCCAAGTTCCGAGGAAGCTCAGTCGTTTAGTCTGTAGCTAATGGGTTCCCCTCCTTTTTTGGCTACGGCCCAGGCATAGTGGTGGCTGCTCAAGGAAGGATCAACACTTTCGTCACGTTTTCAGATTAGGAGGGTGGAACTACATCGTTGCTCGAAGCTTCACGACCTAGTGGTGAGATGGTCCTCGTACTCTCAACGACCCAGGAAAGAAGAGAGGGGGAGTTAAATGTGGGAAAAATTATAATTTTCTGGCAAGAAAATACGACCAAAACAAAGAACAAATAAATCTTAGTTTAAAGAGCCAGCTTAGGAAATTGAAGCACGTTGAAAGACGTTGTCGTGAAGATAGATTCTGACGCTCCTATGTACAAGCTTGATGGTGGCATGACTCCCAGATTCAATCACCCTCCAGCTGGCTATTGCCTCCGGTGCTAGCAAGAGAGCAGCATCGAGCGTCCGCGTACAAGCTTGAAGGTGGACTGGAGTGATGGTGATGAATCCAGATTCAATCACCCTCCAGCTGGTTTCAAATTATTTTTCTCGATGACCGATTCCTGTGGTTGAGAACAACGACACATTTTTGATATTATTTACACCTCTCTTGACCGTACGGATTTTCTTGTCATCAGAATGGCGCCGTTGCCGGGGAGCACGGCTTTGTAGTCATTTTTCATTTTTCTATTTTTGTCTCTCTATATTATAATTGTTTTCTGACCTTCTCTCTTTAATTTTTTGTGCGAGGTACTGCGTGGACAACTTGGAGTTTACTTTTTGAGGACCCGCACGGGAAGAAGAGCAGGGAGAAGAAGAAGAAATTTCATTTTATTTGAGAGAACAATTATTATTGTAATAACTTAGACTTTGGACCTGTGGACACTTGGACATTTTTCGGGGTCTGTTTCGCCAAGTGCCGGTGCACTTGGGGGACCTCACCGTTGTTTTTCGCTGGTTTTATTTTCTCGCATTTTTTTTTATTTTATTTTATTTAATTCACGTGATTTTCGAGCCCCTAGCCTTAGGATTTTCTCTTGCTTGTGCCGTAATTAGTAGGGTCCCCACACTTAATTATCTGCATGTTCCTATAGTGCGCTTAGTTGGACCTACTAATAATCAATTAATAAAAATAATCGACTCATCTCCTTCGTAGCCTACGTGCCGCAGTCCACCCTGTAAAGCGCTTTCTCCTACCCCCGATTTGTCGGGCAGAGGAGGGGTGGGCCAAGACCGGACCCTTTGGTTTGGAGGTCGGTGACCGATTAGACGGTTCTGCGAGTAGAACTTGCTCATCTAGGACTCGGTTTTCACCGTTGCATCATTTAGGTAGTTTTATTTCTGTATTTAAATTTCTGCGCGGATCATATTGCATGTAGAGTGCTGGAGTAAGG
The DNA here is from genome assembly GCA_037367405.1 of Ottelia alismoides. Lineage (NCBI taxonomy): Eukaryota > Viridiplantae > Streptophyta > Magnoliopsida > Alismatales > Hydrocharitaceae > Ottelia > Ottelia alismoides. The sequence goes on along the minus strand of JAZKJV010010581.1, from coordinate 693,158 downwards.
TACGCATTTTCTATCTCTGCATGCATCATAGTTTTTGACCGTGCATTGGCATTTTCGACTTCCTCCCCCTGTTTCTGGACTCAAATCAATCAAAGAGGAAATCGGAAAGCTCGTTAGACGTTGTTATTGAAAATATCCAAAAAAATACAAAACCAAAAATTTAAAAATTGGGACTGCTAATTGAACTCGACCTTAAAATCAAACGTAATTGATTCACTTCATTGTATTGGGAGAGCAATCCCCTCATTGTTTGCGCTTTTACTCGCCCGCGTACACACTAAGGAGTAGTGCCCAAATCCTATTCAAGCCTCCTAAGTGTTTGTACAACTTTCGTTGATCACCTAACTCTAAAATTGAAAAGATAAAGGACCGAATCTCACGGTCTTCACTTTGTGTTGAGTTGGTGAACTGGGGGTTTGCTTTGTGTTTTGTATGTCTTTGGTGTGAGTCGGTTACAATCATCTTCCTCTATCATTAGCAGTCACCTCTGTCTCTATCCCACCCTCCATCCCTCCATTCATTTCTCTCTTCGTGATGGGTCGCATTCCATTCCAGCCGAATTCTGCGGCTACTTATCTTCATACCCATCATTCCCGTCCACTTCCTTGGGAGGTCGGAACCCCATCCGATTTCACATCTTCTCCCTACCCACCCACCCATTTGGGACAAGTTGTGAGTGACACTCGAGGAGACCAGATTGACCAAATAAGAAACCCGGGTGTTCACCTTGTTGAGATGAGAGTGCATCCCATAGGCGATCAAATGGGGCATTGGCAAGTTCTAGATGACTTTAATCCTAAGATGATGGATGAGTACACAGATCATGAAGTACAGTCCACTTCTACTTTGAGACCATTCATTTTGGATTTAGAGTTAATTGATATTCTGCCCAAATTTTTAGGGGAATTGCACGAGGAACCGTATTTGCATATCGATGAATTTGAGGATTTTTGTGTATCACGATCATATTTGGATATCACTTCTGAGGACATGATGTTGATCACCTTCCCATTTACACTTCAGAGTAGAGCCAAGACTTGGCACAGACGATTGGGAAGGAAGATTACTACATGGGGAGATTTACGATCATTATTTTTGAAGAAATTTTACCCCCTGTGTAGAGCAGAGATGATGCGGTCATGTATTCGTGATTTTTCTGTTAACCCCCAAAAGCCGTTGAGAGATTCATGGTTGAGGTTACGAGAACTTTTGAGGCGATTTCCAGATCATGGATTTTCGATGACAGACCTTATCCATATCGTCATGAGGGGGAGGACCGCAGAGCAGATATCATATGCCATTACCTCGTGTAGTGGTTCACACCATTGTCCCGACTTGGATTTTGTTGAGACAATCTTAGATACACTTTCTGATCTTGCATATACACCAGATGATTTATTTGGGACAACACATGAGGGAGAGATGACAACAGTTGAGTGTGTGACACACCATGTTGATCTTAATAGCACACACAAATTCGAGGATATGGATGCTTCTACTTTTCATTTGATCGATGTGTTGCCTACTGTTGTGAGTTCCCAGAGCCGGACATTGGTTGAGGACCCATTGGATTTACAATCGGATTTTGACCCAGTCCCGCACCTCCACATTGATGATTGTTCGATTCTAGATCTGCTAGGATCCCAAGAGATAGAGGAGGAACCCACATCTCAGCCATCCTCTGATTCTTTCCAGTATCCATACATAGTTGATACAATGTCTTGTCTTCAGGAGATCTTCTCAGATTCGGAGATACATTTGGATTCATCTCAGCATAGAAAGTTTGATGAGGGACCGATTTTGGATTTTACAGAACTTGATAGTCCCGTACTTGAGCCATGTGTCCTCCCTTTTGATGAGGTCGATACATTTTTCGAGGACATGATATTTGACAGCATTGATCCCAAGTTTCCTTATGATTCGACATTACTCCCCAAGGGTTATCTGCGGGAGGATGCCATGGACCATGTGTACTCGGTTTCAATTTCTGGGAGTGCATCCGATCTGACGGATCACGAGACCGAGTATTTTGATATTTCTGATAATGAGTTTGATGTTTCTCTCCTCGACGACCCTCGCGAGGATGACCCGATCTTTGAGGTATTCGATGATTTCACTGATTTGTCTACATTCCATGCATCGGATATCTGCCCTTATAGTGAGTCTCCCGATCATGATCTTCCATATCTATTTGAGACTGTGATTGACGTGGAGGATTCTCTGATAGATCCTTCCTTCTCCACGTTCGACTTCTTCGGCTCTACCCTTTCACTCCATATAGACCTTGAGCCGATGATTTCTTTTGTGCTACCGGAGCCCGACTTCATCTGCACATATCTTTACCCGGTAGCAAACACCCGCCTGATTGATTATCTGGGTGTTATCATCATATCTGTTGACCCTCCTGACTTCGTTGTTGTTCTCCCACTGAGACGACAACAACAGTACGGTATTCGCCTGACAGATGCCGTCCTGAACCTTGACACGGCGTTATCCTAACATTTGCGCCCAGCTAGGGGCGTAAACTCTAGCGCTTGTTGAGAGGCACCTCAACATTGATTTTTCACATCTGTATAGATCATCTGTCAATATCATACATTCTTTCTGTCTTGCACCCCATCTCCATCGCATGATCATTCCATACTTAGGGTGTACTTTACCCTAAGTATAGGGGGGATGTCAGACTTGTGATTATTCATTTTATTCATTTTACCTCTGTTTGGCTGCCTATACTTAGGGATATTTTACCCTAAGTATAGGGGAGGTAGACTCTGTACATTCATCTCCTCGATTGTCCCCTTGTGTACAGTCTGCTATACTTAGGATTACTTGATCTTAAGTATAGGGGGATCACCGACTTCTATTGTTTATTTTTCTTTTATTCGTCGTTGGAGTATACTATTCTTTTCACTCTTCTATACGCAACACGAGTTATGTCTTTCTTTCCAGCTCTTTGATCACTATGAGGACATAGTTCGAGCTAAGTATAGGGGGGTGTCGTATATATTGTATATATACTTTAGTCATAACTCGTACTTTCATATTATTTTTAATATGGCTAAAACACTGTGTAAATACTTAAAAAAATCTTTAAAAAAAACCTTAAAAAAAACAAAAAAAAACAAAACAAAAAAAAAAACAAACACCAACTCTGTATATACTTGTATAATTTACTCAAGTTGTAAATTCTTGCATCTCATTCTTGTGAAATAATCATCTCACTCTTGTGTAAATATGTATTTTATTCAAAAAAAAATTCTTTTTGTATATATTTGTATATATTACTAACTATTTGTAAAAAAACCTTTTTGCATGTGCATCATCATTTTTCAAAAATCCATAAAAATTTCAAAATCTTGAAAATTGTTTCACAAAAAGTTTTGTTTTCTTTTCTTTTGCATGTACATATTTTCTTGCATTTGCATGAGCATTTTTCAGGATGATTTTGACTATTAAACTAAGTCTGGAATAAATTTGAAGAATGGAGCTTAGTTGGACCTTAATCCACTTAATTTCAGAGGAACCTTATAAGATTTGGAGTTAAGACTTTTCAGGTCCTAGTGACTTAATTCTTTGAGTCCATAAGACTATGTTCACATGTCATCTTGATGAGTCTAAGTAGAACATTTAACAACACACACATGATTCTTTCAGACCGTGGCTTACCTTGGACACTGCACTTTACACGTAGCTCTTCATGGATGAGGTAGTGAGGGAGCAGAATCTTTTGGCTTGGGGTAGCATACGAGGGTAGTACATCTAGGCGGAACCTCTCGTCCTCCTCTAGGGAGGGAAGTGCGTCTCAACCTAGTCTGGTGATGTTGAGGTCTAAAGACAGGAGCTGTGGGGTTGCAATAATGCTTCAAAAGAGGGATAGTCTACTGGCTCAAGAAGAAAAACTCCTTATGTACATGCTGCACCTTGTATATATTTCAAAAAAAAAAAGAAGCAAAATCTCCAAAAATGGACAGGCTTGATAGAAAAATAAAATGCCTGTAAAAAAAAAAGAATAAGAGCTTCAAAGTCATATATTTATGAGCTTGCAGCGGGTGACATGGCTACACTGGTCATGCATCCAAGGATAGGTAACTACACTGGTTACCGTCCATTCTCTTCTCCATCCCCTCTTCTTGAGCTGGTTGTACTTGAACTTAGAAGGGAATATCCCCGCTCCTCGAGGAAAGAGTTGCCAGACCGGGTTATTGAGTTACCTTGTTGAGAGAGGCTGAATCTTTGCTACTTTTAAGATGAAGAGCTAAATTTCACTTACACGTACAAGTAAGAATTCATAGTCATAAGAATTTGTGTCTGTAGACTTGTTCTGATCTGACTGTTGAGGAGACTTGAATAGGAGTCTTATGGAACTTAGAGGCTGTTAGGTTTTAAATCCATGTCCCATTAAGGTTCCGACACATTAATAATCCAAAGGTCCGACAAAGCTCCAGACTACATTTTTATGAAGATAAGTTTGAAAGTCAACATTGTTCTAACTTCTTTCCTTTTTCTTTTCTTTATTTTTATTTTCACTTATTTTCCAAATAAGTGTTTGCTAAGGGACTAGCAAAGGTAAAGTATAGGGGAATGATGAATCCACGATTCATCACCTTTATTCTTTTATTTTAGCCTCTTTTCCTTAGTCAAATACCTGTAAATAACCACTAATTTCATAAAATTACCATTTCGTATTCATTTGTTAATTATGCATTTTTAACACTTTTTGTACATAAATAAAAGAATAAAGAAGAAAAGAAAAAGAAAAGGAAGTATTTATGCAATAAATACAGACTGACCCAAACCCCCGAGAGAAGGTCAAGACTTGACCTGATCGACCAGGAATAAAGTAGGGGGAGATAAGGTTGTCTGTCAGAAAATCCAAAAAAATAACTTGTACATATTTTTCATGTATATATGTATAAAACTTACATTATTTTATTTGTATATAATTTGACCTCAAATCACTTATTTTTGTAAATAAGAGTTGTAAATAAATTTGTATTGTAAATAATAAAAATATTTGTAAAATAAAAAAAATTTATATATTGTAAATAATTACACCCAGAAAAAGTCGTAATGCAATAATTGAAACATCAATTCCGGCTCCATACGAGCTCAAATCGAACCAAACTCACTTCCATAATATTATAAATTAAATTATCTTTCAAATGGCTGTGGTTTTGTATTTTTTGGAGTTACGGTTAAAAAGTCGGTTTTCTGGGGTGTATTGTGCAGTTTACCCATATATTTGTGTATATAATTATTAATATTTATTTTTACTTAATGTATATATTATAAATATTGTTTTCAATAAAAATAAAAATCAAAATAAAAAATTTAAAATAAAAAAAATCTTGTATAAAAATTATTTCCTTATTTGCACCTATGTACATTATATCTTATGTATATAATATATGTATGCCACTAACTTCCATTTATAAAATCCACAAAAAAAATTTAATTACCTAACATTAATTAATTAATTTAAATTAATTCCTAATTTTGTATTTAATCATTTGATTTTATTTGATTTATGTGACTTAATAAGTTACCATATATACATGATTTGATTTCGTACCTTTAATGGCCACCATTAAGGTGGCCAATTAACTTCCAATTAATTTATTAATTTATTTAATTTATTAATTTCGAATTTCGTAATTATTTAATTAATTAATTTATTAATTTAATTATTTTATTAATCCATCCAATAAACACATTCCTTTTTTGTAAATATTTTCCTTTTTTGATTTTTTGCCTCTTTTTAATGGGCTCCTCCTCCCTCATTCACATTTGATCAATCTTTGGCGGAGAGGAGCCCAGTTTCCGAGAGGTTTCTTGTTGAAGAGGGTCCTAGCCTCCGATCCCGTCGGTGACAGCGACGTGAGCTTCATCGAGGCCATCATGGCTTGTCCGATCCCCGAGGTGAGATCCACTTCTTTTCTTGTTTTTTCTAGGTAATCGTAGAGTTAGATCTTAGCGTAGGAGTAGTGATTAATTTTTAGATCAAAAAAAAAAATTTTTCCATCACACTTTAATCCACATCCGACGCCGATTTTCGCCTCATTTTCGTGTCCCGTCATTTCTTTTTCTACCTCACACAACCACGCACCTCCGACCACGCACGGTGGTCGGAGCCCTGGATCTTTCTTTCGCATCGCCGAGATCCATACCCATTCACGTTTCCTATATTTGTGCATAAATAAAAATAATAACAATAAAATGAATAGTTGTTTTTCTATTTAACCTTTGTTTTACAGGAGAATTAAAAAAAACATTAAAAAACACATAAAAAATCTCTCTTTTCCTTATCTCGATTTGGAGTTTACAAAAAAAATATAAAAAATCTATTTTCTACTATTTCTGCACATACAGAAAAATATAAAAATAAAAAAAACACAAAAAAATACACTTCTTTACCCTTTTCCTGCAGGTAACATAAAATCAAAAAAAAAAATTAAAAAAAATAAGCAGGAGGACAGTGGCTCATCACCCCACCGACCTCGGCCTCTCCGCACGCACGCGACCACTCCAGAGCAACAGCACCACCGAAGCCCCGCGTTCATCTTCAGCGCCCCGGCCGCCTCTTGGCTGGTGCGCGCCGACCCCGCGGTTCCCCTCGGCGGCGCCGCCCTGAAGCCCTCCGTTCTGCGCACTCCTCCTCCGATCTCCCACGCCGGTCGCGCCTCTGCAGCAGCCATCCCTGCGCCTCTGCGCGCGCACCGCCGCGCGAGGCTGAGGGCCGCCCCTCCAGATCCCGCGGTACCCCTGCGGAGCTCTGCCTCTTCACGCTAACCCGCGCCGACGCGCGGTACCGCGGTGGTCCCTTGCCTTCGCGCCCCCTTGCGTGTCCCCCAGAACTGCTGCGCGCCTCCGCGCGCCGCCCGCGCGGCGTTCCGTCTCCTACCCAGATCTTCGCCCAGCGGTGTCGCAACCGCTCCGCCCCGCTGCGCCACCCCCTGACGCCGTGCAGCACCTCCAGCGGGCGGCGGTGCCGCCCGAAGCCCCCAGCGACCCAGCCGCGCCTCCGTCGCAATCCGGCGCCGATCCCCATCCCGCGACCTCCAGGCGCGGCCCTCCAGCAGCTAGCAGCGCAACCGCACCGCCCCGTCCTCCTCCCTCGCTCCAGATCTGAAAGGAGGCGGCGGCGGATGCTCATCTCCCTCTGCCTTGTGGAAAAAGAAACGAAGAAGAGAAGAGATGTCCATCTAGGGTTGGTTTAAAATAAAAAATGGGAAGATTGCATTGAAGCCCTCTGCAGTTTTACAATTTGCAAAATCATCCTTGTTCTACAAGCAAGTCACGTGCAACACACTCTTCATTGGGTAATTTGCGTTATTTTTCTTGGATTTTATTTCTGTTATCTTTTCAGTGCACAAACTTTGAATAATTGCAATTCAGACTCTGCTATTCAGACTTAAACTTTGCTTGCTATCTAGATTGAAATAAATGTTTTTATGAGTTCAAAAATTTTCAAAAAAATCAATATGCTCTTGTTATGTGCTTGAACATTGTATAAAATTTTCGTAGCTTTTTGAGTTGATTTGATATATTTAAAAAATAAAAAATATTGTCTTTTTGTCTTCCAGAACTTTGAAAACTAATAAAAATTCATAAAATAGCATAAAAATTCCAAAAAAATTTTTGTAGTTGTGTTTTGATGCCTTTTATTATCTGACCAATTTTTGTGAACTTTTGCTTTATAAAACTCCAAAAAAAATGCAAAAATAGTGCGTGTGCTTTTCTTTATCACTTGTCTTCATTTGTGCTTATTCGAAAATTTAAAAAAAAATAATAAAAATAAAAAACCACTAAAAAATTCATTTTCTGAAATCTGACTATAGAGTTTTTAAATCGTGCTCCTTGTGTTCGACCCTGGTCGCTATACCAGGTAAAAAGAATAGCGAAAAGCCGCTTACACATTTGTTTTCCTTGATTTTTATATTTTATTAAGTGGTTTTAATTTATTTTTCTCGATGACCGAATCGTGCGGTTGAGAACAACGACACTTTGATATTATTTTTTACACATCTTAACCGTACGGATTTTCGTGTCATCAGATGGTCAGAAGACGGAGAAGAAGCCGTAAGAGTCGGCTCAAAGTGAGGGGGATCCATCATCCAGGGGTAAAGGAGAAGAGAAATGAAGGGAGGTGAGGGAGGGGAACAAGATCGAAGGGATCTGGCAATCAAACAAAATGAACAAGCAAACCCCCAATTCACCTACGCACACAGAGCTGAAGACCGAAGGGATCGGTCATTTATCTTGTCAATTTTATTTTAGGTGATCATCCAGTCTATCAGAGCGATTACGTGAGGTAAATAGGTGTCCAAATCTCTCTCAACCGACTGTCCCGTACTGAAAGCCGGTAATCAGTCAAGAAAAGATCGGAGGCTCTATCCTAATGTGCGGATCACTCTCTCGCTCATCCAAACCAGACAAGGAGGGGGTTACTCTCCCCAAGACAGATTTTCAGTGAAGTGTCTTTTAGGTCAAGTAAGATTAGCAGTCCCGATTTTATTGTTTTTGTTTTTAGATATTTTTCAATAAAAAGAAACGCCTAACGAATTTTTCGGTTCTCCTGATTATTAAGTCCAAAACAGGGGGGAGAAGTCGAAAAAGCCGATGCACGAGAAATCAATGATGCATGCAAAGTCAGAAATGCGTACCTGCCTCCAGCTCTCTACATGCAAAATGATCCGCGCATAAAATAAAGACAGAATTAAAACTAAGCTAAATGATGCATCGGGAAAAAGCCGAGTCCTACACGAGCAACTTCTAGCGAAGAACCGTCTAACCGGTCACCGACCTCCAAGCCAAAGGGTCCGGTCTTGGCTCGTCCCTCCCCTGCCCGACAAATCGGGGGTAGGAGTAAGCGCTTTACAGGACGAGCTACGGCACGTAGGCTACGGAGGCTAGCGAGTCGGTTATTTTTATTATTTATTTTAAGTAGGTCCAATTACGGTTCTATAGGAACAGATATGCCTTAAGTGTGTGGATCCTACTCAATTACGTCACAATCACCAGAAAGTCCTAAATCTAGGGGCTCGACAAAAACCGCGAAAAACCGGAAAATGACAGTAAGAAAATAAAAAGAAATCCGCGAGAAAAGCCGCGAAAAACCGCGAGGTCCTAATGGGTCCCCCGAGCACACCGGTGCTCGACGAAACAGACCCGCTACGGTCACAAGTCCACAAAGTCTCAGAAGTGTCCTATATTATTACAATTACTAATGAATGAAATAAAAACTCTATCCTAATACCTCACCCACTCAACTCTCTCTCTCTCGCTCTCTCCTGCGGCTTCGTAGAGAAAGAAGCCGCCTCCAAGTGCCGCGGCTGCACCGACTCCTCGAAAGTCGCCTCCGCGGTCCCCGGGCCCTCGCAAGAAACAGAGAAGAGTGGTCAGTCCAGAAAGAATAATCAGATAATGGAGGAAAATAAAAGAAAATACAAGTGAGGGTATATGTGCAAAAATGGAAATAAAATAATCACACGAAATAAAACAAAAATAAAAAATAAGAGAAAATCAAAATGAAACAAAGTAAATCAAAAAGAAAATAGATACAAAAACCGCGAAAAAGCCGCGAGCTCCGAAGAGCCGCGAAAAGCCGCGAAAATAAAAACGAAACTAAAAACAACACTACTAAGCCGTGCTCCCCGGCAACGGCGCCATTCTGATAGGCGACCCGAGCAAACGAGGTAAAGGTACTAAATTGGTCATTGCGACCTCTATCACTCAGAGTCACTCAATCAAGAAAAATATCGAACCGCTCGAGCAAATAAATCAATCAAAACAAAAACGAGAGCGGTCTAGCTATGAGATTAACCTGGTATAGCACCCAGGGTCGAACACAAGGAGCACGGGTTGGCCTAGGGCCTACGAAGTAGTAAAAATGAAAATAAAAGAAAAACAAAATGTTTTTAGTGGTTTTTAATAATTTTTATATTTTTTTAGGATTTTAGAATATGAAGAAAATAAAAGAAGGCAAATATAAACACACTTTGGCAATTTATTTAACACATCAAAAATCAATCAAAAATTCAAGAAAAATGGTTTTTATGTTTTTTAGGTTTTTAAGTGTTTTTGGTGAATTTTTGGGATTTTTATAAGGTATATTTTATTTTCTAAAAATCAAACAGTGCTAAAAAGATGAGGTACTGTCCAGCAAGGACCAAAACCCTTAAATAAAATATCTAAGGATCTCAACAGGTCCTGGAGGTAATTTTCCTATATACTAGAAAGAATAAGGAAAATTTGAGCACCAAAATTATTGTTTTTGGATTTTTAGATTATTTATTATAATTTTTATGAGTTTTTAGGTGTTTTTAGATTTTTAGGGTTTTTAAGTGATGAAAAATAGCCAAAATTGGCTAGAAAATCAAACAACAAACAAAGAACAGTAGCTAATTTTTTAGAATTTTAGGGGGTGATTTTATATTTTTTTGGGATTTTTAAACCTAGACAGTAGCTAAAAAGAAGGTTTTTGAATTTTTAAAAATACTAAATAAAATAAAAAATGTCCTCAAAAATTCTCAAAAATCCAACAACATGGCAGGAGCCATGTGTCAAATTTTCATCGAATTTGGAGGTGGTTTGATATTTATTCAAAAATCAAAAAGGGGGCACTGTGCACAGGGACTCAAGTGCAAATACCCGAAAGTCTGGGGGTCCAGGTGCAATTTTCCCAGCAAGTCACGCGTGTGGCGCGTGCCTGGGGCACTCAGGGACCTTCTGGTAATAAAAACCAACTCCTAGGACCTTTTGGTAACTCGTACCAAAAAGTCCAAGGGCACGGTTGCAATTTACCCACTAAAATCCGCACATGCACAAATAAAGTGTTCACAGGGGCATAAATGCAAATACCAGAAAGTTCTATTCATTTAACAAACAACCAGATCTACAGGATAAATGTTGCAAATACACCAGGTATACACGTGACGAAGCACGTGGGTCTCACAAACAGGGGTATAAATGCGAATCTCAGCAAGCACAAGGTCCAAAGTGCAAATGTCACAGAAATAAAAACAACTAAACTACTTCTTACAGGATTAGAAACTAAATGCATAAAGTAAAAGGGGCCTAAAGATAAATTACCCCTTTTATTAATGTCGAGGGCCGGATGTACGACGCATGGCAGGTTGGACGGATGGGATAGTGCGCCGCACACGAAAGCCACCCCTCGAATCGATCCGACGGCTGGTATGTGTCCACGTGGATGATCGGACGAAGGAGCTGCGACGTGGGTCTTCGAAGGAAGCCGGGCTCGGATCGGATGGACGAGGTGCAGCCACGTGCTAGATCGGATGGCTGAGGGGCGTCGTGGCTTAACCTCGTCGCTCAACGGTGAAGATCGACCCCAGGGAGATCCGATGGTGAGTGCTGCCCTGTGGATGCACGGCCGAGATCTAAACTGGGGCGTCGAGGTCGATCGGATGGTGAACGAAGGACCTGGAGGAACTGACGGCCGGCGAGCTTCGCCGGCCCTCTGCGTGTACGGTAGTCCTCGTCCGGTGCTCAGGAGATGCTAGAAAGCTGCGCCATGACGGTCCGCACCTGATGCACTGCTCCGATGGAGGCGAGGAGCTCAGGAGAACTCCGGCGACGTCGAGGAACGGGAGCTGCTGTGCTCTGAAGCTCGACCTCCAGATGAGGTCGATGGACCTGGGGACCTGCACAGAAAGAAAGAGGGGTCGAGGGCAAACTGCCTCGACCCGTCAGAGCGGGCGGAATGTGACCGGTGGTGCGATGCGATGGCTCTCCGGCGAGCGGCGGAGGGGTGAGAGCCGAGACCCTGCTCTGGGGCGAGACAGGGGGAATGAAGGGTCGGAGAAGGTGGAGAGGGGTCTGGCGGAGGTGACGGCGGTGTCGGATGATCAAGGGAGTGGACGGAGACGGCTGGCGGAGGTGGCGGAGCTAAGCTACTGCAAATCGAAAAACCTAACGCTAAGCTAATCTACTGGCTAAAGAAGTTACCTGATGGGCGCATTCGACTGGGCTGGAGCCGATGAGGCTCCCGGTCGTTGCCTCAAGGGGTCGTCGAGGTCCCCGAGGCTCAGCGCGCTCGCGGCGGCGCACGGCGGCGATTACCACCGGATCAGTGATTTCCGGCTGCCCGGGCCTCGCTGCAACTCCACCGGCCACGGCTGTCACTCAGGGATGATGGAGGAGCTCACAGGCGCCGAGGGGAAGATCAAAGATAGCGTGATTAGGTCGCCGGAGACGACATTAAATATGGTGAGAGGTCCGAGAAGGAAGAGGTCGGGCGGGTAGCACGGATCTCGGATCCTCCAAACCCACCCCGGGCGAGGGTCCTGAATGATCGGGGAGCAATCGGAGCCCGGGGTTTGGGTAGATGGCGGCCGGGTTAGGCGGGTGGAAAATGGTGAAAACGGGTCGGGCGCGACATACCCGGCTCTGGTGGTCCTGGGGGGAGAGTTGACCGGGGGTCAACAATCCCCCGTGGACCAATCAGAGCCCGCCAAGCTTTAGATTTTTATTTGATTTTTTTGGGCCATTAAATGGCCGAATTTTCAAAAACTTAAAACATGAAATATTTTTAATTTATTTTTTTCTATTTTTTTGTGATTTTTAATTAATTTTTGGAAAGAAAAATAAGGTATCTACAATATATAGCTATACATAGGTATATATACAATATAGGATTTTTGATTTTGATTTTTAATTAGTTATTTTTATACATTTTTATTCCTATTTTATATTTTATTTATTTATAGAATAAAATGAGGAATAAAAGGCTATTTTTATTTTATTTTTATTATTTATATACATAGGTGAAATAAATAGATATATACATTTATATACATGGTATATGTACAATATGTCTTTGTATTTTTAATTTTGTAATTTTTATTTGATTTTTGTTTTAATTCTTTTTATTTATTTTATGTACAATATATACATAGAATATTTACAAAGAGTTTTGAAAATAAATAAATTTATTTACAAGGTGAAATAGATGAGGATGATGGTCTTATGTACAAGGTGAAGGGTTATTTTTGAATTTTTGGTTTTTTATCTTTTTGTTTTGTTTTTATACTTCATAAATATGTACAAATATTTACAACATATTTTTGGGTGAGGAAAATATATAATTTTATTTATTTACAAATATATACATGTGTGAGCCCCTATCTCCCTCTACTTGGCTTTTATGCGGTCAGGCCCATGCTGAGCCCTCCCTTGGGTTAGGTTGCTCAATATTTATTCTAAATATTTCCCTCTTTTTCTTTTTCCTCTTTATTCTTTTATTTTTGCACAAAAACATGCTAATTATCTATATTTACAAACATGCATGCTTTTGCTAATTGACCCTATTTACACATATCTACATGCATTTGCATAGGTTTTTGTAGCTAAAATATAAGAATAAAGAGTGATGAATGGGTATTCATCAATGACTCCCAGATTCAATCACCCTCCAGCTGGCTATTGCCTCCGGTGCTAGCAAGAGAGCAGCATCGAGCGTCCGCGTATGCGAATTCGCAAAGAGCGTACAAGTAGTGGATAGCAGATGGAGGTGGAGAACCAAAAGATTGTTGTGTTTGTTGTATGTTCAAAGGCTAAAGGTACAGTCCTTTATATAGACTGACTGCTCATTAATAAAGAGCCAAACAAAGAGTTGTTTTTCTCCATCAAGATATTAAGTAACAACGAGTTCCTATGGTATCGTTAGTTGCACTCAACATTACCGATGAGACTTGTTTAATGCCAAAAACGACTATATAAACATGAATACAAAGGAGGGAAAGTGTTTGTTCATCTGGATTTAATGAGTTTTATTTTCGGGATCATTATTGAGTTAGGTACTTGTGCGTAAATTAGAAATTGCGTAGACTTAAAACAAATCTTGGAAAAAGATATTTGTTTAAAAATTAAACTCGCATGCACGATCACGATCACGAGCACGGATGCAGGAGCAGGTTGGGTCGGGCGTGGCATGGTGAGGCGCACTCGCGTGTGTGTTGTATACAAACATGCTCAAACTACCTTCAAATTCACATGCCCTGAAAATCCTACATGGGCTTGGAGAACACCCACACTTATAAACACATGCTCTTCCTCTAAAATAGTGCATGTCGTATTAAAGAGGTAGAGAGGTTTTGAAACATAAAGAAAATTTAACATTCCCGCACATATTTCATAAACCTTTTAAAGAATAAAAAAAGGAAAATTAAAGATAAGAAGGAAAAAATAAACGAAAGATTAAACCAAAATAAAATACAATTGAATTATATCTTTCAGCATAGGTGGATTGTGGCTTTGAACATTGTCTAACAATCCGGAGAGACATGGTGAACTATGTCTTGAACCAGATTCCCTTATTCGGATTTCAATAAATCATGCAAACATAGATGATGACACGAGGACATTCATATTGATGTACGTGTTACGGCCTTCGTAAAAATCGATTTCATGAGTGCTCTAGTAAGAATACCCAACTCATATAAATCCCGACCTAGAATGACACTCACATAGTAGGAATCTTCAAGGATGTACTGTCTGGTCCTACACCCTGTCATATGTGACTCGACTCCATTCAGAGTAATGGTACCGAAGTACTACGTGCCATAGGGATAGGTCAGGAGTAAAACTCCTAAGTTTGTGCTTCCATCGAACACTGACACATCTTAGTTGTCCCTTTGAACCATTCCTCATGGGATCTCTAGTTTTGGAATGGTTGGGTTATCATTATGGTGTTCAACTAATGGGTAAAAGATCCATCTCCCTCAACGCACTGAGTACTAGCTTTCTAGCTAGACCCTTTGTGAGATGATCAGCAATGTTTTCTACAAATTTCAAAATTATAGAGATATTACTCCTTGGGTAATGAAGTCTCTCATCTCTTCATAACTTAATCTCATAAAACGTTTTCTTGGGTTACCCTTATACCGTTTAGCTTTATCTATGGCAGATCTATTATCGCAATGAATAGAGATAGGGAGAAAAAGGTTTTGAAATAATGGGCAAGTCAATTAAGAGGTTTCTTAGCCAATCTGCCTGACAACAAGCTAAATCTAAAGCTATAAATTCAGGCTCCATTGTGGATCTTGTTCTAACAGTTTGTTTGGAGGATTTCCAAGAAACTACAGCCCCACCAAGACGAAACAAATAACCACCGGTAGACTTGATTTCATCAGAGTCTGCAATCCAATTTGCATCTGTATAGCCTTCCAAGACAGCTGGAATACCAGTATATTGAAGACTGTATTCCACAGTACCCTTAAGGTATCTAAAAACTCTGACCAAAGCCTTCCAATGGTCAGCATTAGGACAACTAGTGTACCTCCTCAACCTACTGATAGCATAAGCTATGTTAGGTCTAGAACAGTTGGCTAGGTACATTAAGCTTCCTATGACATGAGCATATCTATACTGATCCACAGGATTACCAGTGTTTGTCTTAAGGTGTAGGGAAGGATCATATGGAGTACTAGCAGAAACAGTATGTTACATATCAAATCTATGTAATACTTTTTCTACGTAGTGAGACTGCTTTAGAGTATAGTCAGAAGTAGATTTACTCAATTTTATGCCAAGTATAACGTAAGCTATTCCTAAATCTTTCATATCAAAGTTTTTATTAAGAAAGGATTTAGTCTTAGGAATAATAGCTGGGTTTGATCCAAAGATTAAGATGTCATTAACATAAAGCACATGATTACAATATCATTCTCAAAGGTCTGAGAATAAATGCATCTATCAGATTCATTAGCAGTGAAGCCAACAGATGAAATAATTTTATCAAATTTATCATCCCACTGCTTAGGTGCTTGTTTCAAACCATATAAAGATTTTACTAATCTATAAACCTTGTGTTCTTGTCCATGGACTACAAACCCTTCATGTGGATCCATAAAAATCTCTTCCTTAAGGTCGTCATTTAGAAAAGCAGTCTTGACATCCATTTGATGGATTTCTATATTATGAATCGCAGCTAAGGCCACAAGAACACAGATAGAGGTAATTTATGTTATAGGAGCATAGGTGTCAAAGTAATCAACACCTTCTTTCTATTTGTATCCTTTGTCTACAAGCCCAGCCTTAAACTTGTCTATGGAACAATTTGTCTACGACTTCTTTCTGAAAACCCATTTACACCTAATAGTCTTGTACCCTGGGGGAAGGTTGGTTAGAATCCAAGTGTGATTGTTCATTATAGATTCTATTTCATTATCAATTGCTTCCTTCCAGATTCTATGATCTATGGATTTCATAGCTTCATCATAGGTCTTGGGATCTTCTTCTACTAAGAGAGTATAGAAGTCATGACTAAAGTGCTTAGCCACTCTAGTCCTTCTACCTCGACCTAGATCATTAAGGGGTTCAACGACTTCTTGATTTAAGAGTTCCGCTTCTTCAATAATTTGAGTTGTATCTTGAGGGGATTCAATGTTTTTAGAATTTGAAGATCCATCACCAACTTATTTAGGGAGAGAATATTTGAGAGGAAAGATGCTTCATAATATACTGCATCTACGGTCTAATCTCTAGTATTGAATTGACCCTGATTTCTAGGACGTCATACTTTATGACTAGAAATCTATGGGCATTATTATTTTCTACATATCTTATAAAAACAGTCTACAGTTTTGGAACCTAACTTTCTCTTCTTATTTTCAGGGATCTTAACTTTGGCCAAACACCCCAAAACTTTGAGGTACTTTAAAATATGTTTCCTGTTGAACCAAAGTTTATAAGGAGTTTTATCTATGTGTTTAAAAGGGATAATGTTAAGCACATAGTTTGCTATTAAGAGAGCCTTCCCCCACAACCGTTGGTTAAGACCGGATTCAGCTAACATGGCGTTGACCATATCGATAAGTGTTCTATTCTTCCTATCATCTACACCATTCGATTGAGGGTTATAAGGAGCAGTGGTCTCATGTATAAGGCCATGTTCCTCATAGAACTGGTTTAGTTCTTTTGAGGTATACTCACCCCCATTTATCGGATCTAATTCTTTTTATGTTCTTATCGGTTTGATTTTCGACTTGGATTTTGTAAACCTTAAACTTTTCTATTTGCTCATCTTTAGATCTTAGCAAATAAACATAACAGTACTTTGAAAAGTCATATATAAAAGTCACAAATTAGTGCATGTTATCACTAGTAAGAACATGGTTTAGGTCACATGCATCGGCAAGTTCAAGTAGTATAAAGTTTCTTTATATTGATCTAAAGGGTTTCTTAGATAATTTAGCTTGCACACAAATTTTACATCTTTCATTATTCGTTATGTCTGTTTTGAGAATTAAGTCCATGTGAACCATACGCTTCATTATATTTTTGTTCACGTGTTCTAAGCGTGCATGCCAAATATCAGATGACGCGATAGTAGAAAGAGTTCTATTGCCATTCTCGTTAATATGTGAAGAACCATTACATGACTCAACACTAAGCTTGATAAGACCATTAAAAGTATAGCCGACACCTATAAAAGATACAGAATGAGAGATTAAAACTTTAGTTCCCTGACTTAATAAGGAGTAACCAGAAGATATAACTAAGACTTCACTAATAAGGTTCATCTTAAATTTGGGAACATTAAGGCATCATGTAGCTTCAAGACTTTCCCTGATGTGAGCTTCAAATATGCACATCTGAAGCCTATGATGTGGTTCACGGAGATATCATCACCCATGAGATGACACGGTTGCTATTTGCCTGATATGTGGAAAAAGAAGAGCGATCATAACAGATGTGAGATACGGCTCCAAAATCCAACCAGCAATTATCATGGGAGGTATAACTAATATTGGGAATAGTAGAGTTGATTTCTAACCTTTCAGAAGTGTCGAGCCCCACAGAAATCATAATGACTTCAACATTCTTATGAGGTTGCTTCTTTTGTCCCTTGTGATTCTTGCATACATTTACAAGATGACCGGGCTTGCCACATGCGTAGCAAATGCATTAATCCCTAGAATCAGTTTTATTATTCTGATCAGGTTGCTTGCCTTTCTTGAAAGGTTGTTTGGATTTAGGGTGGAATTTATGGGGTTTCTTTTTAGAGTTGACATGGTGTACCAGATTGACAGGAGGGTTGTATTTAGAGTCTTTTGCTATATGATGATCTTCAGTTTGAAGAGACTTTATGAGAGAACACGTGTTCATCTTCTCTTGTCTATGACAGAGAGATTTAGCAAAATCATTCCAAGA
Organism: Ottelia alismoides; assembly: GCA_037367405.1. Lineage (NCBI taxonomy): Eukaryota > Viridiplantae > Streptophyta > Magnoliopsida > Alismatales > Hydrocharitaceae > Ottelia > Ottelia alismoides. Next base: position 674,981 of record JAZKJV010010581.1, on the reverse strand, counting down.
AGAAGGGAGTTTATGGTCAATATGTACAATATACAATAGCGTGACCAAAATCCAAGTTTCATATACGATCTCCAATTTTTATAAAATTGGTCTTATTTTAAAGGTCTTTGAATGTATATTTTTTAAAAGTAAGTAGATCTAAATTGGACACTGTATAAGAGAGATATGTACATTTGAAGATTCTTAGTCTCAAACTTGATTTGCGTTTTATTGATCAATTTTACAAGTTAGTAATTTTTTTGATATTTTGTTTTTATAAGTGCTAGTAATATATATACTATAGAGTTGATTTATTGGAATTATAGTTAGTATAAAATAGATACAAAAAGGTGAATTAGTTAATATACAAGTGAATATGTACAAGTGAATTTGGCTTCTTATTGAATGCAAATATGCATGCTAAAATATGGACATTAAGTCTAAATGCATGAATGAGAATAATGCACAGTAAATGAAAATATGCAGCTAATTGCTTGGGAGCAAAGCTCTATTTTCGACTTTTAGAGTAATGAATCACATATTCATCAGTATATAATACAATAGGGGTCCAAAACATAACTTTTGCATCTTAACTCCAAATTAAAAGAAACTACCTTCATTAAATATCTTATTAAATGTTATATACAATTAAAGATGATTTTGGTGCATTTTGAGTTCATATGGAGAAGATATGGGTCTGGAAAGTTTGAGTTTTGGATTTTTAATTTTAGTGTAAAATGTATACTATGTATTCTCTTTGTGTGAAAATACTTTTGTATTTTTCTATGTATTTTTATCTACAACTTTTATGTACAAAATTTCTTTATTTGAGGTATAAATAATAAAGGATAAAATAAGTCCCAAAAATGAATTATTGAAGGGTAAAAAATAAGGTTTTTTTATTGTATTTTCGACCATTATATCCCTCTACTTTATTTCTTATCGAACAAATCATCATGATGCCTAGGTCTCAGGGTTTAGGGTCAAAAATACCATTGGTATTTTATTTCTTTTTATTTCTTTTCTTTATTCTTTTATTTTGGCTTTAAACAATGTATTTTATACACTATTTATACAATAAATGAAGAATGTTAATTTATACAAAAATAATGATATTTACATGCATTTAGCTAGGGTTTAAAGGCCAAAATGAAAGAATAAAGGTGATGAAATGGAGATTCATCAACCACAAAGTTTTACGTATGTTCAATACTATGACAAACAGTCATCTAAGATAAAGACTGGCAATAATTGGATACATAATTTCATTAGCATTTTTACAATTTTAAAATATATATTACATTTAATTCAGTTATTATATAGTTATCCGATATTTTTCTACAATTATTTCCACACATCCAATGAAGATGTTATCTTTTTTTGAAGATAATTGATAAATTATTAATTATTTTCTATTTTGCAGATGAGCATATAAACTTTACAATGAGAGCGTGGATTTTACAAAATCCATGGAAGTTTGCTCCATATGGCCCAACAATATTGGATTACGATTAATAAATAAATGACATAATATTGAATTCTTCTTATTTTATAAAGAACTGAACAATACTTACAAAAAATTATATATTTTACAAAACACCACTGCAATTTGTAGAAGGTATTACTGAATAAGATATTTTACACAACTCAATTTAATATTGAAGAATGAAATACCATACATTTAAAAATCATAAATTAAGACAATCTAACTATCATATAAAGTTTACCGAAAAATCACTTAGTTAAAATGTCCGATTTCCAAACATTGATCCCAATAATGTCAGTGGAAAATGAATTTAGAATTTAAATAAAAAAATGTATTGTGAAAAACACCAAATTAGTTAGAGCTAAAATTAGTGCTGGATCATTTTCAATTTGATATTAATTGAATTCACTCCACGTATTAGGAAATATACTTGTACAAAAGTAAGCACGCAACTATTCACGTGGATCCCAATAACAGATCAGTTTGTAAACACGTAGCAGTTATATCATTTTAAAGTCTCTTATTGTATCAAATTATTCTGTAAAGTATATGATGCATCATCGTTAAATGGTGTTGGTTCATCTAAATATAGTATATTATATGGCGTGGATTACACTTCATACGCATTAAATAACTTCATCCCATATTTTAGGAAATATAGTTGAATGAAACCACCTTCTTTTGGCAAGGTGGTTTCGATCTCATATGTCCATCTTTCATCCAAAGGTTGAGATAGGTGGCTTTTCATAATTATAGGAAGGTGGCACATCATTTTGAAAGGCTCCCTTAAGAGACTTTCAAATGAGATGGGACCTTTCCTTTGATTATAGAAAGGTTTCAATTTTGATCATTGGATGATAAATGTATGCACCAGATTGAAATCACTATATTGAAAGAAAATGATTTCCGAGTCAACCATACTTCCTAAAAAAAGGGATCCCCTTAATTGATATTTATTATTAAATCCATATGATAAGACTTACTATATTTAGATTTATGACTCATGGTATATATTTCATAAAAATATGATGTAATATCAGTTCGTATTTTGAAATAAGGGATACCATATTACAAAAGTTGACTGTTGTTTTACAAAACTCTACAATCATTACAAATATGCATATGAGAAACATTCCTAAAATAAAAGGAATTTTTTTCACGACTATATTTTCTAATAAATCGGATGGGGTTTATTGCGAACAAATTAAATACTGTAGATGTCATGGTTATACTTATTTTTAGGGAGAATTAAATGTGGATGTAATTGTTTAATTCTCAATTTAGGAAAATACACATCATAGTGCATGTTATAATCAAAGAATATTGATTTAATATTAGGTTTTCGTAATATCTTATTTAGATTATGTTTAATTTTGTTTTCATCAAATATTCTATATGTGAAATGTTTGTAAATTACAATATTTGTTTTTGTAAAATCCGGGCTTCTTTTGCAAACTGCATGTGAATTTTGTAAAATAAAATGCTAATATTCAATGTCATTTTTACCCAATATTCTATGTGAGCAATGTTTGTAAGCTGTGATATTTTTTTGTTAATTTCATGGACTTCTTTGTAAACTGCATATGAGTTTTTTAAAAAGAAATATAATATCTAATTTTATTTCAGTAAACATTCTGTAGGAGCAAAGTTTGTAAAATGCGGTATTTTTTTGTTGTAAATTTCATCGTCTCTTTTGTAAACTGTATAACATTTTTGTAAAATGAAATGCTTATTTAGTAATGTATAAATTATTTTTATGATTCCAATCAAAAATGTTTGTCAATATCGTGCATCCATCAAACGTAATTATCCTTTTATAATGTTTATATTTTTTTGTAAAACCCACGCTCTCATTATAAAATTCATGTGTTGGTCTGCAAAAATAAAAAGTCAATATTTTGTCATTTATTCTTCATAAAAATAACTTGTAAAAATACATACAGAATTGAAATTTTAATGATCAAAATGAAACTTATACTATCAGTTATTTAAATAAGCATCAAATTCACGCTCGTGAAAAATCATGTGCATAAGCGAATTTCCAAAAGTTGAGGCTCATATCACACATCTTGATATACATTTGCATAAACAACCGCAAGTTACATAACACAAACATAAAAAAAGAACATGGAGGAGAGTAAAAGGAATTCCACAAAGATGCCATGACCTACTATATAAAAATTGAGATAGAAATTGATATCACGATTTGAAATCTTACCAGAACATGAAAACATGGTCGTATCCATCAAAAAAGCATCCATCAAAATGGTTAACATGGCATGAATGAAATGAAATGAAGATTTTCGTAAAAAATGAGAGGAAAAAATATATGTCCCTCTATAATAACAAGATCATGGAGAGATTTTGAGCGTTCCATCGATATTTTTGATGAAGTGGATGGAGAGTAACTTGAAAATCATGAAGAAGATAGCTGATGATCTCGAGTAAGGGAGAACACCATTCGAATGATATGTTATATTTAGTAATCAAATATATATGTCAAATCAATATTTAGCATAATAACAAAGATTGAAATAGAAGAGAAAGCTTTTTTTTTTTCTAAAAATGGCATATCGAATCTTGTTCAAATAATGTTATTTGCACGGATAAGCAATTTAGTCGAGTGCTATAGACCAATATCAGATGGCTATAGGGTTGTCACACTAGATGCATGGAAAGGTGACACCTTATTTCAAGTTTTTCCAACACACACCCCTTTCAAAGGAGATGGGTCTTTCCTGATATTTTAAAAGCCACTATCAATTTGTTAAACCTATATAAGAACTTTGTAAAAGTATAAACTGCACACTTGTGAAAAAAAAGATTTTGTAATGTATCATCCATATTTAAATTAATATTTTCATCCAATGTAATAATTTTTTCACATTTATATTACTATACATATTATCTTAATTTCTATTATTAAATCTATGGAATAAGAAATTATAAAATATTTGAGAAAGATGCCTAAATTGATGGTGGCTGACCATAGGAATTTCTCCATAATCGACTCGGCTTTCAAGGCAAGGGATGATTGATTGCATCAAGTGCTTATTGCTTTCCGTATCCCAGGCCATCTTATGAGACGTATGATTGATGTATGAGAGAACACTGGTTTTGATCTTCGAAACTACGATGGTACCACTTAGAATGGCATTGCATAGGATCTATACCTTCCTCTGCTTGCTTCCAGGGGAGAAGGGGTGATCTCCCCTCCTCTGAGGTTGGGGGAAAGCGCAACTAGTATATATATAATATCATGTTATATATTTAATTAAGACTCAACCTCTTCTTAAGAAAATAGACGTGGGATAAGACACACCTCAATAGAATGAAGTCCCACCTCATTTGAAGTCCCCCCCCCACACACACATATGAGGGCAAGGAGTATTTGCTCATAGGTACACACAGCATTGTGTGTCAACTAAGTTTTAAATACGCAATCCTATTGTGAACACAATCCAACAATAATAATCACTCTACGGTTGTGATGAAATGATTCCAGCACCGTTCGATGGATGGGTTACGAGCTCCAAACAACCTGAAATTTCAATACAGTTTCATTTTGTAGTATAAATCAAGATCATCGAATTTGATTTATATTTTTATTAAAAAAATATTCATTTTTACTGATGGGAATACAACACTGTGTGTGGCTATGGGCACATTTGCTTTTTTTTCTCATATATACATATCGGAGGCCCTTCCCATGGGACATGGTCCTTCCTGAGGGAAACGCCACTCTCCTTTTTATTGTAAAAAAACACTAGACAGTTTCGATGTTTTTATTTTACATTATGTACTTCGTATTTTATAGTGTGCATATTTATATTTATAATATGCAGTTATAATACAAAGTGTTTACTTATTCTACTAAAGTGCTAGTATTTTTTAAAAGGTGGTGGTCTTCATGAACTCAATGACACATCCTATTGGAAGGGTACCCTATACACGCACGCATACATATACATACATATATGCATATCCATATTTTTTTCAGAACATATATTTGTATTCTTCACTTCTATTTTTCCTGCTATTGTCTACCACCTCAATGCAACTACAACATTGGGCTCTAGCATAGCGTGGGTATGAGCACATGGAGCTTTGATACGATATAAAAAATATTTGAGGCTCAATCCCCATTGTTTAATTTGATATCTTGCTTAATTTTCACAATTTTGAAGATATTAAAAATGGGTGTATTTCCTCCATCCAGTTGCGAAGCGTGAGCTTGTACATGATATGATACGATCCGATATCGTATCTGCTCAGGTACCGATTATTAGGGATATAAACCACCTTATACGGATAAGGATGCACAATCAACCACCAGTATAGAAGTACGTGAAGAAAAGGAGAATTAGTTATGACAATGTTGGTCACTTCTCGCGACCACCGGAAGAGAAAGATCACTAAAAGAAGAACGAGTCTAACTCTCTCCGTACCCTCGCTCTCTTCCTCTCTTCTCTCTCACCCTTTCTCTAGAGGTCACATTGTTTTTATCACTACATGGAAGTATAGAACATGGATGGTCAACATCTGTCTCCTATGATTGGAAGACTGCCCCTTTTGATCAGAGGGACGATCGACATATCGTCTCTACAAATCGCGTCCCATTTGCCATACAGGACGATGTTTACCAACATCCCTTATAATTAAGTGTAGAGGATGGTCGCGAGTGTTCCCATTAATTACAACTCCGACGACGGTCACAGGCATCTCGTCTATTAGATCCAAAGGTGATGGTCGAGATTGTCCCCTCCGACTAAACCATAGGATATAGTCATGACCATCCTCAGCACTTCACTAGACCGTCCCCAATGATTCTCCAGGACGAGGTAATTGTCTCTAAGGGAACGGTTCTGATTGTCTGATGAATCCATGATTCATTAACATTTTTTCTGAATTTAACAACCGAAGGAGACGGTCGTTGACAACCGTCTCCTCTAGTCTGAGCACCTCAACTTTGACTCATCCATGACGCTATCACAAGCGCATAGGGGATGGTTGAAATCATCCCTTAAGACTCCCAAGTGCCAAGAATTGGGCCAGATAGGGGGGTGGCCCAGAGGAGACAATCGCCCGCAACCGTCCCTCATGCTTAACAACCGAAGGAGATGATGTCTCTTTTTCCGTCACCTAGATTAGATGGAATAGGGGATGGTTTTTCTATGACTGTCTTATATAGTTGCTAAAGGGGGCGGTCGATTGTTGACCGCCACCTATTCTCGTCTCGAAAGGTCTCATTTCTTGTAGTGTGTAGTGGTGTTAAGGCAATGCCTCTACCCCTCCTCTATATATAATCAAGTTACAACCCTATATTCATATTTCCAATAGGACTATAAATTGAATACAACTCAACTAATGTTAGTATTAGGAGTCTCATCCCATTATGATTCATAATACTAACATGACTCTAATCCTAACCGTACATTAGTTGTTAAAACTGAAGGAATCCATGAATGATAAAGAATATATTGGCAATCGTCCATGATTATTCCTGTAGATTGCGGAAGATAGTTTCTAGGATAACACGTACTTGGCACTAGGGTAACCTTATCCAAACTATTTTGGTCACATCATTACATTTTAAGATCAACCCCTCTCTAATATCCTCGTGAAAAATCTAATTGTATAAATTCAATATGTTAATATTTTGGGATATTTACACCCATAACCCTGAGTAATATGGTAATTACCTCAGAAACCCTCTATAAACATTAATTATCCTCAGGACCCTGAATAACCACGCTGTTTTACACCCATAACCTTCCGTTAGTTTCGTTCGTTAACTCAACCAGATATTTGAGTTAATCTAACCCAATTCATGATCCTACGGTGGAGGTTAATCAAAAAAAAAAAAGAAGGAAGGAGGAAGTGGTTTCCATCCTGAAGCTAGTACGATGGGAACTTTCACGGAGGAGGTCGAGCAGCGGGGGAGGGACGTCTACTCCGACCTCAAGTCCGCCTCGACCGATTTCGACCGCAAGCTCGAGTTTTCCCTTCCCGATATCGAGAAGAAGATGCACAAGATGGAACGCTACGCCGCCGGCATCGCCGCTCTCCACTCCGAGATGGAAACCCTCACCGAGATGGAGGCCTCCGAAAGGAAGCTCCAGCGATGGAAGAACTAAAGCGGCCCCCTGACCACGCCGTCACCCCCTCCACAGCAGAACCCCCGTGGCGCCGGACTCTTCATGAAGAAGCTCGCAGCTCAGCGGCGCCTCGTTCACCGGCTCCAGGACGAGTCCCTCTGGGGGGAGACCGTCGGCAAAACTGCAGAGCTCATGGCGCGCGCCATGATCACTGTCTTCGGTCGGATGTGCACCATGTTCGCCGTTGTGGTGCCGGAGCTCCCACGTGTCAGCCCCGACTGACGCGGACGCTTCCGCTTGCTCGGGCCGAGTTACCCCGGATCCACCCTAACTGCGCATCCGACCCGCTTGAGCGTCTGGCAATGCGGAGCTCCGCAATGAAGATGGTGATGAATTCGGGGCCGATCTACGGGACGAAGAAGCAGAATTTGGACGAGAAGTTATGGGCAGTTATGGAGATGGAGGCATTGGCAGGAACGGTGGGCGAGGCGGGGCTGGAGTTGCGGTATGGGGACGTGATCTCGATGGCGGAGAGGATGCTTTATGCGCCAGACATGGTGAGCGAGGAGGTGGGGAGGGAGCTATATGCGATGCTACCAGGGGAATCGAGGGCCGCAGTGATGGCAAGGAAGGGGGCGGTGGACGAGAGTGAGGCTGCCGTGGGGAGAGGGAGGGAGGCTGCGAGGAAGGTGCTGGCGTGGGTGGAACCTATGGCGGAGGATACGGTGCGGTGGCACGCCGAGAGGAGCTGCGAGAGGCAGAAGCTGGATGGGAGTCCGCGGGTGTTGGCGATGTAGACGTTGCGATTCGCGGAGCGGCGGAGGACGGAGGTGGCGATCGTGGAGGTGCTGGTGGGGCTGAGCTGCGTGTTGATATACTTGAACGGGAAGAGGAGGAGGAGGATGACTCCACTTTAATCTTGAGGAGGTGATTGCAGACTCTTCACGGCCATTGCTGGTTTGCTAATGTGATAGAGAGTTAGGTTGGACGAGTAGATGGATGCGGTATATGGGGCTTTGTACTTAGCTACATCGTGCGGGGGAGAGGGGGCTGCAGGGGGAGGCGCGCGGGGGAGGGGAGCTGCAGGGGGAGGAGGTGCGCGGGGGAGGGGGTTGCAGGGGGGAGGAGGCGCGCGGGGGAGGGGGCTGCAGGGGGAGGAGGCGCGTGGGGTAGGGGTGCTGCTGGGGAAGGCACGCGGGGGAGGGGGCTGCAGGGGGAGGAGGCACGCGGGGGAAGGGGGCCTGCAGGGGGGGGGGCTGCAGGAGGAGTCGCGTGGGGGAGGGGGGGCTGCAGGCGGAGTCGCGCGGGGGTGGGGGGGCTGCAGGCAGAGTCGCGCGGGGGAGGGGGGCTGCAGGCGGAGTCGCGCGGGGGAGGGGGGCTGCAGGCGGAGGCACGAGGGGGCGGGGGGACCTGGGATGGTGGGTGCTGCTTGGAGGTCGAAGAGGAGAGGAGGAGGTTGTCGGAGGAGCTTGCTGCTTGGAGGAGGAGGTGGGTGCTGCTTGGAGGAGGAAGAGGATAAGGTGGAGGAGGAAGGTGATAAATGAACTTTTTTGTAAATAATAGAAACTTAAAGGGTATAAATATAAAATACATAACGGATACCGTCAATAGTTAACGGTAAAATGGATGGAAGTTGACTCAGGGTTATGTAATGTAAGGGTTAAACATTATTCGGGGTTCTGGGTGTAATTCGTGCTTGCGTAGGGTTCCTGGGGTAATTACGAGATTACTCAGGGTTATGGGTGTAAATATCCCTAATATTTTTTCTCTATACTTTCAAAGTTTCGTCTAAACATGATATTTATATTTATATATTTTTATCTTAATTAAAAGCCAAAGGTTTAGTCAGTTTTAATATGCTTTTTGAAGTTCCACGGATGTTGACATAAATCCGATAAAAGTCAAAGATCTGGTTAATTTTAAAATGATTTTTGAAGTTCCGTGGATGTTAACTTTCTTTGACCTCTAATATAAAATAATTGCAAATGAGAATGAGAGGATCCCCTAAGGAGAACGGGATCATGATCTCTTTCTCCTTCTGTTTGAGCTCTCGACTCTAAATAAGGGAAGTTGTGAAATATAGAAATTGGGGAAGGCTAAAGGGTCATCGCATTTAACATTTGATGTGAACTCCTTGCTACTATTTAAAGCCATGTCCCACAACCAATGATCCATCATGGTCAAGAATTATGTTGATCATACCTGTGTTGGCAGCCATGTGGCCTATAGCAGGAATGCTCATCATGCCCGAGTTAGATTGAAGTCGTTATCAAGAAATAATGATCTTTGCAACTTGTTTTGAGTTTGCATCATTAATGGCTTCATTATCTTATATTAGATTATGTTTTGACCTTTCTTTTAGAAAATGATCATTTCTTCCATTATAATTTTTGTTTCATGCGAAATCCATGTTGAAGTCTAAAAATAACCTCAAAACAAGAAGCTTTAGTGTGTTATACACACATGTATTGGAAATCGGATTGGACCGCGTCGAGCCAGTCTCTTATCTGAGCTGGATCGGGCTTGGGGCTCAAGCCCAGGCTCATTCAAGCCCAACTGAGCTGGATCGGGCTCGAGTTCGATGAACACGAGCCTCCTATCGAGTCAACCTAAGCTTGATAAGGCTTGAGCCGAGTTAAGGCAAGTATGCATGTTGACCGGGCAATGCATGTTGACCGGGCAATCTCTCTACTTATATAAACTCTTCGTTCCCTCCGAGTTCAGCTTTACCTGATGTAGGACTAAAGTAAAGCCCCTTATCGAGTTATCGAGCTGAGCCAGGCTCCGCTCGAGCTTGGATCGTTAAGCTATCGAGCCTAAAATTATGGCTCAAGCTCGACTCAATAGTTTAATGAGCTAGGCTCGTGCGTCCTTATGGAGCCAAGCCCGAGTCTGGCTTGTCGAGCCGTGACTCAATAACCAGTCCTACCGGTGAACCTCATCTGGACTGGTTTAGGTCGAAAGTTTTCGATTTTGGTTAGTCTGTGATTTAATTGATTATTTCAAATTCAGTTTAATTAGATTCAACTGAAATTAAACGATTATTCAATTTTGGATTTATTCAGAAATAAGAATACTAAGAGAGTTCGAATCCATACAATAAAATATATAAATTTCGATGTGTAATTTTCATACGTCGATTTTGAAATGGGCAAATTCGACATTTGTTACATGTCGAAATGTTTCAGCCATTTATGGCGTGTGTAACACAAAAGAAGACATTAACGACATTTTTTATACGTCGAAAGCTGCTATTATAAATTAAAAAAAAACTAAATCTTTTTCCGTTTGCCACTTTTCTTGGCAGAATCATCCTCCGGAGAATTATTTCTATCTATCTTATTTGGTAGTAATATATACAATAATTTAAAACTCTTGTCTTTTGTTTTAGAAGGTATTGATATTAGATGAATCTACATTTTAAGTCGACATATTTTATATGCATTCAATTCGCTTGAACTCTGCTCATATCCTTTACATAACCATCTAAGCAGTTCTCCATCTTTATATTCCTAAGGGCTGATACAAGTAAATGGTCATGCTATAATTTTGAGTTGATATGCCATGTAGCTTGTTCTTATCTTCTGATATTACTTTAGTTAGCCTAGATTCGATTCTAGGCATCATCCTTGTCACTATACTTAAATACTTTGTGATGAGCTCCCAACTCAGCATATGAATCCCTCTTGACAAACTTTATGGAGAATGTTTCAAAGATATGCTTGCTATTTAGAAGCAGTATTTATCTCATGTTATAATCAAGTTAGAATGTCACAACCTTTTTAGGAGAAAATGCTATAACTTGACATTGAAATTGCATGAATATGAATATCTTCGAGATGGAAGGTATGCATATCTCTGTTTCACATTGTAGATGCTGCTGAGCAAGTAAATGTATCTACTTATTTACCGAGCTTAATGCTCTAACTTTACGGATCTTTGGACAGGGGATGGAGGAGATGACAACCAAGGATAGTTATAAAATTCAACAACAATAATAACAACGAAGCCTTTTTCGGCATTAAGTAGGGTTGGCTATATGTATTCTTTGCCTCCATCCATATCTATCTTGGGTCATTCTCCGTCTTAGATCCAAAAAATAAGATCCCTTCATATAAGCGATTTTCTCGCATCTTATCCTCGATCAGAGCTACATCAACTTTACTTCTAATTCCACATTTTGACTTTTAAAAAGATTTTTACGTGTATGTCCACACATCCACCTTAGCATTTTAATTTCTGTTATTGCCATTCTCTGCACTTGTCTTTGGTTTATAGGACAATATTCAAATCCATATAGCATAACAGGTCTCGCGATTGCTTTGTAAAACTTTCCTTTGATTTTCAAAGGAATTTTCTTATCGCAGATAATAGTAGAGGCTCCTGCCCACTTTAGCCAACCTTCATTTATTTTATTACTAACATCTCCATCAATTTCACCGTCATGTTGCAAAATAGATCTCAAGTATCTAAAAGAATCTCTCTTATGAATGTTATCATCACCAATCTTCACCTCGACTCCTTCATCATTGCTTTTTATCAAAAGTACACTCCATATATTAAGTTTTACATACTTGTAAGAAATCCTTTAGTCTCCAATGCATGTCTCCAAACTACAAGCTTCTCATTTACTCCATCTCTACTCTCATCAATTAACACAATATCATCAGTGTATAACATACCCCAAGGTATATTATTCTGAATGTGACTTGTCAACTCATTCATAATCAAAGTAAAAAGGAATGGACTCATAGCTGAACCTTGTTGTAGAACAATGTTGATGTAAAAATAGTCAATCTTCCCAAATTGTATCCTTACACGAGATGAAGCCCTTGAAGCCTAGAGTTAAGACCTTAGCACATCATGGAAGCATGAAGGTCGCATCACATATAAATTAGGGAAACTAGTCATACTACTTGCATTGGGCAACGGAATTCAAAAAAAAACATTAAATGATGAAACCACATGATTCGAGAATACTTCTCAAATCGTCTCATGAACAACACAAATAATTACAAGGATTAATTCTTAAAGCATGTTTCTGATCGTGTCTCTAAATGAAGAAACCTCATGTCTCAAGTTCGACCCGATGGAGGAGGCACTTGTGAGCACGTGGATGAGATGCATGCTTCTCGTAATCTAAGTCGAAGATCTGAACGAAGAATCTCCTGATTTAGTCTCACAAAATACGATACCTTCTTCACGATCATGGAGCACCAAAGAGGGTGGGGATCCACAAGTAGTCGATCCGAAAGCACAATGACATGATGATGATGGTGAGGTTCTCTAGGTCAATATATGGATGACCACAGTATTGAGAGAGGGAGAGAGATGGCATGTAGAGAATAGAGAAAGAGAGATATTGCTCTTGCAATTGATGTTGTTGTAAAGAAAGGGAAATGACTTGCATTTCCTTTATAACAAATTAGATGCCCATGGGTCTTAATCCTTGTGCACACAATAACCAATAGTGTAAATTATTTTGTGCTTTCAATCAATGGGCATGGTTTGTTGCATAAATTTACAACAACAAATAATTATTTCAAAATAAATTAAATTATTGAATATCAATTAATATAAATAAATTTAAATCAAAATAATAAATAAGAAATCACATGGAAGGATAGCAAGTCTCATTCCATACATTGGAAGGATGGTCACCAACTTGAAGAGTTCAAGCTGGTCGTCCACTCTATTTATGCTAAGGAGGCTCTCTCATTCCTGTTATGTTGAGATCTCATATCTCATCATATATTCCACATACGCAACAACTTTTGTTGCAAATTTATCCACCAAAATAATTCCAAATTATTTTTGTGATAATTTCAATCATGTCATTGATAAAAATGAATCATATTCATACATCCAAAGTAAAATGTAAATTGTGAATACAATTTACATTAACATTTAATTTATAAATATTATTTACAATACCATCTCTCCAACATATTATACATCACATTTATAATATCTATGATTATTATGGATAGTAATATCTACATTAATCATATCCTTGATAATTAAATCATATTTAATTATCTTAGATGACTATTCTCATATACACAATCAACATGAATCGTATCTATATTATTTTATAATATTTAAATCACATTTAATTATCAACTTTTCTCAATGATTAGATACATTATCAATGGTAGAATTATTCCCGAACTCTTTCAAGAATAATGCACTTTCTACGTGGATACTTGGAGATAAGGACTGGACGATTATATGCTCCATGTATAGTGACTTAGATTGAGATCGTATCTCAAATCTAGATCTCAGAGATCTCTCAAAGATGTTTGATTAAATCAAGTGGTGAATCTAATCTTCTTATTGCAGCCGAATCACATTCAGATCAATATCTAATATTTAGACTAAGATTGGATTAGTAATCTTCAGAGAGGAGTTACTAAATCCAAACCGATTTCATCACTCACTCGGAATGGAAGTGTTATGGCCATACAATCATTTATGATCACATTACCCTCGAGTATTCTTAATACCCGTACATCATGCATACCGGATGACCTATAATAAACACAAAACCTTAGATCACATTTAGACTATCTTCTTCAGGGTTTTATCATTAAGTTTATCATTTGATCATTGGGAGTTGGTATCGATAATATACTTTCCGAAAGCATATATCATACCTACAAATTCTTGTCATGCTTCCAAAGCAAGACTACCATGCATGGAATTTTTTAGATCCCAATATCTCATGAATGAGCTCATGCCTTCAAGATCGGTAGTGAACATGTATGATCCCTTTGAGAGAACACATTACTCATATGCCCTTGTATGCACACATGCTCGTCGATGTATAGACCATGATTAGGTCATTAACGTAATGGTATGACTAATGTACATACTTAGGCATATAGTAATACATCTATCTTCGTTCAAAGGATGTGTACCTATATCGTGACAACATATGACCTCATTAAGTCAACTCTTTGACCTAACTTATCTGACACATATGAATCTCTATTCCTATACAAAGGACCTGCATCAAGAGGTCAGTCCAATATCAACCTTTAGAGAAGGATTGCCATCTTCTTCTGAGACTGGAGATCTTCTCTTAACAATGTTTTGATGGTACTTGATGAGTCCTCAATCTAACTCTTTAGATATCATCCAAACATCAGCCTCTATGATTCAACTATTGAATCAACAACTGTATGATTATTAAGATGGTCACGGTGCATAACCCTAATTGTACTAAGGAATCTATTATGAAAATCAGTTATTTTTATTTCATATTAAGGAGGGAATTGTAATAACATTTATTGCATAATGGCTCGCCATGGGATCACATGTCCAACAACCTCCCATAACCCAAAGAGCCATTAATGGGCTAATCTTTAAACCCACACTCATGTGCTAATCATAATCTATTTAGAAAAATATCTTTGTAAGCTAACTAATCACTCTGTTTCTGTGAGACTATGCCAAGTCCTTTTTCATACTTGTATATCCCCTAGTAATAGTGCTCGCATCTAATGCAAATGTTGCATCTTATGCAACCAATACTCAATCATATTAAAGTACTTATTGTCCCTTTATCACAATAACTTGATAACTATTATAACTAGTAAGTTATACCTTTACTCCTAAAGATCTCTATCTCCATAGATTAAGACATAGTCTTAAGTCTAGTAAGGTATCTGTAGGTAAGATATTTTAGATCACTATCTATAAAGTCTCAATTTCTTAAAGAAAAGACTTTTAGATCACTATTTCAATAATCATGTGCCTTTGAAGATGTTAATTATTACTGAAATTTATTATTTTATCTCCATAGTAGGACTGGTAATATTTTACTACTCCCACTACATGGCAGACACCTGGCCTTTGTATATATCCAACATACACTCTTCCCATAGCTGATGCACTAGGGCATGTAGCTTTTGCATTCACATCCTAAACTCTTTAAGGTGCTCTCTTTAGATAGGCCAGTACCATATCTTAAGGGAAAGAAGCTTTCCGTGGAGTTTTCCAAAAAATGGAGTATATCCAAGGTTTACTACTGATGTGACAATCCCAATACCATCTTCTCTTTGCTTCTGAACAACTATAGAACTAATATCTAAGAGACATCTTTGAGATCTTTTATCTCAAGGTATGGAACAACCATATCATAAAACACTCATTATCATCCTTATATCATTATATATTATTAGGATTTTATCTACATTTAGAACGATGAACACAATGGCACTCCCACTAAGCTTCACATGGTTCATTAAAATTCTATCTGGAATTATAACCGTTATAATTTCATCAAATCTAATGGTCCAACTACAAGAAGCTTATTTGGGTCTCTAGATAGAGTTCCACACCTTGTATTCTTCAACAATGAAGCCATGGGGCTACTTCATATGATTATCCTCGTTGAGGTATTCATTGAGGAATATAATCATGAATTCCATTTCCGGATATCATAATCAAGTTGTATAGCTACAATTAGCAATATTCTGATGGGTTTAAGCATTTTCACTAGAAAGCAAGTCTCATCGCAAGCAATGTCTTCTTTCTATATGTAGCTCTTGGCTATGATCCATGCTTTGAATGTTCTACCTTCTCATCAGGTTCCCTCCTTCTCATGAAGATCCATTTACACCTAATGGGTTTGACCCCTATAGGTGGATCTACGAAGTTCCATACACAACACTTGTGTATGAAGCCTACTTTAGACTTTATTACTAACATCTATCTTTCCATGTCATGATCTACTAAAGCTTTATCATATGAAGTTTGATCATTGTCAGCTTTCTCTGACACATGGAAACCATACCCTCTAGATGGTCTTACCACCCTCAAACTAATTTGAAGAGATATGAGTATTTCATCTTTATTTATTCTTTTAATTTCCAATTTTAGGAGCCTCGTTGTCCTTTTAGGATTCAATGGGTCCTTTTACTTCATTCTTATCTTGATTCTCAAGGAAGTCATCCTCTTAGAATCATATTCTTAGAGATGAAATCTTTTAAGAATCCCAAGGTCATAAAGTAGGTATCCAATACCATCCTTTATATTCCTAATGAAGTAGCACTCTTAAGTGCAAGATTCCATCTTTCTTACATCCATGCTATAGCACGGACCAAGCAATCCTTAAATCATCTAGTGTCTGACATTAAGTTTAGTCCCGAACCATAGCTCACGAGGAGTTTTGGGTTCATGTTTGCATGGAATCTTATTAAGGATATATTTTATTGCAGTCTCTACTATATATATACCTAGAAACAAAGAGATAATTATGTTGTGTCATAATTAATCAGATCATGTCAAGCATAATTCGATTGCATCGCTTTACAACTCCATTGAGCTGAGGTGTATCAGGAGGAGTGAGATAGGAATAATATTCCTTTCTCTATAAGGTATCTTTGAATTCATCTAATAGGTATTAGATATCTAGATTAGATTAAATTCCTTTTATCTTCCTTCTAACTTTGGTTCTCAACCAAAATTATGAAATCTTTGAACATTTCAAAGGTTTCTAATGGGTAAAAGAAGAAATCTCATACCATGAATAATCATCAATGGATATCACATATCATTAATGTTCATTATGGTATAGAGGATCCGCATACATCAATATGTATGAGGTCTTGAATACCTCAATATCTTACAACATTCTCAGGGAAGGGTGCATCATACATTTTAACTTTGAATACAATATTCACAAGCATGTAAGATTTGAACATTCATACAATTTAAAGTTTCATATCTTACTAGTCTATTGATTTTATCAATAGACATATGTCCAAGACTTGATGTCAGATCATTATCAAATGATCTTCATCCTCCTACTGATCTTTTAAGGTTTAATTTCCAGTATTAAAAATGTTAATAAACCATTCATTAATATTCTAATTTAATAGAGTCCTCTAGATGTTGGATTAGTATCTGAAATATCCATCATAATTGTTTATGATAGGTCTATTCCAGACTATATGTTTATTTCCGACAAACTTAAAAATAAACAATGGATGTATTTTAATATCTAGGTCATAGAGACATTCTCTCGGACTATGGGTTCTCCCACTGAAAATATGTCATCTTTCTATCCAATAGAGATTGTTGCAACAATTGTATCAACACACGTGTAGATGACTATTAAACCTCAAGATCAAACTTTCTAGTCCTCTAAAACATGTGCAACCGAATTGCAAGTGTCATTAGAAGAAGGAGAAACCACTTTCAGACTTTTAATCTTATATAATAAGTAAGTCAATTTCAATGATCATATGTAGATTAGAATATCTCGATGCACTAGATAGATCTTTCTCTAAGGATCTTAGATAGTATAGATAGTCATATTATCAATTACATTAGCTTGTTGCAGTATTAGCATTCATCCAACTCTTTGGATATCATATGTATGGAATTCAGAGAAGTACAGTCAACTCTTTGACTCTCCTTCTTACATGGGTCAGATCCATGATTCCACAACGCTTCCTTAACACTTAAATAACCATTACTTAAGACAGAGGATCTCTTAAATTAAATAAGTCCTCAAAAGACTTCAATATACGAGTATTTCAACATTTATTCTTACTTCATTACATTCATACAATATGAATATTATGATGCATCATGAAAGACCTGAGTAGAGATAGCAGAATGATGACATTCATCACATCCCCTCATCTTAACTCAAAAGTACTTTGGTTCAAGAAGGTACTCAAACATTTTGAGTACATCATCCCATATCGAGCCACCTTCTACATAATTCAGTGAACCATTTGATTCATGATTAAATGTTAGATTTTAGTGGATTTAAAGAAAGTTATCTGGAATATGATAATTTACATATATATATATGTATATCTTTGATTAAGGTGATTAATGTTCTAAATCAAAGTTGTCTTGCCTTTTAAACTGTGAAAGTCCATTCCCTTATTCACTCTCAAAGCGAGAGAGATATTTATCTTTATATCTCTAGCAAGATATGGGATCTCCTTTCTACTTTTATTGCATCCTAATTATATGAGGAATTGTAATTCAGATAAAAAGAAGCAAGAACTCATTCCGCCATGCAAGTCCAACTTGCATTTCTCAATTCAATCTTTTACACTCAAGCCAACACCCCTAAGGTGATATTGACCAATTGTTAATTGAATCAGCCATCAAAAGGAATAGAACTCACTATGTGCAATCCAATGCCACATCAATTATATGAAGAATCAATATTGGGTCACTACGTATATGACCTTACTCTTTCGAGAAGCAAAGAGCATGATCCATGGATGCTTGTATATAGGAGCTATCACATCGAATAGGTATCTCCAACATACAATCCATGATGAGGGAACCCTTTGCCTTGACAAGAGACCATGTATGTCATTTATATATGCTCCATATCCCATTCAAATTTTAATTAATCATATTCATTATGATTTATTCTTCCAAGGGAATTACATCTTCGATCATAATAGAATATTTATTATAATTAGATCTAATTAATTTAATAACGTTAAATCAATTACTAACACAGTCAATTAATAAATAATTAGGGTTTGCTAAATATTACTATATAGTATGCACCATCACAATTGTACAAATATATTATTCCAATTACTTGATTTAAGTAGCAAAGACTTCTCATGCTACCCATCCTTGAAACGGATCAAGCCAGGTCGGACAAATTATGCTAACATGGGGTGCTTCCACTATGGTGTAGGGTGCCAATTAAGTAACGCATTAACATATACACGGCCTGGACACCATCACCGAATAAATTCAAGACAACATAATTGGTAAAAAATATACCAAGAAGGTTTATCGATCACATGATCTTGGTGAGCATCATGATACTGATGAATCTCCATTTCATCGCCTTTATTCTTTCATTTTAGCCTTACATCCCTAGCTAAATGCATGTATACATCATTAATTTGTGAAAATAAGCACTCAATAATTCACAAGAAATAATGTAGAAAATAATGTACACAATACTGTATTTATTACCAAAAAAGAATAAAGAAAAGAACAAAACGAAGTGTTGATGATAGTGAGTAACCCTAGCCCTTGAGACCCAGTTAAGAATTGACTTGGTCAATCAAGAATAAAGTAGGGAGATAAGGGCCAAAAACCAAATAAAAACTCTAATTTGTATTCCCCAATAAAAGACATTTGGGACTCATTTTATTTAAGTATTTTTACATCTCAAATCAATAAAACCCTCAACATGGATATTGTACATAAAAAACAAAGGAAAATAAAAAACCGATTTCACTGAAAAATAATGCACAGTGTTTGGGACACACAAAATAAAAACCCGTAAAGAAAAATGTGCAGACCTGTATGTTCTCCATACATATTCAAAATTAATCAAGCTCACATTTATTGTTTATAAAAGAAGATATTTATTAAATATAGTCTCATTCAATTTGGAGTTAAGATGCAGAAGTTAAATCTTGGGCCCTCATTGTGCAATATACATGTATATTATATTCAATGTATTTATTCTTTATATTTTTCACCTTCTTTTATTTTTATAAAATTGTAAATAATATTTAGAATACATTTACATAATTAAACTACAATAAAACCATTTAAAGAAAATAAATAAATTACTTTGATATATAGATGAAGTAGCATATGTATACCTATATGATATGTGTATAGAACTAATTAAGACACAAATAAATTCAAAAAAATTAATAAAAATACCTATATATTAATAAATTAAAAATATATAAAAAACATGTATATAAGAATAAAATATAAAATGCAAATTAAAAAATGAAATATACATGATACATGTATATTTAACTATATTTATACATGTAGATATTTACCTATAAGAAATAACCTTGTAAAAAATTAAAATCAGAATAAAATAATACATTAAGTTACAAACATTTCTTATGTTTTAACCTAAAAGTTATTTATTTATTTATTATTATTGAACTAACAAGGATTTGTTTTCAGGGAATTTTCTGGTTGGTCCACGTGGACCAACTAGAGGCCAGGAATAGTTGACTAGGTCAACTATATATCCTCGTTCGGCTGCCTTGCCAGACTCACTAGCCGGCCATTTTCTCCCCCTTTTCATGCATGATCCACTGCTCGAGAGGGATCGATTCCTTCTGCAAAAATCTCTGCCCTTCGACCAGTCTTCTCGCTATTCTCCTAGAATCATTGTACATATATCCTATTGTTCCGTAGAACCCTCACATAATCGCCCTCTCTTTTGCCTGTAAATACCTCCGCCTCCATCATTTTTATTTTTTGGTTGCTCTAACCCCAAAGGGGTTTAGTTGGGTTGAGGCTCATCAAAATAATGAAAAGCTAGAGGGTCGCGTTAATCCGCAAGGTGGATCAACAGTCGATGCGATGACTGCTCAAGAACCTCGTTAAATTCAAAAAATCAAGCAATGAAAAAAATGTGTGGAGTTAAAATTTAGGATTTTTATCAGTTATGCCCCTATAAGATATTGCAATTTCAGTTATGCACCTCCCTTTTTAGGAATATCAGTTATAACCTTGACTTCTTGTTATTCTATTACTTGTGCCCTTTGGGATAGTTGTCGTCTATCCCAACCGCAAACGAATGTTAACTATGAGTACACATCAGGGATTACATTTTAAAAATGGACTGAAAAATCCATCAATTTCTTCTTCCCCCTCTCCCATCTTCTTCCTCCTCCCATGCCCCCCCCTCTCCACGCAGCTCCACCACCCTCGATCCACCTCCACCCTCGCTCATCTCCCTGTTGCCCTAGCTCCTCCTCCCTCATCGCATACTGGGGGGGGGGGGTTTCGGTGGACCTCTTGCCCTGCCCTTGATGTCACCGGTTGGAGGGGAAGGTCCCCTGTCGCCTCCTCCACCCAGAGCTCCCCGTCGGCCCCTACTTTGCCTCTACGCCTCCCCCTCCGCCCTCCTCCAACATGCTCCTCCTCCGCCCCTCCCTCCCCCGTGCCTCCTGATGAATCTCATATTCATCACTCTAAAAGTCATGAATTAAGCTCAAATCACTAAAATTCATTGGCATTTCTTCATTTACTATGTATAATTAGCATTCATAACTATTTTAATAAGAATTGCAATCTATCACTTATTTTTGCACAAAATAAGAAGCCAAAAATCACAGTCCAATTGACCTGTAAATAGCCTAACTTCCCTTATTTTTAACTAATCCATGCTAACTTCAAATAACCTGAAACTACTTCCACTGTGTGCATATTAGTGACAAGAATAAATGAAAAATACAAAAAAACACTAAGCTAAATAAGTGGTCCAAAAACCCAAACCCTAGTTCTAGGATTTCCAAAACCTTGATATCTTCTGCATCCGGTTTCCGATTTGATCTTACCTACTTTTGAACTAATGTACATTCAAATACCTTCAAAACAAGACCAAGTTTAATTGAGTCGGAGTTCATATGTGAAAGTTAGGTTTTGGGCCTCTATTGTATATTTTGTATTTTAGCGGTTTTTGACCTATTAGTTTATGTACATATGTGACTTATTTTATTTTACTTCCTTTTCATTTGTCTTCTTTGATGAAAGTTTTATTAAAATGTGCAAAAATTCAGATCCAAACTGAGCTTGAAATCAAAGAAACTAATTGAGTCCAAGTCTTCACTAATTGTCTGTACAAAAAGTGTCATTTTCACATTTATTTTATTTCTTCTTTTTCGTACTTAATAAAAATCCCAAAAAATAGATTAATGTGTAAATATTTATCTTTGATTTTATCATATTTTTACGGATTTTTATCTGGTTTAAAAATGACAAAAAATTATAAAACCCAAAAACTAAGGTATTCTATGTATGTGGGATACCCCAAAAATATCTTTACACAAATGATCGATTTTGGTTTTGGTATTTGAAAGTTGTAGATCTCATCGAGACGAGCAACTTACGTGAAGAAAATTTTTAGATCCGAGTGATTTACTATTTTTTACGTATTTATCAATGTATTTATTTTTTGTTTTTTGTGGGGCTGACACGTGGCCGCTCTTGGAGCCACCCCTGTCACCCATTTTTTGCATTTATTTTTGTTTATTTTTATTTATAAAAAATTAATTAAAAAAATAAAGAAAATATTAAAAGACCATGCCACATGGCAGCATCAGCGCCTACCGATCTCGGCCGATCGGACGGCACCTGTGTGCCACCCCCTTCCTCTGTTTCCTCTCCTTTCCCAATTGGGAGCGACACCGCACCCCAAATTTCACCGCCCTCCGCCGTTCCCCGCAATCTCCGGCCACCTTTCCTTCTATGGTCGACGCATCCTCGTCCAATCTCATCAACCCCGATCGTATCGCCGACCCCTCCCTATCACAGAGCTTTGGCCCCCGTCACCAGCCCTATAAAGCTTCACCGCCCACCTCCGTGAGCGACATCTGCCGATAGCCATCTGCGTAGGAGGGATGGAGGTGACAGCGCTACCCCTTCACCTTCAATCCGGTGAGGTCCGCTGTCATCCTTGACTCTATTGCAGCTGCGCTCCTCCACGCATCTGCCCTAGCTCTGGTCATCCTGTCGAGCCAACGCTACCATCTTCCCCCCAATAACTTCCACCTTCGTCAACTTCAACCCTCCGCCGTCTCACGTCGCAACCACCCAGCACCGCAATGCCTCTTCATCTCCGTCCGAGCATCCCTGACTCCAACAGCACCTCCAGCCCCTTCGCCAAGTGCCTCGCCATCAACGCCCCTCCGTCGGTCGCTTCCAGAACACCCTCTGCTCAAAGCATCTTCTCCGCTACTCCACCTACACTCTGTCACCTCCCGCAGAAGACTCCATCCGTCGATTGCACCATTGAGATGATGGGACCAGTGGTGACAACCTGGTCTCTGTCTCCCTGCGGTGAGGTTCGAGCATCTTGGTCGTTGCAGCGCGCCGCTACGCGCCTGCCACCGCTCCGGTCACCCATCGAGCCAACACTACCATCTTCCCCCCAGTACCTTCCACCTTCGTCAACTTCAATCCTCCGACGTCTCACGTTGCAACCAGTCAACACCGCAATGCCACTTCATCTCCGTCCGAACATCCCCGACTCCAACAGCACCTCCAGCCCCTTTGCCAGGTGCCTCACCATCAACGCCCCTCCACCGGTCGCTTCCAAGATGCCCTCTACTCAGAGCATCTTCTCTGCGACTCCACCTACACTCTGTCGCCTCCCGCAGAAGACTCCTTCCGCCGGTCACCTTCTTCGAGCTTCGCCGCCATGCCTCCACAGCTACCGTCCCAAACGCATCGCAGCTCCGTCGAAGAGGCCCCGTCCCATCCGCTTGCTGCGCCTTGCTTCCTCGGTCGAGAAGCCAGCACCACTCCACCAACTCTGCCTCTCCCCGCCGTAAGCCACCGTCGGGCGGTGGGCCCGAGGCCCTCCCCGCATGCACGACACGTGACGGGAGGGAACTTTTGCATGGAAGCCCTTGGAGAATTATTATATTACCAATCGCCCCCCACATATCTAAGGGTCACATGCTTGGCACGTGACGCTTGGGTTTTTTGAAGAAAACCCCTTGGGGGTTTAGGTCATTATATGCATACCCTTGTTCTGTATTTTCTTTATTAATTATTTATTGTAATTTGCATTAATATCCCTAACTTACCCTACTATTTTGATCAACATATTTACATCATTTTATTTTTATAAAAATAATACTTTGTTCTTCAGCTAACTCTCTACATCGTGGCATATGTTTGATATTTTTGTGATTGGTGGTTAATTAATAATTAATTGTTTTGTGGAAATTTATATATTTTATCTATTATGTTCTCTAAAATTCATAATAATTAACCATTGCTCTAAAAATTGCCTAAAATTCAGGGATTGTAGAATTAGTTATCTTTAACATTGTGCCCAAAAAGAATTGCATTTACATACATCATTTTCCCTCTAAAAATCATTGTGCATATTTCAATATTTAATTTTTAATAGGTATTAAATCTAGTATTTTTGAGGTTTAGGATTTTTCTGTGATCGATCACATAGTGATAGATCTTGGATAATTTTATCCCTTGAAAATAATTAGGTTTAATATTTATTATAAATAAATATTGAATTTCACGTCATTTGCATTCATAAATTTATAAAAATATTTATCTTGCATCCAAAAATTCCAAAACAAATACAGTGCACTCATTTCATCATAATTGTCATCTCGGCCAAGTTTTATATTTTTCAGACAAAGTTTGATTGATCTTTATATTTTAGTCCCTAAAATTAGCCAAATTTGCATTTTGCATCCCTAAATTGCATTAAAAATACAAAAAAAGACCATCTCGAAAATCATGCACAAACTTTGATAGACAAATTCTCCTTGAGTTCGACCTTGGGACTTGCCCAAGTAAAATAAACGAAAACCACATGATTGAAAATTGAATTAATTAATTGTGGTTATTTCTTGACCGATTTCGATTGCTCGCCTACAATGAAATGACATTCATAATTAAAAGTACGATAATTCATGCAAATTAAGCAGGGCAATTCACAATCTGTCAGATGGTGTTGTTACCGGGAGGCAAACGGCTCAGAGTTTGTCTAAATTTTTTTTCCAGTTTTCTTTATTCGGGTAGTCTGACCCTCGAGTTTTTCATTGTAAAATTTCCATTTTTTTCTCTACGTTTGTTTTATTTTATTTTCAGCATTTATTTTCTTGTTTTATTTTTTTTAATTTTTGTGTCACTCTCTGACACCCTCTCTCTTATTTTTCATGTGAGGTACCTGGCGTACGTGAAGTGCTTTTTGGAAACTGAAGCATCTTCACCGACTTCCGAAAAGCCGCATTAAAAATTAAGATCGAGTCATGAGAGAGCGTAGAGTCTAGGATTTTTTTTGCTGTAATTTTATTTTTTGTAATTAATTGCTCATTTCTAGCGGTGTCCGTTTGGACTCTCGCATGTGTAACAAGACATTAAACTTTTTTCATGGTGTGTCGTGGCCTGTTTCACTCTCCAGTGAGGGTGGGGCCCGACTTGAGTGGCGCTTAGGATAGACCTGCATATACGGCTATTAGAGCTTCTATAATTTTGGTTGTGCTCGTAGAACCTAGGATCATACTTCACTCTAATCGAAACGTACATTAGATCATTCAACTTAGTCAAAAATTTAACTCATTCCTTCCCGGCTAATAGAACTTTCTGCTAGGTGTGGTTCTTCATCAGCTTGCATTTATTTAGAATAAATTTCCAATTCTTGTATTGCATCCTACATGGAGATTGTGAGGAATCATTGTAAGTCTTCTAATTGAGCATACATCATCGTTTTTCGCATGCATTGTCTTTTCCTGAATTTGTCCCTCTTATTTTGTCACATAATTTTATAAAGAAATTAGGACTGGATGGTAGACGTGTATTTGTGCTCACTCAATTTTTCAGGGATCGTCTAATTAAAATTGGGACTGCTAAACATAGCCGACTTTAATTAATCCATAAAATCAAGAATGTTTGCGGGAGAGCGACCCCGACCTTGGATGCATTTATTTGTCTGAGTGAGCGAGAGACGACACTTAAGGCTAGAGCTTAAATACGGATTTTCATATTGACTACTGATTCTATAAAAACGATTAGCTACTTCTCAGTGAGGATCTACGGGTAGCCGTAAACGATCCGGATTTCCTTAGCAGAGTGGGTGGTTTAAAGGACACTGCATAAGGCTCCGTCCTTAAGTAACACGGGTAGTCATTTTATGGTCAGCACTTACACCCATACTGGATGAAAGTAAGTGCAACTAGTCGCAAGAATTCAGGCCAGTCATTATGAAAATTTCCGACAGCTAACGGCTCGCTAATGATTTTCCAAGATTGTCTTATCAACAACTAAAATTGAAAAGATAATTACCGAACTCTTGTGGCTTCATTGTGTGAGTTGGTGAACCTGGGGTT
Source organism: Ottelia alismoides (assembly GCA_037367405.1). Classification (NCBI taxonomy): domain Eukaryota; kingdom Viridiplantae; phylum Streptophyta; class Magnoliopsida; order Alismatales; family Hydrocharitaceae; genus Ottelia; species Ottelia alismoides. Next base: position 648,564 of record JAZKJV010010581.1, on the reverse strand, counting down.
TTGATTTGTGTTTGCATTGTTGTGCGTAAACCGATTTCGAAGATCAAAAGCTGCACATGTGTGCATCAATCTCCTTGATAAAAATTTGTTTTGAATATCCTGTGCACTTGCACCGAGATCAACCATGTTGATTCATCATCAACCTCCGTTGACAAAAACAGGACAATGGTCCGAGTACCCATCTGATCTATATTATGAAAATGAATTTATCTCAGTCAGACCCAAATCAGCTAAACCCTCTTCTTTCTAGGATCCTCCAACATTTGCGAGAGACTTTCACTCTCGGATGAATCCGTCGCCCTCGATAAATTCCAATCCACTCTACTCGAATCATCTGATCTAAGTCTCCACAGCCTTATATTTTTCACCTCGACCACCTGAGCAACTGTCCTCCTGGACTGAACCATCTTATTCCCAGTTTCTCGCTGAAACTAATGAACCATTTCAAGAATAAATCACTTTTGAGACTCATGATTGGCAGAGAGACCAAACTCGATCACACCAGATGGAGAGGCACGCACCTAATGATCAACAAGATGGATTAACCATAACGACCAAATTCCTATTGACCGATCTGAATACCACTCCTTTGGTCACCCTACACATACAGAAGAGCGAACAGATGATATCAACACATATGCACCTTGTATGACTCCATTGTTCGGGGATATAATCAATAATGATCATGGAAGTAGACTCTACTCGAACCAGCATTGCATGCCTAAGTCACGGCATGATGAGTATGAGACCTACAGATTCCCCCAAAATCCTTCCACTGAGCAGCCACCTTCCATAATTTTTTAGGAGAAATTTTCAGAAAATAACGATCATATATTGGATAATCCAAGAGACTCTTCTCCTAGCTCATACAAGAAAATGGAAGATGAAATTACTAAATCTAAAATACAATAACACACACCGACCGCTCCCATGATTGATCATGAAAAGATTTTGGAGGAGATATTTTGATGATAAATAAGAGATTTGATTTAATGAAGGATAGATTTAGAAAGTTTACCAACCGATTATTTCACTCTCTGGTAGCTCGGATATAAAAATGGATGAGGAAAAGATTGGATCTCATGTTGAAAATTCTATGGATATTCAAAAACCCCCAGACTACGATCACCCTACGGGTGATCCTGACAGCAACACCTCTGCATATTATTCCTCTAGGGATCACTATGAATCTGATTCAGTATATATAAGCTCCTCCTCATCCGGGAAATACAACTATCCACACACCACAAAGAAAATACAAAAAAATTAAATATTCAAAAACACCCAAAAAATTGAAAATCCAGAAAAATACATAAAAATTGAAAATGAAGTAGATCTGAAGAATTTGGATCATGCTCTAAGGGCACTGGAGAAAAGACTGATTTTTGAACTTCCCTTTATACATGCCATTGAACACTTCCCCGACCTTAAAGGATTTGTAATGAACAAATTAATGATGAAAGAGTCGGGTAGGATAAGAACAAAGAATGAAAGACATATTTTGTCAATGGCCTCCTCCTTGGTATTGAGGAGAAAAACCAAGAGCGGTATAGTGAAGCAGTTGCCCAGATTTGACTGTGGAATTAAAGACACAATATTTATCCATGCTCGAATTGATGATGACTCACCAATTAATATCCTCCCGACCTATGTATTTAACAAGCTCAAACTCGGACCTATCAAGAAGATACGAGAGATCGTTTAATTTGTTGATCGATCGATAAAGCTGCCAAGAGGAACCATTTCGATCATCATTACATTCCAAGGTGCTCTGCTCAAAGTGAACTTCACGATCATTGATATTAAGCATCAAGGAGAATTCAACCGGCCTCCAATCATTCTTGGTAAGCCAATCTTGGCATTGTCTAAAGCAATTATTAAGTGTGAGGCTCAGGAAATCAATTTTACAGCATTGGGAGCACTTCGATCTCAACAAGTTTTTGAGGAACCACGATTTTCTGAAGTAACCCATGAAGCCCTCGACAGCCGTAACCACTAAACGGTAGAAGAGCCCTACCCCGTTATTACACCTGAGATAGAGGTTGTTGAAAAGACTATTAGTTTAGAGACTGCCCCCACTGTTCCATTTCCCGCTGCTCTCACCATAGAAAAATGTTTCTTATATGATCCTGAGACATATGCATGGGCTCACCCTGAGTCAACCTTCTCTGATTACCTTGATCAAATTAATCCAACTCAGGAGTGCACCAACATCAAGAAAACTAAGAACAAACATGCGGGACGAACACCGACCAAGGAGAAAATTTCAATGGTTATTCATCTGGAGATTCAAGTGTCAACACTTCACTCCCAGAACCAACACTAACTGCTCCTTCAACTAAAAATAAAGTCTCCTTCGACCTTCCAGAAGAGGAATCGTCTGATCATCCCTCATCATGTCCGGAAAAGGTAATCTACATGAGTGAGGTTTGTTCATCAGTATTAAAACCTTATCTTCGCAGGGATCCAAACTTCGATTCCTGTTAGATGACTCACGTTCCTCACTACTATTCATCCAAAGTCGATTCTCCTGGTCTCATTAAATATACTGGAATAATTTCTTATGAGTTGACTGAGACGGGTGCTTCAGAGTATTCATCCGAGGACAAATCGCTTGATCCCAAGAAGGAACAAATTCTAAAAAAACAACTGAATAAACTAAAAGACAAGAATATCTAGAGTGCCTCCACTTTCAAATACTATTCCTTTGAGGACAACTCCGATGACAGTTATCTTTCATCTGACTCATACGCTCCATCTACTATCCTTCATGATTTCTCTGAGGATAACACTGATAATGACTGGAAATCATATGCTTCACCTCCTTCTTATCATTATGATCTCCCACCACAGGCTCACAAAAAGATCGGCCGAAAACCTCCTTAATCATCGGCTACCCTCCCTACCTCCCGACCCCATCGGTCTCCTTATACATCTTCTTCCTCTACTTAATCTAAGGCTTAAGTATATGGGGAAACAGACTCCATCAGTATATACCATTCCCCTCATCAAACTCCTTCTCACGATCACCTCATTTCCACCCTTCTTCCGTACTTAGGCTGACCAGAGCCTAAGTATAGGGGGAACCGATGCTCATTTGTATATACTCTCCTCATTTATATATCTCGACCATCTCATTTTCGCTCTTCTTCTATACTTAGACTGCTTACAGCCTAAGTATAGGGGGACGGGCCTTTCTATCTTCTTCTTTTTCTTTTTCCCTCTCTTACGTTTAGCCCGAGCTATGTCTTCTCTACGCTTCTTGTGCTCTGAGGACACAACACTCGCTAAGTATAGGGGTGTGTATATATACTATGTATATACTTTACCCATATCTCGTACTTTTGTATAAGTCTATATATATTTACGGGGTGGGTAACTAACTTGAATAAAAATTTGCTAGTAACACTGACTGTGTCCAACTAAAATTTTTGAAAAAAGGCTTTTATTCATTTTTGCATTAAAAAAACTTTTCCAAAAACATAAAAAAATAAAAAAATAAATTCAAAAAAAATTGTGTTTACATTTCACACAGCTGCACTTCATCTAGCATTGCATTCATTTGCATTTGTGAAAAGCCCTTAGGTTCTGAACCAAGTTATGAGCAGAAACCGAGAGTTGTCTGGACTTAACCTTAATCCACCTAATTTTCAGAGGAGCTTCACCAAGAAATAGGATTTTAGAAACGTCAGGTCTTTGACTTAATTCTTCAAGTTCAACATGACAATGTGCAGCGTTTAACTCTTTGTATCTAACATGGTCACTTCATTATGGGTACGACTATGGAATAGACAATTAATTTGTACTTTCGCACTATGCACTTAGCTCAACTCAGACAGGGTGTTGGAAGACTGTGTGAGTTTCTTTTCTAGTAGTGTGGAAATCTAAAGATCGGAGTACAGGTTGAAATAAAGCTTCAAAAAAGGGATGGATGGCTGGGTACAATTTTTTAAGACCCTAAAACATGTACAGAAAAAAAAAGATTCTATATCCGTATGGGCACAACAAGATCCATGTAGAACCACCAAAAATCCAAATACAAAGAAGCCACTACCAAATAAATATCTGATCAAAAAAGGTCCAACCTTTAAGAAAAACTGCAAATCTTGGTGGAGACTTGGCTAAACTAGTCGGCTTCACAAGGAAAGGTTGTTGGACATGCGAGCCTACGGCGAGCCATTATGCAATAAATGTTTTTGTGAAAATCATTCCCTGATCTGAAATGAAGAACAACTAATTTGCATAATAGGTCCATTAGTACAATTAGGGTTATATACCATGGCCATCTTAATGATCATACAGCTGTTGATTCAATTATTGAATCATAGAGGCTGGTGCTTGGATGAATATCTAAAGGGTTAGATTGATGACTCATCAAGCACCGTCAAATGATTGTTAAGAGATGATCTCCAGCCTGAGTAGGAGATGGCAATCATTTCTCAGTTAGGCTGATATCTGACCGACCTCTTGATGCAGGTCCTCTGCATGGGAATAGAGATTCAGAGGTGTCATATTAGTTAGGGCAAAGAGTTGACTTAACGAGATAGAGATAACCAAAGTCCTATATCGTATGCTATCACGATACGGGCACGCATCCTTTGACCGAAGACAGATGTGTTACTATATGCTTGATTATGTACATTTGGCAGACCAATAGGTTGATGACCTAACCAAGGACTATACACCAGCGCGTTGGTGTGCATGCAAGGGCATATGAATAATACGATCTCTCAAAGTGATCATACAAGTTCATTACTGAACCGGAAGACATGAGCTCACTCATGAGATATTGGGATGAATCAAATCCGTGCACAGTCGTCTCGCTTTGGAAGCTTGACTGAATTTGTAGGTTTGATATATACTTTTGGAAAGTATATGATCAAGACCTAGGTATGATATATGCTTTTGGAAAGTATATGATCGATACCAAATCCCAATGATCAAATGATAAACTTACTGATAAAACCCTGAAGTAGACAGTATAAAGTTGATCTAATACTTCAGGTTCATTATGAGTCTTCTAGTATACAGGATGTACAGGTGTTGGGAATACCTGAGGGTGATGTGATCATAAACGATTGTATAACCATGACGCTTCCATTCTTAGGGAGTGATGATACGAGTCTGAATTTTAGTGACTCCTCTCAGTAGAGAGGTCATCTGATCTTGGCCCAAATGTTGGACATTGATATGAATGTGATTTAGATGTAAATGAGAAGATTAGATTTGCGGTCTTGATTTAATCAAGCATCTATGGGAGGCCCGAGATCTAGATTTGAGATGTGATCTCAACATCCAAGTCACTATACGTGGAACAATACAATGGCCATGTCCTTATCTCCAAGTATCCGCGGAGAAAGCTCATTATGCTGAAAAGAGTTCATGGATAATTTCATTGTTGATATATGTATCCAAGCATCGAGAAAATTGATAATTAAATGTGATTTAATTATCATGGATAATATGAATTTGATTCATATTATAAGGAGAGTTATCTGAGATAATTAAATGTGATTTAATTATTTAAGATATGAATAATGTGAATGTGATTCATGTTATTTGGGCACATGAGAAAAGGAGATCCAATATGATTAAATGTGATTTAATTATCATGGATATGAATAATGTGGATAACATTATCCATATTAATCATATATATTATAAATGTGATTTATAATATATTAGAGAGAGCATACTGTGATTTATATTTGTTGATTAATTGTTAATGTGAACTGGATTTACATTGAACAATTAATTGGAAATATAATTACATTTAGCTTTAGATTGTGAATGAGATTCACATAATTTCAATGGCATGGTTGATATTTTTCATAAGATAATTTGGAATTATTTTTTGGTGAAAATATTGTCAACAATAGATGATGATATATATCACGAGAAAATGATATCTCATGATAATTTGAAGAAATAGACCAAGTCCACCAAAGAGGAGTGTACAGCTACAACTCTCCATGAGGAGAAGAGTAGCTGTCCCCTCTTATGAGGAGATTAGTTTATTCTCTTCATTATATTTTCTCTTATCAAAGACGATTTAATTTGAAATTAATTTTTATTGATTTATCAATGAAAATTAATTTAAATTAAATCATTAATTGTTGTGTTTTTTTATAATAACATCTTAGCCATTGAAAGAAACAAATCAATCTCATCATTGATTATGTGTATCTCATGGATTGTGATCCATGGACTCCCAAAAACCTATATAAGAAGAGGCATCCATTGCTCTTCAAGGAACAACAGATGAATGCTCTCTCTCTCTCTCTTTTCTCTCTACACACCCACTCTCTCTATCTCTCATGTGGCCGTCCACCATGGATGCCCTAGAGAGATCCTCCATCGTCGCAGTGTCGTCGTTATGTTGCCCGATAGTTTGCTCGTGGATCTCCGTCTACTTTGGTGTGCCTTGCTCGTGAAGAAGTTGTTGTATCTCGTTTGTCGAGATTAGGAGATCCGTAGCTTGGATCATCAACATGGATTGCGAGAAGTACGTGTCTGATCCACACGCTAGCAAGCGTCTCCCCCGTCGGATCGGACTTGAGACAGGAGGTCTCTTTGTTTAGAGACTCGATCGCAACCATGCTTCAAGAGGTAATCCTATTACTTGTTTGTGGTTTAGACGAAATGATCCGAGAAGTGTTCTTGGATCATGTGGTTTCGTCACATAGAAAATTTTAATTTCCGCTGCATCAAGCAACTAGTGCGACTAGTCGCTCCTGATCGCATATGATGCGATCATTACTCTTCCGTGATGCGCTTGAGGATTTTCCTTGTATCCTGCAAGTGGTATCAGAGCTAGGTTGTCGAAGGTTTTGGATGAGATCCATGAACCTACGAAGACTTGGGCTCGTTTGGGTTCGTGAAGATTTTAGCATTTCAATTTTCGCAGCCCTATCTTGTGATAAAATTTCGGTCCTGTTTAAAATGTTTAAATACAAATTTTTAAATTGGATAATGTTCCTCATTAATTAAGAAAACTGTAGGATTTGAGTTTGCGTAATTTGGATTCCGTTTGCTCAAGATATGATCGTTTTATTGACCATATGTCCACTGTTTCGGGGATGGCGATTAGAGACGTAATTAAGATGTTAATTACGGTTTTAAAATGCCTAAAAATGCATGTTTATCACATGGTTTCGTTTTTAAATCAAGTTATCAATCTCTGGAAATTGATTTTGCTTAATTTGGATTTAAAATGAATTAGATATGATGTTTTTAGTTAGTGAGGGTCACTGCTGGAAATTGCATCATTATCATGAACCTGATTGTCATTCAAACAAATTAATGAAAATTAATTATTAATTTTCTGAAATGATTATTGATAAATATTTGTGAAATATTTAAATATTATAAATATTTCCTTGAATGACATTGCATTAATCAAAATGATAAGATAGTTGATCTTGATCACAATTGGTTAATATGAAATTTCCAACACATTATTTTCATGAAAACTCTAGTTTATCCTACAATAGTTGTATGACAACTTTTACATGCAAAACCTTGTTACTTGAATAGGATTGAGGACTTATTTAGCAAATCTCCTTATAATATTATCAAAATATTTTGATGAATATTATATGGTATAATTTCGGTTGAAAAACCGATGATCATCTCAAGTACAAAGTGATCTATTTTACATTATCCTTTCCCGAGGCGGATATGGTGTCTAGTCGAGGAGCGTTGGAATAGCAGGTTGCACCGTGTGTGATCTGTCCCACTCCCGTCGGTACTGACCATGACAACGGGTAGGGTTGGTATAAGACTTAAGAAATCATGATGTATTTCTAATTATTAAAATTAGAAATAATACGTATTTGAGATAATACCATAATTCAAGTAACTATTAAAATGTTTGTTGGATATTAATTGGATCATTAATTTAATATGATTAGATTTATTGGAATCTAATTAAAATTAAGACACTCTATTATAAATAGATGTGTTAATTCCCTTGAAAGAATTAATCATAATGCATATGATTCATAATGATTAATTAGAATTTGAATATGATATGGAGGATCACATAAGTGACATCCATGGTCTTCCGTCAAGGCGAAGAGTTCCGTCGTCAGATATTGTATGTAGGAGACGCTTGTCCGAAGTGATAGCTCCTGCATACAATCCATTTGGATCGGGCTCTTCGCTTCTCGAAAGAGTAAGGCCGTATATGTAGTGACCCAAATATCGAGTCCTCATATTATTGGGGCGATATTGGATTGCGTATAGCGAGTATTAAGCATGTTGACGGTTGGTTCAATAAATGACGGGTCAGCATCACCTTAGGAGTGGTGGGCCCAGGTGTTAAAGACCGAATTGGGAGATGCAAGTTGGACTTGCAAGACGGAATGCGTTCCCACTTCTTTTTATCCGAGTTGCAAGGTCTCATATTATTGGGATGTAATAAATATAAGGAAGGAGATCTCAGATCTTTCTTGAGATACAATGGTAAGTATATCTCTTACATTGAAAGTGATTAAGGGAATGAACTTTCAGGGTTTACAAGGCATGACAACTTTGATATAAAAATTCCAAAATCAAAGTAAAATATGTGTATATAATATATACACTTATGCAAATTTCTTATCTCAGATAATCCTTCATAAAATCCACTCAATGTTATACTCAATAATAACAAGAAAATATTATGGATTGGACTCATGATCCATATATTGTACTTGCAGTTGGACACGTAATGTATGTGGTTGCAATGTGCAAGTTTCCTCATAAGAGTGAGGAATGACAATTAAATAGTCAATAGATCTACAACCCTAGGGTTTGTATGTCTCTATAGTCTTGATATCATCAAATGTACTTTGGAAGTGACATGTCGATGGTGATCGTAATTGTCGAATAATCCTTATAAAATTAAAGAAGATGTTTTGGCATACATATGTGCTCTAGACATTTTATCATGAATGACATGGTTCACTGCATCATGCAGAATGGTAGCTCTATAAGAGATGATGTATTCAAAATATTTGAATACCTACCTAAATCAATGTTTTAAGAGTTTAGATGGATGTAGATACGATGAATGTCATCATTCTACTGTCTATACTCTAGTCATTCATGAGGCTTCATAATATTCATATTGTATGAATTTAATGAAGCATGTATAAATGTTGAAATGCTCCTACATTGAATTCTTTTGAATTTAACATAAGAGATCCTTAGTCTTAAGCAATGGTTGTTTATAGATGAAGGGAGCGCAGTGGAAGCATGGGTCGGACCCGAGTAAGAAGGAAAGTCAAAGAGTTGACCTACTTCTGTGACTTCCATATGACTTCCAAAGAGTTGGATGAATGCCAATACTGCAATAAGTTGGTGTGTTGATAGTATGACTATTAAGTCTATCTAAAATCCTTAGTGAAGGACTCAGATAGAGCATCAAAATAATCTACATATAATCATTGACTTTGGCTTACTTATTTCATAAGATAAAGTCTGATAATTGTATCCCAATCTTCTATTGACACTTGAAATTGGTTGCATATATATATATATATTAGAAGATTAGAAATTTGATCTTAAGGTTTAATAGTCATCTACATGGATATTGATGTAATTGTTGCAGCAATCTCTGTTGGATAGACAGACTTCATATCTCAGCGGGAGAACCCTTAGTCTTAGAGAATATCTTTATGACCTAGATATTAGAATACACTCATTGTTTGTTTCTAAATGTTGGAAATAAACATGAATTATTAGATAGAACTATCACAAAGAGTTATGATGAATATATTTCAGATAGTAATCTAACATCTGATGGAATCCACAAAATTAGAAAATTAATGAATGGTTCATTAACATTTCTAATACTGAAAATTAAATCTTATAAGATCAATAGGAGGATAAAGATCATTTGACAATGATCTAGCATCAAACCTTGGACATATGTATGTTGATGAGATCAATAGACTAGTAAGAGATGAACTTTAGAATGTCTAAAATCACAAATCTTACATACTTTTGAATATTGTATTCAAAGTAAAAAATGTCCAATACACCCTTCTCTGAGAATGGTGTAAAGGTATTCAGGATCTGATACATATTGATGTATGAAGACTATCTCTATCATAATAAACATTAATGACATGTAATATCATTAGATGATCACTTTTGATATGAGATTTCTTCTCCTCACCTAAGAAACCTTTGAAATGTTTAAAGATTTCATAATTTTAGTTTGGAACCAAAGTCTGAAGGAAGATGAAAATGAATTTGATCTAATCTAGGTAATCAGTACCCATTAGATGAATTCATGGTATACCTTATGGAGAAAGGAATATCATTTCTATCTCACTCCTCCTGATAAACCTAAACTCAAGAGAGCTATAGGGAGATACAATTGATCATGAATTTTAGCATAATTTCTCCTTAGTTTCCAGGTATATATGTATAGAGACTGCATCATATATCCTTAATAAGATTCCATGCAAGTAAGCTAGAATCAAGCACTAGAGAGTGGTACTTCATTAGGAAAATAAAGGATGGTATTGGATACATGCTTTATGACCTTGAGATTCTTAAAAGATCTCATCTCTGAGGATGTGAGTCTTAGAGGATGACTCTCTTGAGAATCAAGATAAAAATGAAATAAAGGAACTCATTTACTTTTGATGAGGCTCCTGAAATCGGAAACTAAAAGGATAATTAAAGATGAAGCACTAATACTTCTTCAAATGAGTTTGAGGATATACCAATGATCAGACTTCATGTGATGAAGCTCCTGAGGTTCATGACATGAAAAGATGGATGTTAGCAATAAAAATCTAAGGTAGACTTCATATACAAGTGTTGTATATGGATCCTCGAGGATCCACCTATAAGGGTAAAACCTATAAGGTATAAATGGATCTTCAAGAGAAAGGAAACCTGATGAGAAGGTAGAGACCTTCAAAGCACGGCTTGTATCCATGAGCTACACACCGAAGAGAAGACATCGCTTGCGATGAAACTTGCTCTTCAGTGACCATGCTTAGACCCATCAGAATATTGCTAACTATAGCTGCACAACTTGACTTTGACATCTTCGAGATGGAAGTCAAGATTGCATTCCTCTATGAATGTCTCTCCAAGGATATTCATAAATCGTAGCCCCAGGTGTTCATGGTTGAGGAAAGCAAGGTATGCAAGTTGAATAACTCCATCTATGGACTCAAATAAGATTCTTGTAGTTGGAACATAAGATTTGATGAAATTATAAATGTTATGATTTCAAATAGAATCTTGATGTATCATGTGAAGCTTAGTGGGAGTGTCATTGTGTTCATCGTGCTAAATGTAGATAATATCCTAATCATTTGGAATGATATAAGGATGATAATAATAAGTGTTTTATAATATGGTTTTTCCATACCTCGAGATGTGATCTCAAGGATACCTCTTAAATCTTAGTTCTGAAGATGTTCAGAAGCAAAGAAAAGAGGGTATTGGAACCGTCACATTAGTGGTACACCTTGGATATATTTCATTTTCTGGAAAATTCCAAGAAAGGCTTCTTTCCCTTAAGATATGGTACTGACTTATCTAAAGGGATAGCACCTCAAAGAGTTGAGGAAGTGAATGCTAGAACTACTTGCCCTTGTGCATTAGTTACGAGAAGCCGAGTGTATGCTAGATGTGTACAAAAGACTGATGTCTGCCATACAGTGGGAGTAGTAAATGTTACTAATCCTACTAAGGAGATAAAACACTTGATCGCAGTAATAACAATATCTTCAAAGATGAAAAGATTTTTAAGATAGTGATCTTAAAAGTCTTATCTTCAAGAACTTAAGACTTTGTAGATAGTGATCAAAAAGGTCTTAACTATGGATACCTTAGGAGATAGAGATCTCCAGGAGTAAGGGTATTCTGATAAGGATTATGGAAATACTGGTTATAATAATTGTTAAGCTATAGTGGCAAGGACACTATAACTGACAAGATTGAGTTTTGGTTGCATAATATGCACCATTTGCATTAGATGTGAGCACTGTTCTAGGGGATATGCAAGTGCCGTAAAAGTACTTGGCATAGTCTCTCGGGATCAGAGTGACTGATCATCTTACCTAGCTATTGTTTCTAAATAACCTATGATTGTCACATGAGTGTGGGTTTAATGATTAGCCCATTAATGGCTCTTTGGGCTAGTGGGAGATTGTTGGACATACGTGCCCATGGCGAGGCAATATGCAATAAATGTTATTGCGAAAATCATTCCTTGATCTAAAATGAAGAATAACTAATTTGCAAAATAGGTCCCTTAGTACAATTAGAGTTATGTAACATGGCCATCTGAATGATCATACAGCTGTTGATTCAATTATTGAATCATAGAGGTTGGTGCTTGGATGAATATCTAAAGGGTTAGATTGAGGACTCATCAAGCACCGTCAAATGATTGTTAAGAGATGATCTCCAGCCTGAGTAGGAGATGGCAATCCTTTCTCAGTTAGTTTGATATCTGACCGATCTCTTGATGCAGGTCCTCTGCATGGTAATAGAGATTCAAAGGTGTTAGATTAGTTAGGTCAAAGAGTTGACATAACGAGATCGAGATAACCAAAGTCCTATATCGTATGTTGTCACGATACAGGCACACATCCTCTGACCGGAGACAGATGTGTTACTATATGTCTGAGTATGTACATTTGGCATACCAATAGGTTGATGACGTAACCAAGGTCTATACACCGACGCGCTGGTGTGCATGCAAGGGCATATGAGTAATACGATCTCTCAAATGGATCATACAAGTTCATTACTAAAGCGGAAGACATGAGCTCACTCATGAGATTTTGGGAAGAATCAAATTCCATGCACAGTCGTCTCGCTTTGGAAGCTTCACTAAATTTTTTGATTTGATATATACTTTTGGAAAGTATATGATCAAGACCTGGGTATGATATATGATTTTGGAAAGTATATGATCGATACCAAATCTCAATGATCAAATGAGAAACTTACTGATAAAACCCTGAAGTAGACATTATAAAGTTGATCTAATACTTCGGGTTTATTCTGAGTCTTCCAGTATGCAGGATGTACAGGTGTTGGGAATACCTGAGGGTGATGTGATCATAAACGATTGTATAACCATGACGCTTCCAATCCTAGGGAGTGATGAAACGGATCTGGATTTTAGTGACTCCTCTCAGTAGAGAAGTAATCTGATCGTGGTCCAAATGTTGGACATTGATCTGAATGTGATTCAGATGTAAATGAGAAGATTAGATTTGCGTTCTTGATTTAATCAAGCATCTATGGGCAGCCCGAGATCTGGATTTGAGATGTGATCTCAACATCCAAGTCACTATACGTGGAACAATACAATCGCCATGTCTTTATCTCCAAGTATCCGTGGAGAAAGTGCATTATCCTTGAAAGAGTTCATGGATAATTTCATTGTTGATATATGTATCCAAGCATCGAGAAAATTGATAATTAAATGTGATTTATATATCATGGATAATATGAATTTGATTCATATTATAAGGAGAGTTATCTGAGATAATTAAATGTGATTTAATTATTAAAGATATGAATAATGTGAATGTGATTCATCTTATTTGGACACATGAGAAAATGAGATCCAATATGATTAAATGTATTTAATTATCATGGATATAAATAATGTGGATAACACTATCTATATTAATCATATATATAATAAATGTGATTTATAATATATTAGAGAGAGCATATTGTGATTTATATTTGCTGATTAATTGTTAATGTGAATTGGATTTACATTGAACAATTAATTGAAAATATATTTGCATTTAGTTTTGGGTTATGAAAGAGATTCACATAATTTCAATGGCATGGTTGATATTTTCCATAAGATAATTTGGAATTATTTTTTTGATGAAAATATTATCAACAAGAGATGATGATATAAATCATGAGATAATGAGACCTCGTGATAATTTGAAGAGATAGACCCAGTCCACCAAAGAGGAGTGGACAGCTACAACTCTCCATGAGGAGAAGAGTAGTCGTCCCCTCTTATGAGGAGATTGGTTTATTCTCTTCATTATCTTTTCTCTTATCAAAGATGATTTAATTTGATATTATTTTTTGTTGATTTTTCAATGAAAATCAATTTAAATTAAATCATTAGTTCTTGTGTTTTTTACAACAACATCTTAGCCATTGAAAGAAACACAAATCAATCTCATCCATTGATTATGTGTATCCCATGGATTGTGATCCATGGACTCCCAAAACCCTATATAAGAAGAGGCATCCATTTCTCTTCAAGGGACAACAGATGAATGCTCTCTCTCTCTCTCTCTTTTCTCTCTACACGCCCACTCTCTCTATCTCTCATGTGGCCGTCCACCATGGATGCCCTAGAGAGATCTTCCATCGTCGCAGCGTCGTCGTTATGTTGCCCGATAGTTTGCTTGTGGATATCTGTCTACTTCGACGTGCCTTTCTCGGGAAGAAGACGTCATATCTCGTTTATCGAGATCAGGAGATCCGTGGCTTAGATCATCAACATGGATTACGAGAAGCACACGTCTCATCTACACACTCGCAAGTGTCTCCTCCGTCGGATTGGACTTGAGACAAGAGGTCTCTTTTTTTAGAGACTCGATCGCAACCACGCCTCAAGAGATAATCCTATTACTTGTTTGTGGTTTAGAAGAAATGATCCAAGAAGTGTTCTTGGATCATGTGGTTTTGTCGCATAGAAAATTTTAATTTGTGCTGCATCGAGCAACTAGTGCGATTAGTAGCTCCCGATCGCATACGATGTGATTATCACGCTTCCGTGATGCGCTTGAGGATTTTCCCCATATCCTTCAGAGGTGACTACACTGGCCACCCTCCAGTTCTTTTCTCCTTCTTCTAACTTCTCCCTCCATTTCGATTGTGAACACAACACGACAGACCTTAGAAGGAAATACCCGACTCCCCGAGGATGAGAACTGGAGAGGAGGTTTGCATGGTAGTTTGACATTCTAGATGGGAATAGATAAAATCTTTCACACACATGAGTCGATTGTTCAATGTTCATGGGGTATTCTTTGGGAGGAGGATTGATCTAAGATGACTTCTGAGTCGAAACTGTGACAATGATGTGTAGAACTTGAAGGTTGTTGATTTTAAAATTCTAAGTCTCACAGAAGTTTTGCCACACTAATAATCCAAAAGTTAGGTCTAGTCCATTTCCACATTCTGCTCATGATCTTGGTATGGAACCCGATTTCATTTCACCTCATTGCATTGCTTTTGATGCTCAGGAACGAGCATGGTTTAAGTATAGGGGGATGACGAATATCAAATTCATTAGTCTAAAAGTCATGAATTAAGATCGAATCCCTAAAAATCATTGGCATTTCTCCATTTACTCTGTATAATTTTCTGTCATGCATGTTTTGATAAGAATTGCATTTTATCACTTATTTTTGCACAAAATAAGAAGCCAAAAATCACAGTCCAATTGACCTGTAAATAGCCTAACTTCCCCTATTTTTATCTAATCTATGCTAACTCCAAATGACCTGAATCAACCTCCACTATATACATGTAACTGATAAGAATAAATGAAAAATACAAAAAAATCACTAAGCTAAATAAGTGGTCCAAAAACCCAAACCCTAGTTCTAGGATTTCCACACTAAAACCTTGATATCTTCCTCATCCAGTATTCGATTTGATCCTACTCACTTTTGTACTAATGTACATCCAAATATCTTCAAAACAAGACCAAGTTCAAGTGAATCAGAGTTCATATGTGAAAGTTGGATTTTGGGCCTTGAAAACGGGAAAACGAGAGCCGCTAAATAATGGTCTGACAGATCAGACTCAGTGTCGCTGAGGCGACTACTCAGGCCTTCACGTTGATCAACAATCAACCCACACAATCAATTAGGCAATCAATAGCAAGGATCAAAATTTATTATTCCCTACTAAGAATGTACAGTGGCAAGCAAGTAGGGGTCGAACACAGGAAGCACGGAGTAAAGTAAGCAGACAAAAAGTCAAGTCCTATGTCTAGTGAATTACTTAGCCAATTTGGACCTTTTTCTGGATTTTTTAATTTTTAATTTTTTATTTATTTTAAATTTTATATTTTTGTATTTTGATTTTTAATTTACTGATTTTATATTTTCTTTTTATATTTCATATTTTTTATATTTTCTTTTTCTTTATGTTCAATATATATATATATATATTCAAAGTGAGAAGGAGGAAGATAAGATATTAATAAAAATAGGTGAAATTAAGGAAAATCAGGAAATAAAATGTTTTTAGGTTTTCTATATTTTTCTAATGTTTTTGTGATTTTTATAGATTTTTTCTGAATTTTTTGGAATTTTTAAAGTCAAAAATACTGAAAACAGTGAACAAAATAAAGATCTGAAACTAAAATGGAGAAATAAAATAGGAAACACTAACAAAAATTCTCCAAATTAATTTTCAGTAAAAGATAATAAAACAAGGAGAATTCAGAGACAAAGATTGTATTTTTACGTTTTTTATGGATTTTTAATATTTTATAAAGTTTTTTATGGTTTTGCAATTTTTAGGGGTTTTCTTTTGTAATTTTTAGTGATTTTTGGTCTGAAATTAAAACACACTACAATAAGTAAAATATATATATATTGGGAATTTTTGATGTGATTTTATAATTTTTATGGATTTTCTAATGCAAATAGTGCTGAAAATGCATGTTTTTGATTTTTTATAAATATGAAAATGCAATAAGAATGCAAAATAAAAATACGGCGTGATAGTATGATGCAAAAGGAGCTTAAGATAATTTTTGCAGAATTTTTAGCAATTTGTAGATGGATGAAATAAATATTAGAAATAATAAGCAAATACAAGCTGGTAGGGGTATTAACGCAAATATGCACACGTCTAGGGGCTTAGGCGCAATTATCTCACAAATGTATGACTGAATAAAAACTTTTCAGGACTAAATGCAAATAACAAAAGCCGGCAGGACAGAAGTGCAATAAACCCAAAATTATATTTAAATCCCCACACACAGGGGTATAAATGCAAATACAGAAAGAATCAAGGTCCTTAGTGCAAAATATCCAAAATCACGTGTCCCAATCACGTGAGGTGACGTGGACAGGGATTAAAGTGCAAATAACCGAAGTTCAGGGGTCTAGTTGCAATTATTACAAATATTTTTGAACTGGAAATTAAAATTTTTGGACTAAAGCGTAAACACAAAAAGTCCTTAAGTTGAAAGTGCAACATACCCAAGAGAGCACATGAGTGGACGGCTGGGATGTATCCACTTAACACGTGGCACGTGCTGGACGCACGATGATGGTTCGCAGCGGACGACGGAGATTAGATCGTCGAGGGAGATCCAACGGTGGTGGCTCGGAATGATTTAACGGCTGTTGAAACTTCTGGTGTTCGCGCTTGATCGGACGGTCGCGATGGTTGGTGGAAGGACACCTCCTGGAGGTCGGTTCGATCGAGGATGGCGGCCAACTCTGCAGTCCTCCAGCCCTAGGATCGAGGGAAAAATGATCCTGGCGCCCTTTCGCGTCGAATGAGGGTCTCAGGCAAGCCTGGGGTGGCTTAGAACGTCAGGACGGCGAAGATGACCTGGGTGGTGATTCCCTGTAATGTCGAGGCTCGATAGAGCCTTCTCTTTGGCTCTGACCTGCAGGGTTAGTCGCACAAAAGCAAGGTGAAGCTACTTGTGTCCTCAGATGAAGAAATGGAAGCGAAATATGGGTCGGGCGACGAGCTCCGGCATACGGCGGAGATGGGAGCTCGGGTGGCTCGATCCGAGCAAGATCGAGGTGGATGGAGGGGTGGAATGGAGCGACGGAGCGATGAGGAATAAGATGGAGGTGAAAGGAGAGGGCTTCGTGCAGTGGTGTGGTCGAAAGCGGAGGCAGAGCGGAGCTCCGCCGTGGATTCGAGCGAAGATTCCCGGCGAACGACGAATAGGAAAGCTACTCTACTGCTAGGCTATGCTACTATAGATCTAAACTACAAGAAAGTGCAAAAAGAAAGGGGGGAGGCTCACCGGAGGGGAAGTTGGAGACTTCTCGCGGAGCTCCGGCGAGGGAATCGATCAACCTCGATTCGACGCCAATCTCCACACGAAGGGGTGCTCTGGGTAGCTGCTGTCACCAGGTACTCGAAGAACACTAGCACACTCAGTGAAGGTGGATGAAGAGGGATCAAAAAAGAGAGGAAAGTTGAGGGAAATATATAAAAGGGTTGACTGAGTGGTCGACCAGAGCCAAAGATCAAGGCGTATCTCGCCGAATCGCCGATGCTTGGCCCAAGAAAACCTAGGGCGTGAAAGCCCGTTCCTCGAGGAACAAAAGCTCAGAAGTCGTCGACACAAAAATATGAAGGGAAGACCCTCGAAAAAATCGGCCAAAAAACACTTCTGACGCAGCCCAGACGTTGGGCAGAGAGTTGATCAGAGGTCAACTCTTGCCGCCCCATGGTTGGTCCACGTGGACCAACCAGGAAAAAGACTAGGGAAAACCTTGGAAATTCAATTAAAAATATCAAACAATTTTATTAATTTTTGTTCATAAAATAAAAAATGTTTATTATTTTATAAATTGATTTATTATGATTTTTAATTTTTTTATGAGGTATAAAAATGCAAGTTCCCATTTATAGACTATATAGGTATATATATTTATATATTTTAATATTTTATTTTCATTTTATGACTTTAATTTTATTTATTTTGTTTATTATTTTATATATTTATAGAATATTTTTATAGACCTAACTATATTTTTATTTTATTATTTCTGATATATTTGTACACTTAATAAAATATAAGTATGAATTATATAGGTATATGTATAGGTATCATACCTAGGTATTATATACAAGTATTTTATTTTTGTATTTTATTTAGGTTTTTATTCTGATGTACAAATATATTATAAGTAATATTTATAAAATTATAAAAATATAAAATTATAAAAAAATGAATAATAAATAAAATGAATATTTTAATCTGTACAAGTATACAATAGGGGTCCAAAACTCAACTTTCAAACCGTAGCTCTGCCAAATGCGAAGCCACCTTCATTAAATATCTTATTTTAAATTATATACAATTAAAGTGAGTTTGACGCATTTCGAGTTTTTATTTGGGAGATACTGGTCTGGGAAGTTGGAATTCTGGAATCTTATTCAGATCATAACTTTTTATCTGTATATTATGTTTGAGTGAAATCAATTTTGTATTTTTATTTATTTAATTATCTACAACTTTCATGTACAAAGTTTCTTTATTTGAGGTATAAAAAGTGGAACCAAAAATAGGTCCCAAAATAAATAAAGAATGAATGAAATAAAATGTATTTTTGTTGTATTCTGGCCCTCATCTCCCCCTACTTTATTCCTTGTCGACCTAGTCATCAAGATGCCCAGGTCTCGGGGTTTCGGGTCATAAAATATTTGCAATATTTTATCCTTTTTCTTTTCTTTTCTTTATTCTATAATTTTGGCATTAAAACCGCATTTTATACAATATTTACACAATGATGCATGAATGCTAAAATGCCTAAATTAAGCCTATTTACACGCATTTAGTAGGTTTTTTAAGGCCCAAAATGATAGAATAACGATAATGAAATGTAGATTCATCATCCCCCTATACTTGCCTATGCTAGTCCCTAGCAAACACTTATGCAATAAGTGTAAAAAAGAAAAACAAAGAAAAGAAAAAAGAAGAAAGATGGAATAAGTTTAATTATCAAACTTGTCTTCACAAAATCAAAGTTTGGAGCTTAAGTCGGACCTTTGGAATTTTAATGCGGGCGGAACCTTAATGGATACCGGATTTGAAATCCAACAGTCTATGAGAATCTCAAAACTCTGTTCAAGTCTCCTCAATAGCCAGGTCAGAAATTTCTCAACTCATACGCAAACCCTTACGACTATGAATCTGACTCGTACAGTGTAAGTGATAGTGGCTCTCCCCAACTAGAATGACAAAAAGACTGACTTCTCCAGTATGACAACCCAATGATTCCCCAATCCAGCAACTCCTTCCTCGAGGAGCGGGGTATTCCCTTCTAAGTTCAAGTGGCAACCAGCTCAAGAGGAGGGGGTGAAGAGAAGAATGGACGGTAGCCAGTGTAGCTACCTATCCTAGGATGCAAGACCAGTGTAGTCAAGTCATCCAGCTGCAGGCTCACATAATTTGACTTTGGAACTCAATCTTGCTTATTGACTTTACAACATGTTCACATACTTTGCAGGCATTTTATTTTTGTACAGGCATGTCTCTTTTTTTTCTTTTTTTTCAAATACTATTCACTGCAGCATTTACATAGGGAGTTTTTCCTCTTGAGCCAGTAGACTATCCCTCTTTTGAAGCTTTATTGCAACCCACACTTTCCTGTCTTTAGAATTCCTCATCACTGGACGGGTTGGGGTGCACTTCCCTCCCTAGAGGAGGACAAGTGTTCCACTTGTGTGCGTCTCATACCGGCAAATCCAATCCCCTCACCACTCCAACTGAGTCGAGTCACGCGAAAGGTGCAGGTGTCCAAGTTAGGTCATTATCAACAAGAGTCGTGCGTGTGCTCTGAAATACTCTACTTAGGCAGTCAAGAATCCATTGAACCAAGTCTCGTGATCCTCAAAGAATTAAGTCAACTAGACCTGAAGTACCTCAAACCCAGTTCCTATAAGGTTCCTGTTATTAGGTAGATTTTAAGGTCCAATCAAGCTCCAATCTCCGGATTTTACTTAGACTCGTTCAACTATCAAACTTAACACGAAAAATGCTCATGCTACGCAAATGATATGCAGAATGCAGAAAATATTTGTGTGATGTAATTTTCAAGATTTTGAACTTTTTATGGATTTTTGAAAAGATGATGCATATGCATTTTTTGTATTTTTCAAAAAGATTTTTCAAATGTTTTGGTATTTTAATTTTGCAAATGGTTTTGGGATTTTTGAAAAGATAAGATTTTTTTGGCTAAAAACTAGGTACAAATATTTACACGGGAGTGCTTCTTATATCTACAAGAAGTGGATTTTAAGAATTTACAAGGATAAGTGATCAATTTTAAAGATATAGATAGTGAATTTTAGGTGTGATGTGTACATTCCTCAAACTTATTTGACACAGGTTTTACAAACAATTTGAAAAACTATAGTCCAAAATATTTTACAAACATGTACATACATTCGAATATCATTTTGCAAAGGTTTTCCAAACAGTATAGATAGATTTTTCAAAATATTTTTGCAACCATTTTTCAAACCATTTGCAAATCATTTTTCAAACATTTTTATTTCACACAAAGGAAATAAGCTTTCAAAATAAAGTATTTTACAAAGGTTGAAAAAACATGTAACAAAACTTTTTCAAAATAGTTTTCAAAATATTTTTCACAAGGATTTTCAAACTATTTTTCAAACATTTTGCAAAAAACATTTTCACCTGATTTATTAATCAGTGAATACAAAAAGAATTTGAGGAATGATAACATCTTTTTATTAGGGTTTTAATGAATTTTAAAGAATTATTAGCCATATTATTAAGAAAATACGAAAGTACGAGTTATGGGTAAAGTATATACGTAATATATACGACCCTCCTATACTTAGCTTGAGCTATGTCCTCATAGATCAGAGAGAAAAGAGAAGACATAACTCATACTGAGTATAGACAAGTCTAAAGAATAAATGAATGAACGAATGAACAAAAGAATGAGAAGTTGACCATCCCCCCTATACTTAAGATCAAATAATCCTAAGTATAGCAGACTGTACAGAAAGCAGGGAGGGTCGAGGGTGGGAATGAACAAATCGTACTCAGGTTGTCTCCCCCTATACTTAGGGTAAGATATCCCTAAGTATAGACAAGAAGAGGAGACAATGGAGAGGATCAAAGAATAGAGAAACTTGGGGTGCACACCCCCCTATACTTAGGACAAAGTACGTCCTAAGTGTAGAAGACTGTCTACAATGAGCGACACCTTTTTGATAGATACAAAGGATAGACAAGGAAAAGAATAAAAGAAGAAAAGAAATGAAAGTGGGTATGAATAACTCGGGATGCGCAACCCCCCTACACTTAGGATAAAGTACATCCTAAATGTAGCAGTGATGAAAGGGATGACATCATGTTGGTAGAATAAGATAAAAGAGACGGAAAAGAAGAAAAGAAAAAGAAGAAAAGTCGTTCAAAAATGTTTTGCTCTGCTTGGCCTTCCTCTGCCTCTTCGGAGATATCCGGCCCATCCCTGTAGATTACTTGAATAGAGTCAACGACAGACATGAATGTATCATGTTCAAGGTAGGGCTTCAGAAGCTGTCCATTGACTACAAATGGTTGTGTGTCATCTGACAAATTGGATATCAATACACTTCCGTTGTCACGCACCTGCCTAACAATAAACGGCCCAGTCCATTTGCTCTTCAATTTGCCTGGAACGATCTTTAAATTCGCATCAAACAACCACACCTTCTGACCCGGCTTGAAGGACTTGCGGCGGATATGCTTGTCATGCCACGTTTTGACTTTCTCCTTGTACATCAGGCTGTTGTCATATGCATAATATCTGAATTCCAATAATCTGTTCAGATCCAATTTTCTGTTCTTACCTGCTTGCTCGGAATCCAAATTACAGATGTTGATGGCCCATAAAGATTTATGAATTAATTCGACGGGCAGATGACATGGCTTGCCATACACCAAGTGGTAGGGAGACATTCCCAAGGGTGACTTGTACGTTGTTATAATAAGCCTAAAGAACGAAATCAAGTAGCTGAGACCAGTTCTTGCGATCCGGACGCACAAGCTTATGTAGAATTGTCTTGATCTCCCTATTTAAACATTCAGCTAAGCCATTGGACTGCGGGTGGTAAGGTGAAGCAACGCGGTGTTCAATACAGAATTCCTGAGTCAGCTTCTTCACCTATCTGTTTATGAAATGACTACCCCCGTCGAATATGATAATTTTGGGAATCCCGAACCGTGCTATGATGTGATCTCTTAAGAATCGGCAGACAATCCTACTGTCGGCGGTTCGGGCGGGGATAGCCTCCACCCAGCGACTTACATAATCGACAGCAAGCAGAATATATTCATAGACCTGGCTGTTGGGAAATGGGCCCATAAAGTCGATGCCCCATGCGTCGAAGATGTCTGATATCTGAATGAATTTCAGAGGCATCGTGTCTCTCATTCCTATGGTTCTACTCATCTTCTGACAGTCAGTGCAGCATTTGACATAATCATCTGCATCTTTGAATAGTGAAGGCCAACAGAGGCCACTCTGAAGAACTTTTGTTGCCGTTCGTTTGCCTGAATGATGTCCTCCAGAATCTTGGTCATGACATAAGGCGAGGACACTTGGAACTTCCTCCTGAGGAATGCACCTTCTCCAGATACAATCTGCCCCCTCACGAAATAAATACGGATCCTCCCGCTGGTAGAAATGGATTTTAGACAAGAATCTGTCTATTTTCAACTTCGGCCAACCATGTGGGGTTCTCTTGGTCACCAGATAATTCATGATGTCTGCATACCATGGAAGTGAGGTGACTGACAGAATTGCCTTGTCCGGAAAGGTCTCTGTGATTGGCTGCAGGTTCAGCTCAGGAGATTCCAGCTCAGGAAGCCTTGATAGATGATCGTCCACCACATTATTTACCCCAGGTTTATCTCTAATTTCTAAGTCAAATTCCTAGAGAAGGATCCACCGAATAAGGCGTGGTTTGGCATCCTTCTTCTGCTGTAGATACCGGATGGCCGAATGATCAGTGTAAACAATCACTTTGGATCCAAGGAGGTAGGATCTGAACTTTTTCAAGGCAAAAACTACCGCTAGCAGCTCCTTTTCCGTGACAGTGTAGTTTTGCTGGGCTTCATCGAGCGTTCGGCTAGCGTAGTAAATTGCAAACGGTACATTATCTTTCCTCTGTCCAAGTACAACACCAATGGCATAATCTGACGCGTCGGTCATTATCTTAAAAGGCTGAGTCCAAATTAGTAGTTGCAAGACAGGGGCCTGTGTAATGAGCTCTTTCAGCTGATTAAAAGCAAGGAGCACTCGATCATCTACAATGAATTCATTCTCCATGCCGAGCAATTCAGTCAACGGTCTGGCCAGTTTGCTGAAGTCTTTGATGAAACGTCAGTAAAAACCGACATGGCCCAAGAATGACCTGACTTGTTTGATGGTTGTAGGCGGATCAAGTTTGGAAATTACCTCCACTTTGGATGGGTCAACCTCCATGCCACGTTTAGAAACAACGTGACCCAGTACGATTCCTTCGGTCACCATGAAGTTGCTCTTTTCCCACGAGAGCACAAGATTGACTTTGTAGCACCTCCGTAAGACTCGGTCTAAATAATGATGAATCTGTGATTCATCACTCTAAAAGTTGAAAATAGAGCTTTATTCCCGAGTAAATAGCAGCATATTTCCACTTATATTGCATAAATAGCATTCATGCATGCAAGCATAATATCTGCATTTTAGCATTCATATTTGCATTAAATAAAAGCCAATTTCACTTGTAAATATCCACCTGTATATTAGATAAAATACCTTATTTGTATATATTTTATACTAACTCCAAAGCCAATAAAACCAACTCTATAGTGTATATATTACTAACATTAATTAAAGAAAAATATCTAAAAAATACTAACTTGTAAAATTGACCAATAAAACTCCAATCCAAGTTTGAAGCTGTAAACCTTAAAATGCACATATCTCTCTCATACAACCTCCGAATTAGGTCAACTCACTTTTAAAGTTATATACATTCAAAGATCTTCGAAACAAGACCAATTTCATTAAAATCGGAGCTCGTATGCAAAACTTTAGTTTTGGGCCCATTTTGTATATTGTACATATTGACCGAAATGCCCCTCCATTTTATCTTTTTATTTTTCTTAATTATTAAAAATCCAAAAAAAATAGATTAAGTTGTAAATATTCTCCTCATATTTTCTCTATTTTTTATTTTGATTTTCTCTCTTTTAAAAATGACAAAAAAATTACAAAAGATAAAATGCGGTATTTTATATCTATAAGGTACCACCCAAAAATACATTTTTGTACAGATCACTTCCTTTGATTGTTGGCCCTTCACGAAAGTTGTATATCTCGTCGAGACGAGCAACTTTCGTGTTGACCACTTTTTGATTTAGTCCCTTTTGTTATTTCTTTTTTATTTTCTTTACATTTAATCTTTGAATTTTCTAGGCGCGACATGTGGCAGCTCCTGGAGCCGCCACATGTCACTCCTTTATTTTATTATTTTCGAATTTATTTTATTGTTTTCGGATTTAATTTATTATTATTATTTTCAAATTTTATTATTATTATTTTAATTATTGGTATTTTTAGTAGCATACTTATTTTACATATATTATATTATTATTTTTTTCTCTTTTTACCTCTTCTCCTTTCTTCTTCCCCACTCCAAGTCACCACTCTCCCCACTACTCCATTCTCCCCACTTCTTCTCCAACTTCCCTCTCTTCTCCCTTTTTATTCCCATCATCCTCCACCATTTCCCTTCATCCGTTGTTTTCGAGAGAAGTGAGGTCGAGCCCCTTTAACCTTCAGGTGACAGCTGCAGGAGACGAGTCGAGCGAAGACAACCTCAAGGCGAGATCCGCGGTTAATCCCCGCGTAGTGAGTTGCCAGCCAAGCTCACGGAGCTTCTCCGATTTTCGATCGCCAAATCGGATCGAGGCCACGACGACCGGAAGCCACACGACGCAGCTCCATTTTCGGCGAATCACAGGTAAGCATACTCTATCTTAATCTTGTCACTTCATTTTTTTATCTAACGAATTTTTTTCCTTGTTTCATCCACAAATCATCAAACAAAAATCACACCATCATTTTCATTCACCATCACTATTCATCATCATCACCATCATCACATTTTATCACCACAATTTTTTAACTAAGCAACATCATCACAATCACCACCACCACTTTTCCTTTTTATTTCTTCAAATTTTCTCTGTTTACAAGGAAAATATAAAAAAATTTGCAAAATAAAAAAAAACACAGGTGCAGCGGCACCGTTCTCCTTCTCCTCCCCCGTTGGCCGCGCCCAGCTCTGGCCTCCGCCGCACCCGGCCCCGCGCCTCCCGCCGTCTTCACGCCGCCCCGGGCGCACCGCTTCTCCTCGCCCGCGTGCCACACGACGCGTGGCCTCCGCAGCCCCTCCTTCCAACTCAGGTCGCACGCCTTCCGCCGGTCACCGCCCCGCCGCCATCCTCCCCGCGGCGGTGCGTCGCCTCCAGCCTCCAGAAGCAACCACGCCCGCCGCGCGCAGGCCCCCGCCGAGCCTCTGGCCGCCGCCTCCATCTCTCGTGCCCTAGCGTGGGGGAAGAGGGTGGGTTCCATTCTTGGAACCCACGTTTCCAATAAAGAGAGGTTAATTTTTTTATTTATTTTATTTTCGTAAAAATTGCATTTGTTCTCTTCCATGTTTCACTAATTTCAAAAGTGTACCTGTACACATATTGCATTTTCAATTTCAATTCTGTATTGCACGGACAACCCTGACTTTGATCATTAATTTGGATACTATTTTTGCATCAATTTTTAATACGAAAATAGCATGTTGTTGACTGATTAATTCTGAACATTTTGGCTATTTATTTACATTTTTGTGAGCATCTCATAATTTACTAAAATTCAGAGAGTGAAAATCAGTGATATTTTTCCTAATTATACTCTGAAATTCGCAAAGGTCTATATCTTGCTCTAAAAATTGTAAAAAAATTGTGAATGATGCCTTTTAGTTTGCTTTAAATACTGTCCAAGTGTCATCAAAATTGGAGTTGTCGTTTGCATAAAATAAATTTTAGAGCTATTTGTGTAATTGACTTTTAATTAATTCCATGAATAACATTTTTGAGAAATTTCAACTCTCCTGGATTCATCATTAAAATATCTTTTTGAGATAAATCAATCTCTAGATAATTTGATTTCGGGATTTATTAGAAATTAAATACTCGTTATTTCTCTGATTTCAGTAAAAAATTCATAAAAAACCATAAAGTATCAGAAAAATCCAAAAAAATTAATGTAGCTTTATTTCATCATATTTAACTTCCACTAAATTTTTCATAATTTTGCATATCATTTGCACGAAAAATTACATAAAAACTCTAAAATCGTTTGCATTTTTCATTTGCGCGTCTTAAAGCCAAAAATTCCAAAAAAATACATTTCGCACTCATTGTTGGATTAGGTTATTAAGAAAAATATCACTTGGCTAATTTGGTCTTATTTCACATAAAAATTAAATTTGGCTAAGCCGGTTCTTTTTGTATTAACTTAATCCAATCCATATTCTGCATTTGTCATTTTTATTGCATAAAAAATACCAAAAAAATCCAATTGGAAAACTGTAATCTAATCCATCTAATCTGATCTTGAGTTGTTCCTTTGCCTCCTTGAGTCGACCCTGGGGCTTGCCCAGGCTAAATAAACATCAACCACGCGTTAATTTCATTCGACGATTTAATCGAGCCGTGCGGTAATTTTTGATCGACGCAGATCTATCTGACTGCAACGCACTAATCAATCATACGACATTAAAAGGGTAGATTTCCGGCTCGTCACATTCATCCACCGACATTAATCACGCACTTAGACCGTAGAACTTAGCCAAAAATAATATGTTCTTCACTCGATAATAGAACTGCCTTTCTAGGAGCGGCTTTTCTCGTTTGCATTTGCATATAGTGTAAAATTTCAATTCAGTATTGCATCCTGCATTATAGAGAGCTGGAGGCACTGTAAGTCTTCTTACTCAAGCATTCATCATCGTTTTCTCGATCGCATCGGCTTTTTCCGATTCTCTCTATCGGTTTTCTAACCTAGGATAAAGGAATTGGGACTGGACGGTAGACGTGATTGCTTGTGTGGATTAATATCAGTGATAACTAATCTCTAAAATCGAGACTGCTAATTGAATTGGACCCCAAAAAAACTAACTAAAATTAACCCTTGTTTGCGGGAGAGTAACCCCGACCTTGTTTTCAGGCTGAGTGAGGGTACTTGAGTGTGTGTGAACACCTTAAGGCAGAGCCCAAATCCCCGCCTTCCATATCACATTCCGACTAATCCTAGCAAATATCACAAGTCGAATAGTTTCAGATTCATTGACTAGTACCAAGTAGCCTCCGCCTGTCTCAGGTAGATAGGGGCGAAATTGCGGTACTTTGCGACAAGCTGCCAGTAACCCTCTGGGGTGAAGTTCCGGCCTTGATCAGCCTCCGCCTGCTTGCAGGTAGATAGGGGTGTGGTCTTTGAATCCATTGACTTGGGATAGGAGCGAAGAAAGGAAGGACCGGCGGTATCTTAGGCGACAGGTTAAACATGGAAGACGCATCCGGCTCTAAGCCGACTTCCCTTTAGGCCGCGTAATCCTTGCTATCTTGCTTGAAAAACTCACACTTAAAATTTACAAGATTAATTGGACTCGATTTCGGGTCCTTCACCGTGTTGAGTGTGAACTCGGGGTTTGCTCTTACGTTTTTTTTGTGTCTGTCCGTGTGTGTTATCCTGTGTAATTGAATATTTTCTACCTCAATCTTCTTGCATTCATCCTTTCCTCCTCAAGATGTCGGGATATTGGTCCCCATAAGTTGCCCACCATATCGGTAAAAACTGCAAGCATACACCTCTGAAATGTGGCCGGGGCGTTGCAAAGCCCGAACGACATCCGTCTGAAGGCATATGTACCAAAAGGACAGGTGAACGTGGTCTTCTCTTGATCTTC
Source organism: Ottelia alismoides (assembly GCA_037367405.1). Classification (NCBI taxonomy): domain Eukaryota; kingdom Viridiplantae; phylum Streptophyta; class Magnoliopsida; order Alismatales; family Hydrocharitaceae; genus Ottelia; species Ottelia alismoides. The sequence goes on along the minus strand of JAZKJV010010581.1, from coordinate 619,800 downwards.
AAGAGCAATAGCAACTTGATTGTATCCAGAGTATCCGTCCAAGAAGCAAAAGTATTCCTTCGCGGCCAATCTTTTCAAGATCTGGTCGATGAAGGGTAGAGGAAAGTGGTCCTTCCTGGTGGCGAGGTTAAGTCTTCTGTAGTCCACGCACACTCGCCAAGAAGTGGGTACTCTGGTTGCGATCTCCTCTCCTTTATCATTCTTCACAATGGTGATCCCTGATTTCTTTGGCACAACATGCAGAGGGCTCACCCATTTGCTGTCGGAGATGGGATAAATGAATTCAGCATCACACCATTTCTGAATCTCTTTCATAACAACCTCCCGCAGATTAGGATTTAATCTTCTCTGAAATTCTCGAGAGGGCCTGCAATCTTCTTCCAAAAAATGCGATGCGAGCACAGTGACAGATTGATCCCATGGAGGTCCGAAGTTCGCCAGCCTATCGCCTTGCGGTTGCATTCAAGAACCTCCATCAGATGAGATTCTTGGTCTTCGGTCAGGTGTGCATTGATAATGACCGGGTACATGTTCGATTCTCCTACAAGGAAGGCATATTTCATGTTGGAGGGCAAGGGTTTCAAGTTTGGCGGGGTCTGAGCTGCTTCAGAGGTGACCTCTGCTATTAATGCAGGTGGCGATTCTTTCATCTGTTCAGTGCCACCATACTCTGTTATGCATCTTCACTCAGATTTTGATAGAATGCTTCAATTATTTCCTCTTCAACACAAGATTCTTCAATAATTTGCTCTCAGTTTTGAAGGCACATCACCCCCACGGCAGTCTCATTCATCCCATCAGCGAGTTCCTCATCCTGATCGATAATGGGAAATTCGACTTGGTCTCCAATCCTTCCTCGGGGCAGAGGAGTTCATGGATCTCATTGTCATCCAAGAATAGGTTGGTGTCTTGAATTTCTACTAGAAAGTCGTAGTCGTCAGAATACTCAATCACCCTTGCGCACGATGCAGATGTTTGTTCAGTGGGTGCTCCCTCAGACAAGGTCTCCACTCTTATTGTTTCTTTGCCAGCACCAAAAGTGATTTCTCCCATCCCATAGTTCACTACTGTGTTTGACATCCGCAGGAATAGTCCTTCCAAGTATGATTGGGGTAAGGAGTAATGGAGCGGGGACGTCCATATCTAGTACCACAAAATCGGCCGGGAACTGCTTTCCCTGAACTGTAACTATCACTTCCTCCAACAAGCCCTTAGGCCACTTAACTGACTTGTCTGCGAACTGCAGAATCATCTTTGTAGGCTTGAGCGGTCCTAGCCAGAATTCCGTAAGTAGCGAAGCTGGCATCAAGTTGACAGACGACACGCTGTCGAGAAGTGTTCGTTAAAACTCCTGATTAAACATCTGACAACGCACAAGAGGTGCTCCCATATCTGGCTTTTTATCCGGGAGGTTGCTAATGGCATTAACTGTGGCCATTGTGAGGATACGCTTTTCGAACTTGCCACCTTTGATCCTGGAATTGTGAGGGTGAGGCATGCGCTTGGTGGTACATGCATCTTTCAATCCTTTCTTTACAGCTGGCATGTACTCAAGAGCTTTCATCAATGGCATGTTCAATACCAAATTCTAGATAACTTCTATAATGGCAGGATCAGACAAAGCATTTTTCAATTTTTTTCATTTTTTATGGTTTTTCATAGCTTCTGGAAAAGGAATATTTACAAACTCTTCACCAATGTCATTCAAAGTATTGTCCATATTGTTGTTTACAGGTAGATGGCAAAAAGGAATAGAATCATCTACAAGATGTGGACCAAAATGGTAGGCTCGGCTTCAGGTGCTAACGTTGGACTCACTGCAGGTGCAAGATTCCTTCTGTCTGTAGATGGCTCTGTAGCAGATGCAGACGTCTCCAATGCTGGCCTATCTCCATCGGGGTTGCTGCTATCTTTTTGTGTTTTGTTGTTTTCTTCATTTTTTTGTGATTTTCTGGTGGATGGTCTGCTCCCAAAATGCTATGTGTCCCTGTTGTTGGCTTGGTTGACGATTCACCGTCAGATGCAAGATGCTTTCCCTTAGTTGTCGCTGATGGTTGGAGTGTCCTACCACTCCTGAGAGTAACAACATTAGATAAAAACAATCTAATTCACCTGAATCGGGATGGACACTACCGGCTACCTGCTTCTTACGTCAGAAGTTGTTTGGATTTACCTCGACATGAGAAGGGATGGTCGTTTTCGCAGCCATCAAGTCATCGATCTTCTGGTTCATTTCAGCCATGTTCTTCATTAACTGTTCTAAGCAGGCCAGGGCTGGATTGACCGGCACAATCTCAGAAGAATCCCCCTGCTGGGGCCTAGAGTGCTGGTATGACGGTTGAGACTGCGACTGGTAACCCTGAGAGAATTGGTGAGGAGGAGGGTTGGAGGAATATTGTGAGTTCTGGTGATATGTAGCAGCCTGTTGCTGATGATATCCTTGTCCGCGGTATCCGTACTGCTGAGGACCATGCTGGTAGTTCTGCCTCCATGTGTTGCTGTGAGACGGAGGCTGGTACTGATATGAGGGCTGGAAGGGCCTCCCACCCTGCTGCTGCTGGTGATAGGGCATGTTGCCCATGTTCTGACCCTGAGAGTGTCCCTGAGGACGGGTCAGCTGTGCTTCGTTGTTCCATACGCCATTGATCTCCTGTATCAGTGGCGGGGGTGGCGAGAGCTGCTTAGAGTAAGCGGGCTGGGACTCGAGTTGATATACAACCAACTGTGTCTGGGGCTGCGGAGGCTGCTCCGGAACCTACACGTAATACACGTTCTAAACAGGCTGGGGTTGCGGCGGAGTCGGCTGAGAGTTTTGTTACATTGTAGGCTCCTTCTTCTCAGTGTTCGGCTCGATAGTAGTAGACACAGCATTGCACATGTTGGCATTCAACGCACGAACGAGCTGCTTCAGCTGGTGGGAAATCAAATCGAGCTTTTAAAAGCCCTGGGTCCTTTTCTCTATCACAGATAATTTCTCGAGGTCCTGCGATCTCTTCTCAATGATGTCTACCTTGGACAATTGGCTCCCAATGATACTCAAGTTGGAGCTCTCATCCCTGTCTTCGGTGTGAGAAGCAATGTTCACTGGCTTGCTGATGGCAGTTGGCATCTTCATGTATGCCCGGGACGAGGATTGAGCGGCTTCTCCTTCAGCCATTTCCTCGAAGACGTTCCATACCACGTCCCCGTCCTTGTTGAAATGTGAACCGCCGCAAGCGGCATCTACAAGATTTTGGCTCTCAAGTGTAAGCCCACCAAAGAAGTGTTGCACGAGACTAGTCTTTGGAATTTCATGGTGGGACACTTCTCCTGGAGATCCTTGAATCTCTCCCACGCTTCATGGATAGTCTCGTGGGGTTGCTGGCAAAAACTTGAAATACGGGCACGCATCTGATTCAGTTGCCCGAGAGGGTAGAACTTATGGAGAAATACGGACTTCAGCTCCTCCCAAGTAGTGACTACCTTCCCTAGGTGGTCGATGATAATCACACAAAATCCCGAACAACTGAGGGGAAGGTACTAAAATGAGGTCGTTGCGACCTCAGTCACTCGGATGTGTTATATCAAGAAAAATCAACCACTCAAAACATATAAAATCAATCAAGCACAAAAGAGAGCGGTCCTGCTATGAGATTAACCCTGGTATAGCACCCAAGGCCGAACACAAGGAGCACGGGTTGGCTAGAGGCCTACGAAGTAGTAAAAATAAAATAAAATAAAATACAAGGATTTTTTAGTGGTTTTTAATAATTTTTATATTTTTTTGGATTTTTAAAAAGTGAAGAAAATAAAAGAAAGCAAATAAAAGCACACTTTAGCTAATTATTAAAAGCACCAAAAATCAAGCAAAAATTCAAGAAAAATTGTTTTTATGTTTTTTAGTTTTTTTAGTGTTTTTAGTGAATTTTTGGGATTTTTATAAGGTGTATTTTATTTTCTAAAAATCAAACAGTACAAAACAGACAAGGTACTGTCCAGCCAGGCCCAAAATCCAAAAATAAAATATTTAAGGATCTCAGAGGGACCTGGAGGTAATTTTCCTGTATACTAGATAAAATAAGGAAAATTTGAGCACCAAAATTATTATTTTTGGGTTTTCAATTTATTTATTATGATTTTTATGAGTTTTTAGGTATTTTTTGTATTTTTAGGGTTTTTAAGCAATGAAAAATAGCCAAAATTGGCTAGAAAATGAAGAAACACACAAATAACAGTAACTAATTTTTTTAGAATTTTTGGGGGTGTTTTTATATTTTTTTGGGATTTTTAATTCTAGACAACAGATAAAATAGACGTTTTTGAATTTTTAAAAATAACAAATAAAATCAAAAATGTCCTCAAAAATTCTCAAAAATCCTACAACATGGCAGGAGCCATGTGTCAAATTTTCATCGAATTTGGAGGTAATTTGATATTTTATTCAAAAATCGAAAGGGGGCACTGTGCATAGGGACTTAAGTGCAAATACCCGAAGCTCTGGGGGTCCAGGTGCAATTTTCCCAGCAAGTCACGCGCGTGGCGCGTGCCTGGGGCACTCAGGGACCTTCTGGTAATAAAAACAAGTCCTAGGACCTTTTGGTAACTCGTACCAAAAAATCCAGGGGCTGTTATGCAATTAACCCACTAAAAGGCGCACATGCGGAATAAAAACACTCACAGGGGCATATGTGCAAATACCAGAAAGTTTCTATTCATTCATAAAGCAACCAGAACTACAGGATAATAATTGCAATTAAACCAAAACTACACGTGACGAAGCATGTGGCTCACACAACAGGGGCATAAGTGCAAATATTAACAAGCACGAGGTCCAATGTGAAATTAACCCTACGTAAATAAAACTCCTAAAATATTTACAGGGCTGACACGTAAAACAGAAACTAAGAGGGGGCCTAAGGTAATTTACCCCTTTATTACGTCGACGGCTGGATGAGCGCCACGTAGCTGATCTGACGGTCTCGGATGGATGGCGCTTCTCTTCGTCCGCACGTGAGCCTGATCGACGGCGCAGAGGTGGGTAATCGAACGGCCTCGGGTGCTGGTGGTTCTCTCCTCTGCTCTAACGGTCCAGATCGCCCCTCTAAATGATCGGGCGGTGGCTGATCCTTCGTGGATGGACGATCAAGATGAAACCTGGAGCTTGCGGGCGATCGGACGGCGGTGGAGGATCCTGGAAGAACACTCAGCCGGCGAGCTTCGCCGGCCTCGTGCGCGTACTGTGGTCCTCCTCAGCTGCCTCTGAAGATCGGAGAAGGTCGGCGATGTCGTCCCGCAGCTGGTGGTGGCCTCCGATGGCCCAGCCGAGCCCTGGAGAGGCTCCGGCGAGGTCGACGGAGGGCAAGCTCCTGGACTGATGTTGGGAAGCCTCAGATGGCCTCCTCGTGACCTGCAAAATAACCCAGAAGCTTCGCGGGTCGAGGGCAAAGTGCCTCGACCCGATGAAGCGGCGTGAAGGTGAACTGTGGGTCGGGGCGAGCGAGCTCCGGCGAGCGGAGGATGGAGGAGCTCGAACCCCAGCTCCTGTGCGAGCTGGGTTGAACGAAGGGGCGGAGAAGGTGCGTGGAGGAAAGGCGAAGGTGACTGTGCATTCCGATGATCGAGAAGATACGCGATATGGTCGGAATCAAAGGAACTCGACGGAACTACAATTTGGGGGAAACAAGAAATTAAGCTAAATAAGCGAGCTAGAATGCTACCTGGGTGGAGTGGAAGGTTGTGCTGAAGCTTAGGCAGCTCCTGGTCGTTGCCTCGAAGGTCGCCAAGGCCTGAGGCTCGAGCTCCTGCACTGGGCGGAGCACGGCGGCACAAAGTCGCCGGATCAGTGGTCCGGCCACCCCCTCCTCACTGCTACAAGGGCAATCGCGAGCTGTCACCTCAGGGATCGCTATGGAGGTCACGGGACGAAGGGTGGATATCCAAAGATGGAAATGGAATGTGGCGGAGCTCAGACTTTATATGGGTGCAGGTCCGGGAAGAAGGGCTCGGGTCCGGCTCGATTGAGCACGGATCCCTAGGAACAATGTCGGGCGAGATTCCCGGATACCTGGAGAGTGATTAGGACCCTGGGTTAGGCTAAATGGTGGTCGGATCTGGCTGGGATAAATGGGAGAAGTCGGGTCCGCGAACCAGACCCGTGGGAAGTGGTCCAAAGGGGGGAGTTGACCGGGCGGTCAACAACCCCCGTGGACCAATGGGAATCAGCCACGTCAGAAAAGATTTAGAAATTAAATTAAAAATAACAAATGGCCGATTTAATTAAAACTCAAAACATGAAATATTTTTGTTTTAATTTTTTCTATTTTTTGGTGATTTTTAATTAATTTTTGGAAATAAAAATAAGGTATTTACATAGTATAGCTATACATAGGTATATATACAATATAGGGTTTTTAATTTTGATTTTTAATTAGTTATTTTTATACATTCTTATTCCTATTTCATATTTTATTTATTTATAGAATAAAATGAGGAATAAAAGGATATTTTTATTTGATTTTTATTATTTATATACATAGGTGAAATAAATAGTTATGTACAACTATATACATGGCATATGTACAATATATTTTTGTAATTTTAATTTTGTTATTTTTATTTGATTTTTGTTTTGTTTCTTTTTATTTGTTTTATTTACAATATATAGCATGGAATATTTACAAAAAGTTTTGAAAATAAATAAATTTATTTACAAGGTTAAATAAATAAAGGAATATGGTCTATGTACAAGGTGAAGGGGTATTTTTGAATTTTTGATTTTTAAATTTTTATTTTGTTTTTAATAGTTTCTAAATATATACACAATATATACAAGCATATTTTTGGGTGAGGAAAATATAATTTTATTTATTTTCAAATATTTACACATGAGCCCCTATCTCCCTCTACTTTGGCTTTTATGCGGTCAGGCCCATGCTGAGCCTTCCCTTGGGTTAGGTTGCTCAATATTTATTCTAAATATTTCCCTCTTTTTCTTTTTCATCTTTATTCTTTTATTTTTGCACAAAAACATGCTAATTATATATTTTTACAAGATGCATGCTTTTGCTAATTATTCCTATTTACAAGTATCTACATGCATTTGCATAGGTTTTTGTAGCTAAAATATAAGAATAAAGAGTGATGAATGGGTATTCATCACCCCCCTATACTATACTTTGCTAGTCCCTTAGCAAACACTTATTTGAAAAAGAAGTGAAAAAGAAAGAAAGAAAAAGAAAAAGAGAATGTACATGGATCAAGGTTTATTATTAAACTTGCCTTCATTAAATTGAGGTATGGAGCTCAATCAGATCTTTGGATTATTAATGTGTCGGAACCTTATTTAGACTTAAGCTTAAAACCTAACAGCCTCTAAGTTCCACCAATCTATAACCAAGACTCCTCAATGCTCCAGATCAGAACAAGTCATCAATCACAAACCCTGAAGACCATGAATCTTTTCTTGTCCTGTGAAAGTGAGGTCTAAGCTCTCCACCTCAGAAATGGCAACTTGACAACCCTCCCCAACAAGGTAACTCTATGACCTCAATCTGGCCACTCTTTCCTCGAGGAGCGGGGTATTCCCTTCTAAGTTCAAGTACAACCGGCTCAAGAAGAGGGGGAAGAAGAGAATGGGTCAAGGCCAGTGTAGCCAAGTACCCTTGGGAGCTTGACCAGTGTAGCCAAGTCTCCCTGCTGCAAGCTACAACAGGTGGATCACGAAACCAAGCTTTGCTTATTGCACTTATATACATACTCCGGTGGGATTATCATTTTCTCTCAGACCCACCACTTTTTTGGAGTTCTTTTCTTTTTGCACATTTTTTTTCGAGTGCATCTATACAACATATACATGTGCAGCATATATACAAGGAGTTTTTCCTCTTGAGCCAGTAGACTATCCCTCTTTTGAAGCTTTATTGCAACCCACAACTCCCGTCGTTAGACCTCATGGCAGCCAGACCAAGTTGAGACGCACTTCCTTCACTATAAGAAGAAGAGAGGTTCCGCCTAGAAGTACTACCCTCATATGCTACCCCAAGTCAAGGAAGACTGCCTCCTCACCACCTCATCCGTAGAGAGCTCGGTGCATAGTGTGGTTGTCCAAGTAAAGCCATAATCTATATGAGTCATGTGTTGCTGTTAAGTGCTCTACTTAGGCTCATTGAGATGACATGTGATCATAGCCTAGTGGACTCAAAGAATTAAGTCCCCATGGACCTGAAAAGCCTTAAACCTAAGTCCTATAAGGTTCCTCTTAGAATTAGGTGGATTAAGATCTTAATCAAGCTCCATTTCTCAATTTGATTCCCGGCTAGTTTAAATGTCAACTATCATCCAAGAAAAACTATATACATATGTACAAAAAGATGCATATTTACACAATATTTTACAATCATGCAAAATTTTTGAAAAATGTTTTGAAATCATGAATGATGATGCATGAAGTGCAAGTTTTGCAAAAAGATATTTACACATATTTACACACGATTTTTGCAAACTTTCGATTTTCAAAACATTTTGGAAAAATTTTGTACTATATACATAATTTTGATACAAAAATATTTACACAAGCTTTACACAAAAGATTTTTGAAATCATTTTTACAAAAATAATTTGTACATTAGCTATGTATGTGCAAATAAAAGAAGATTATGTACATGAAAAATTTTTAAATTTTTGTGGTTTTTAGCCATTTTTATTTATTAACACACTCACACAAAGTACGAGTTATGGCTAAAGTATATATGAAATATATACACACCCCCCTATACTTAGCTCGAACGATGTCCTCAGAGTCAAGAGCGATGAAGAAGACATAACTCGTGCTATGTATAGGGAAGTGAAAAGGAAGGCTATACAAAAGAGAATGAAAAGTGAAGAGGATCTCGGGTCTTCCCCCTATACTTAGGATCAAGTAATCCTAAGTATAGCAGGCTGTACACGAAGGGAAAACCGAGTGGAGGATGTACAGGGTCTATCCCCCCTATACTTAGGGTGAAATGCCCCTAAGTATAGGCAGCAAAACAGGGGTAGACAGAAACAAAAGAAATACCCGAAATGTCTCACATCCCCCCTATACTTAGGGTAAAGTGCACCCTAAGTATAGCATAATCACAAGATGAAGAAAGGGATGTGGGACCAAAGAATGTGATGATATGGACATCTGGATCTATATACAGCGGAAGATCAGTAAAGCTCAGGCGTGAGATGCATTAGATGTGAGTCAAAGACCACATCTCACGCAAAATGAATAGGGGCAATATCAACGACCCGCGGCTCATGATCTAGAAATGGCTTGAGCCGCTGGCCGTTCACTCGGAAGGTACTCTCAGAAGACAACTTGGATATGTCGATGCTACCGTTGTCGTGTACCTTCCTAACCAGATAAGGTCCTTTCCATTTGCTCTGTAGCTTCCCTGGAAATAATCTAAGCCTCGCATCAAACAACCATACTCTCTGTCCAATCTCAAAATGTTTGTGGCTGATATGAGAATCATGCCACTCCTTGACTTTCTCCTTATAATGTAGGCTGCTTGAGAAAGCTGCATCTCTAAGCTCCTCCAGGGCAGCTAGCTCTGCCCTCCTCTGGTCTCCTATACCATCTGGATCCATAAGTATGTCTGTAACTGCCCAAAGTGACTTGTGCCTCAGCTCAACAGGTAAATGGCATGGCTTGCCATATACGAGGCGAAAGAGAGATGTGCCCAAAGGTGTCTTGAAAGACGTCCTATATGCCCACAAGACCGAGTCCAAAAGCTGTGACCAATCCTTTCGGTCAGGGCGGATGACTTTCTGCAGAATAGTCTTGATCTCCCTGTTCGACACTTCGGCTAGACCATTCGTCTGTGGATGGTACGGTGTAGCAACACGATGATCTATGCCGAACTCGCTAGCAAGTGCCTTCACCTGGTCGTTGATGAAGTGAGATCCCCCATCAGAAATCAGAACTCGTGGAACCCCGAACCGCGTGATGATATGCTTCCTCAAAAATCTGCAAACTGTCCTCGCATCAGCGGCTCGGGCGGGGATAGCCTCCACCCAACGACTCACATAGTCAACGGCCAACAGAATGTACTCAAATCCCTGACTCTTAGGGAATGGACCCATGAAATCGATGCCCCATGCGTCAAAAACCTCACAGAAGTGAATGGGCTGCATCGGCATCATATCACGCTGTCCACAAGTGCCCATCCTCTGACAGTCAGTACACCTCTTCACGAACTCATCTGAGTCCTTGAAGAGTGTAGGCCACCACAAGCCGGATTGGAGCACTTTCTGTGCCGTTCTCCTCCCAGAATGATGTCCTCCTGCCTCAAGCTTGTGGCAGTAAGTGAGGACGCTATGGTGTTCCTCCTGAGGAATACACCGACGCCAGACGCTATCCCCTCCTTCGTGGTAAAGGATGGGATCCTCCCAGTGGTAGGACTTGGCCTTCGCAAGGAAGGTCTCAAGCCTCTGCCTGGGCCAATCTTGTGGGACTTTCCCAGCAACGAGAAAGTTCACAATATCAGCGTACCATGGGAGTGAGGCGATAGCAAGGATCGCCTCATCTGGGAAGGTATCTCTAATAGGATCAATCTTCTCAGAATCCTCAGGCTGCTCTAATCGGGAGAGATGATCCGCCACCACATTTTTGACTCCAGGCTTATCCTTAATCTCAATGTCGAACTCCTGGAGTAGAAGGATCCATCTAGTCAGTCTGGCCTTGGCATCCTTCTTTGCCATGAGGTCCCTGATGGCGGTGTGATCTGTAAACAAAGTCACTCTAGATCCAATGATATATGATCTGAACTTATCCAGGGCAAACACTACGGCTAGCATCTCCTTCTCTGTGACCGTGTAATTCCGCTGGACGGAATCCAATGTGCGGCTAGCATAGTGTATAGCAAATGGCACTCCATCCCTCCTCTGTCCCAGCACTGCCCCTACGGCAAAATCGGAGGCGTCCGTCATGATCTCGAATGGGAGAGACCAATCAGGCGGCTGGAGGACAGGAGCCTCAATAACACACTGCTGGAGAGTAGCGAACGACGAAAGACACTTGTCATCGACAAGGAACTCGATGTCTTTCGTCAGGAGGTCGGTCAACGGTCGGGCAATCCTGCTGAAATCCTGAATGAATCTCCTATAAAATCCAACGTGCCCCAGAAATGACCGTAGCTGCCTCAAATTGGACGGCGGTGTGAGTTTCCTAATGACATCAACCTTGGCCGGATCAACCTCCATGCCCCTGTTGGAGATGATGTGGCCAAGCACCGTCCCTTGAGTCACCATGAAGTGACTCTTCTCCCAAGATAGCACCAAGTGATACTCAATACATCGCTGGAGTACTCGATCTAGGCAGTCAAGACAAGAATCAAATCCGTCGCCGTAGATCGAGAAATCGTCCATGAAGACCTCTAAGCACTCCCCTACCATGTCCGAGAAGATCGACAGCATGCACCTCTGAAAGGTCGCAGGGGCATTGCATAGCCCAAATGGCATGCGTCGAAAAGCATATGTGCCGAAGGGACAGGTAAAGGTGGTCTTCTCCTGATCCTCAGGAGCGATGGCCACTTGGTTGTAGCCTGAGTACCCATCCAGGAAGCAATAATGGCTCTTCCCTGCCAGTCTCTCAATGATCTGGTCAATAAAAGGCAGGGGGAAATGGTCCTTCTTGGTGGCTTGGTTGAGTCTCCTGTAGTCAACACAAACCCTCCAAGAGGTGGGTACTCGTGTAGCGATCTCCTCTCCCGACTCACTGATCACAGTCGTGATGCCCGTCTTCTTGGGCACCACATGCAAGGGGCTGACCCACTTGGAGTCGAAAATGGGATAAATAAAACATGCACCCCACCACTTTGATATTTCCTTCATCACAACCTCTCTCAGGTTGGGGTTCAGACGCCGCTGGAACTCACGCGACGGCTTTGCCCCTTCCTCGAGATAGATATGGTGGGAGCACACTGATGGACTAATCCCATGGAGATCCGCTACGCTCCATCCGATCGCCTTGCGGTTCTTTTCAAGAACCCCCATCAAACGGGATTCCTGCTCTCCAGTCAACTCGGCGGAGATGATGACTGGGTACATCTCTGGCTCGCCCGCAAGGAATCGATACTTCAGCGAAGTAGGGAGCGGCTTCAGCTCTGGAATGCTGGGTGCCGGCAAATCTGGCTGTGGAAGAAACTGAGTGAAAGCTGCAAGGTCGGCCAAATCTGCCTGGGAAAGTGAAAGCATACTCTCGCAAACTGGATCGGGAGAAGGCTGCTCTACTGCACTGTCTCTGGTCTGCTCTGCCTCTACCTCCTCCTCATCTATAGGCTCAGATGGACTCAGGTCTGGCATCTGATCATAGCAATCGGCCCAATCAGACTCTGAATCCGAGGGATCTGTATCAGAAGTGGTGGCATCAGTACCACCGGAAAACAAGGTGGCCTCAGCACCACCATCACTAATCATCGTGTTGCGATCAAGGACTGGCTCTGCTGCCTCACTGGTATCCTGAACCAGGTCTGTGCTCTCCAGACTCTCCTCTGTTGTCATCTCTGCATCAGCTGTGTCTGAAAGTGAGAGGGTGGTCTGTGTCTCAAGGTCTGCCCAAGCTGCCTCATCATCTGTGATCACAAAATCACAGTCCTGGTGGATGTCTGGCTCTGCGTCTGTCAGCTGCTCTGAACCGGTACTCGCATCTGAGCGGGCTCTGAATCTAACTCTATAGTCCTCGACCGTCTCTATTTGTATACTCTCGCCCTGGACGCGAAAGTACACCTTCTCGCTATCATGATCAGTCACCGCCTTGGCTGTGGCCAAGAACGGACGACCAAGGATGATGGGGGTATCGGCCACTGACTCAGGGATCTCCATGTCCAACACTACGAAGTCCACGGGGAATTGCAGACCCTGAATAGTGATGATAACGTCTCGTAACAACCCCTTCGGCCTCTTGACAGATCGATCAGCAAACTGAAGGACTGTCCTGCTCTGTCGAAGAGTGCCCAACTCGAAGCGGTCGAGAAGGGCTGCCGGAAGAAGGTTGATCGACGATCCGCTATCTAGAAGAGTACGATCGAACCTCTGCTCACTGATCTGGCATCTGACATACGGGGCCCCTGCATCTGGCCTCTTGGCTGGCAGTTGGTTCTGGATCGCAAAGCACGTGGCTTTGGTCAGCACATGTATCTCTGAAGTGTGGTTCCTCCTCCTCCTCCTAACTGTAGTCCTCTCTCTCAAAGATCGCTGGAGAAGGGGAATGTGCTGCAAAGCCTCCTGGAGGGTCAGCTGAATGTGGAATCGGTAAATCATGCTCTGGCTGAACTCCTCAAGCTCTCTCTTTTTGGGATTTTCTGTTTTCTTCCCCTTCCCCATCTGAAGGGCTCTAGGGAAGGGGATCACTGGGTCCTTCTCAGATGAAGGACTAGGAAAAGGTCTAGACGGTTCAAGGACCGGATCCACACATACATCATGCACCACAGTAGGACCAGAAGAAAGTAAACCTTTTCCTTTATTCATAGCAGAGTTCCGAGATACATGAACACGAGGAAAAACAACATCTCTGTCTGTACAAACACCGGTGGCCTCAGTACCACCACGGGCTGGCTGCTCTGCTGCTGCTGAAGGTAGACGTCGTGCGGCATCAGTACCGCTGGCTGGCTCGGCTGAATGGGTGGCATCAGTACCACCCCCTAGATCTGGTGAAGCGGCGGCCTCAGTACCACCGGTGGGATCAGCATCCTTGGTGGCCTCAGTACCACCGTCATCGTCTGGAGCGACCTCAATACCGCTCTCCTCCTCCTCCTGTGGCGCCTCGGGATGGTGCTCAGATGAGGCGCCGCCGCCTGCTGGGGTCCTACCGCTCCTAAGTGTGACAAAATCAGCATCAAATAGATCCGAAGAAGTATCATCAAATGTGTCACTAGGAGTGGCTAACTCGGTATGTACTACCTGCTCAGATTTCCTCTTGTGGCTGTTCGGATTGGGCTCTATCTGGGCCGGTATGGCGGCCTTCCCTCTCACCAGGTCCCGCATCTCCTGGCGGAACTCGTCCATCTCCCGTCTGAATGTGGCCTGCTGGTCCGTGAGGAGGCGGGCGATGTCATCCAAGGCGGGGCTCTCGTGGGAGCCCGACGGGTGGCCTCTCTGTGGGTGAGGCTGCTGGAACTGCTGTGGTGGGTAAGAGGGGTAGGATGGAGGGTGCTGCTGGTATCCCTGGTGAGCCTGCTGCTCACGTCTCCAAGACTGTCCCTGCTGCTGATAGGGACGCGGACCATAGGATGACTGCTGCTGATACGCTGGGGGCTGCTGCTGCGGCTGGTGCTGGTCTCTCTGATGGGAGTACTGCCCTCCCTGTCCTGACGGCTGCTGCTGGGGCTGGGCACCACCACTCCCCCACCTGAATCCGGGATGGTCTCGTCGGATCCCAGGCTGGGGACGGTCGTACCAAATCCCGTTGACATCCATCAACGGCTCGGCATCGAAGGGGGCTGGCGGGAGTACTGCCAGAGGCTGGTCCGGCTGGTAGACCACCATCTGCATCTCTGGAGATGGTGGAGACTGGTAGGTGGGCTGCGGCTGCTGGTACGGCTCCGCCTGTACAAGGTGAACCTGTCTAGGCTGCACGGGGGTGCTGGAGCGCTGGGACGAGCTGCTGCTGCTGCCGGTGTCGCCTCGCGACTGAAGACGGGGCTGAGAAGCCGTCTGTGCCTCCTGTAGACACATGAGCTGTGTCTTCATGTCGCTCAAGACCTGTGCCATCTGCTCCATCTGCGTGATACTCTGGCATTGCTTCTTCTCGATCAGCTCCATGCGGTCCAACTTCTCGCTAATGATACCCATGTCTGCAGCTGACGACTCTGCATGTGCTGCTGCGGCTGCAGACGAACTGGATGGACCTGCATCTACCTGTGCTATCCGCTGGTACTGCACGGGTCCTGGCTGATGTGGCTGGGTCTTCTGAGTATAGAGCCGGGTCTGGGACATCACCATGTAGTTCTCTGCCATCTCCTCAAAAATGGCCCAGACCTGGTCGTGGTCCTTGGCAAAGTAGGACCCGCCGCAAGAAGCATTCACCAGGCCCTGTAGCTCTGGTGACAACCCGCTGAAGAAGCTCTGAACTAGGTTCGGCTTTGTGATGTCGTGGTGCGGGCATCTGTCCAGGAGCTCTCTGAACCTCTCCCAAGCCTCGTGAAACTGCTCGTTGGGGAACATGGAGAAGTTGCTGATCAGGGCCCTCGCTGCATTCGTCCGCCCGAGTGGATAGTACTTGTTTAAGTACTCGGTGCGGAGCTGCTCCCAGGTGTAGACAAATCTCCCCAAATGTTTCAGCCAGGTGGCTGCTCTGTCTGCCAGTGAAAAGGGGAAGGCGATCATCCTGATCGTGTCCTGGTCCACATGTCTGTCGTGGACAGTGCTGCATATCATCAAAAACTCCTGGAGGTGGAGGTGGGGCTCCTCTGTAGCAAGTCCATGGAACCGAGGAAGCATCTGCAAGGTGTTCGGGGGGAACTTGATGTCCCCCACGATAGCTGGAACCACCACCCAATGGTGCATCAGTGTAGATCCGGGGTTGTGCAACTCCCGCATCGGTCTAGGTGGTCCTGCTTCTCCTGCGGCTGCTGCCGCTGCGGCGGCGGCTGCGGCTGCTGCTGCTGCTGCTGCGGCTCGTGCCTGTGCATCTGCATCCGGGATCTCCTCGGGCTCGCTCTGCTGATCTCGCTCTGCTCGGAGCCTCTCCAACTCTCTCCTCATCTCTATCATGAATGCTCCCTGATCGCGGAGCTGCTGCTGGACTGTATCGAGTGATGCGATCAGGGTGGAGTTGATCGCTCCCTGGTCTAGTACAATGTGCTCTGGTCGACGGGAGTGATCATCAGAACTGCCTGCTCCGGCCATATCGACGTCTGCAAAATCAAACGAGCCCAACTCAGGTGCTGTCAAATGTATCAGTCTCTCCTCGGGCTCGTGTCTCTCAGGAAGGTCAGAAAGGGGGTCGAGAGGGAACAGGGTGGAGTCATACTCGGGCTCGGAGAGCGGGTCTGAGCTCTCACGAGCCAACCTAGATGATGAGGTAGACGCGCCCGAAAGCGGTGCAACCAGAGGCTGCCTAAGAGATCGTCTACCCATCATCTTGATCTGGCGAGTAGGGCGGATGAGATCTGGAAAAATTATGATCTAAAAACAAACCCCCGGTTCACCAACGCAACGCGAGCTGAAGACCGTGAAAGTTCGGTCAAATTATCTTGTCAATTTTATTTTGGTGAACACTCAAGATATCAGAGCGCTTACGTGACCTGTTGGGATATCCGCTGCTAACCCAACCGACTGGCCCGCACGGAAGAGTCGGTAATCAGTCGGGTTTAGCAACGGGGGGCTCTACCTAGTGTGCGGGTCACTCTCTCGCGCATACAAACCAAGCAATGAGGGGGTTGCTCTCCCCAAGACAAAATTTTTAGGGTGAGCGAGTTTTAAGGTCAATAATCTTAGCAGTCCCAATTTTATGATTTCACTTTTTTAATATTTTTTCAAAGCAAACAAATCACCTAACGAATTTTTCGATTCTCCTGATTATTAAGTCAAAAACAGGGGGGAGAAGTCGAAAAAGCCGATGCACGAGAAATCAATGATGCATGCAAAGTCAGAAATGCGTACCTGCCTCCAGCTCTCTACATGCAATATGATCCGCGCATAAAATAAAAGGCAGAAATAAAACTAAGCTAAATGATGCAGCGGGAAGCCGAGTCCTAGACGAGCAACTTCTAGCGAAGAACCGTCTAACCGGTCACCGACCTCCAAGCCAAAGAGTCCGGTCTTGGCCCGTCCCTCCCCTGCCCGACAAATCGGGGGTAGGAGTAAGCGCTTTACAGGACGAGCTACGGCACGTAGGCTACGGAGGCTAGCAAGTCGGTTATTTTTATTATTTATTTTAAGTAGGTCCAATTACGGTCTATAGGAACAGATATGCCATTAAGGTGTGTGGATCCTACTTAATTACGTCACAATCACCAGAAAGTCCTAAATCTAGGGGCTCGAGCAAAAACCGTGAAAAACCGGAAAAGACAGTAAGAAAGAAAAAGAAAGCCGCGTAAAAACCGCGAAAAACCGCGAGGTCCTAATGGGTCCCCCGAGCACACCGGTGCTCGGCGAAACAGACCCGCTACGGTAGTCAAGTGTCCAAACAGTCCAAGTTCTGTCCCTGTATTATTACAATAATAATAATAAATGAAATAAAGTCCTAAGCTATCCTCACCCACTCAACTCTCCCTCTCGCTCTCTCCTGCGGCTTCGTAGAGAAAGAAGCCGCCTCCAAGTTCCTTGGCTGCTCAGGCTCCTCGAAAGTTGCCTCCGCGGTCCTCGGGCCCTCGCAAGACAGAGAAAAGAGTGGTCAGACCAGTAAAAATATTCAAACGAAAAGAAAAAGAAATGAAAATACAAGTCAGGGTATATATGCAAAAATGAAAAATAAAATAAACACACAATATAAAACAAAAATAAAAATAAAAGAAAATCAAAATAAAACAAAATAAAACAAAAGGAAACTAGATACAAAAGCCGCGAAAAGCCGCGAGCTCCGAAGAGCCGCGAAAAGCCGCGAAACGAAAAATGAAAAATAAAAACAAAAAGAACTACTAAGCCGTGCTCCCCGGCAACGGCGCCATTCTGATAATCACACAAAATCCCGAACAACTGAGGGGAAGGTACTAAAATGAGGTCGTTGCGACCTCAGTCACTCGGATGTGTTATATCAAGAAAAATCAACCACTCAAAACATATAAAATCAATCAAGCACAAAAGAGAGCAGTCCTGCTATGAGATTAACCTGGTATAGCACCCAGGGTCGAACACAAGGAGCACGGGTTGGCCAGAGGCCTACGAAGTAGTAAAAATAAAATAAAATAAAATACAAGGATTTTTTAGTGGTTTTTAATAATTTTTATATTTTTTTTGGATTTTTAAAAAGTGAAGAAAATAAAAGAAAGCAAATAAAAGCACACTTTAGCTAATTATTAAAAGCACCAAAAATCAAGCAAAAATTCAAAAAAAATTGTTTTTATGTTTTTTAGGTTTTTTATTGTTTTTGGTGAATTTTTGGGATTTTTATAAGGTGTATTTTATTTTCTAAAAATCAAACAGTACGAAACAGACAAGGTACTGTCCAGCCATGCCCAAAATCCAAAAATAAAATATTTAAGGATCTCAGAGGGACCTGGAGGTAATTTTCCTGTATACTAGATAAAATAAGAAAAATTTGAGCACCAAAATTATTATTTTTGGGTTTTCAATTTATTTATTATGATTTTTATGAGTTTTTAGGTATTTTTGAATTTTTAGGGTTTTTAAGCAATGAAAAATAGCCAAAAATGGCTAGAAAATCAATAAACACACAAAGAACAGTAACTAATTTTTTTTAGAATTTTTGGGGGTGTTTTTATATTTTTTTGGGATTTTTAATTCTAGACAGTAGATAAAATAGATGTTTTTGAATTTTTAAAAATAACAAATAAAATCAAAAATGTCCTCAAAAATTCTCAAAAATCCTACAACATGGCAGGAGCCATGTGTCAAATTTTCATCGAATTTGGAGGTGATTTGATATTTTATTCAAAAATCAAAAAGGGGCACTGTGCACAGGGACTTAAGTGCAAATACCCGAAGCTCTGGGGGTCCAGGTGCAATTTTCCCAACAAGTCACGCGCGTGGCGCGTGCCTGGGGCATTCAGGGACCTTCTGGTAATAAAAACAAGTCCTAGGACCTTTTGGTAACTCGTACCAAAAAGTCCAGGGGCTGTTATGCAATTAACCCACTAAAAGGCGCACATGCGGAATAAAAACACTCACAGGGGCATATGTGCAAATACCAGAAAGTTTCTATTCATTCATAAAGCAACCAGAACTACAGGATAATAATTGCAATTAAACCAAAACTACACGTGACGAAGCACGTGGCTCACACATACAGGGGCATAAGTGCAAATATTAACAAGCACGAGGTCCAATGTGCAATTAACCCTACGTAAATAAAACTCCTAAAATATTTACAGGGCTGACACGTAAAACAGAAACTAAGAGGGGGCCTAAGGTAATTTACCCCTTTATTACGTCGACGGCTGGATGAGCGCCACGTAGCTGATCTGACGGTCTCGGATGGATGGCGCTTCTCTTCGTCCGCACGTGAGCCTGATCGACGGCGTAGAGGAGGACACTTGGGTAATCGAACGGCCTCGGGTGCTGGTGGTTCTCTCCTCTGCTCTAACGGTCCAGATCGCCCCTCTGGATGATCGGGCGGTGGCTGCTCCTTCGTGGATGGACGATCAAGATGAAACCTGGAGCTTGCGGGCGATCGGACGGCGGTGGAGGATCCTGGAAGAACACTCAGCCGGCGAGCTTCGCCGGCCTCGTGCGCGTACTGTGGTCCTCCTCAGCTGCCTCTGAAGATCGGAGAAGGTCGGCGATGTCGTCCCGCAGCTGGTGGTGGCCTCCGATGGCCCAGCCGAGCCCTGGAGAGGCTCCGGCGAGGTCGACGGAGGGCGAGCTCCTGGACTGATGTTGGGAAGCCTCAGATGGCCTCCTCGTGACCTGCAAAATAACCCAGAAGCTTCGCGGGTCGAGGGCAAAGTGCCTCGACCCGATGAAGCGGCGTGAAGGTGAACTGTGGGTCGGGGCGAGCGAGCTCCGGCGAGCGGAGGATGGAGGAGCTCGAACCCCAGCTCCTGTGCGAGCTGGGTTGAACGAAGGGGCGGAGTAGGTGCGTGGAGGAAAGGCGAAGGTGACTGTGCGTTCCGATGATCGAGAAGATACGTGATATGGTCGGAATCAAAGGAACTCGACGGAACTACAATTTGG